>QTSX02000736.1:0-551832 GCA_014839935.2 Entomophthora muscae | reverse complement strand
AAACCAGAGATAGCCACCCATAATAACCAACCCTATGTAAAGATTCCCTCAGGGAAACCCCCCACAGTGGAACAAGTACCAGCACTACAACACATAAGCCTCAAAGACAAGATAGAGGAAAGTAAGAGACTCAAATCACAAAAGGCAACCTCCACCAAGGAGCCACTTCCAATCAACTCCCCTGTATGGATCCTCACTGGAAACAGAAAGAAACTGCATTTGGTACACAGAGGACCTGGAGGATTGTCAAATAAAGATCAGCCGGAAATACCTACCTAGTCAAGTTCTAAGGCACCAAAGACCCTATCACAAAAAGCATCACAGATCTTGCCTCCGCCTTAGCAAAGGAGAACACTCAAACTGGTTGGTACCAACTAGCAAACAACTCCAGGAACATCAGACGGCAGCTGTCAAGACAAAGCCCCCTCCTGATGTACCAGAGTAACCCCTTGAGGTTGTGTGTGTCAAGGAGCTGGATGTACAGGTATTCTGGTCACCACCAACACACTTAACACCCAGTCATTGCCTGGTTTGGTGCCAATCCAATATACCGTTCTACATACCAAGAAAGGCAGCAAACCAATATCACATGGCTTGTCCAAGTATCCAGTGACTCAAACCCATTCTGCACATGACCTCCAATATATTTGATCCAACTTAAGTCCCTGCCACAGCACACACAATATATAAGCCTGAAAAATTATCTAATAAAATCACTCTTCTTCTCTAAACCTTTCTTCTAAGCTTCCCCAGAAGTTGCTCCTCATCAGTAATTTATAAGGCTGTTATAGTAAAGAGCGTAATTTACTCAGTAAAACAAGAAATAGTTGCTTATTTCTCATGATTTTTTATAATATAATTTTGATTATATTATAACATTTTTGGGGTCATTTTATGGATAAGATATGTGTATTTTTTAATTTTTACATTAATAATGTTCAGGTTAATGGGTACGATTAATTAAAAAAGGGTTGATATCCAGAAGTCAACATTATAAAAAACAAAATCCACACCTATACTATAGTGTCAACGTTATCATTGTTGACATCGGCGTTATTGCCTTTTGTACCCTGCATAATGGAGCAAGACCAAAATGCGTTATCTAGAAAGTCACCTAAACAATTCACCTGGTATGCTTTGCTATGACCCAAAAAAGAAAGGAGGGTGGGGTTTAAGCACAGGATTACCTGTCCTTATAACCTTAGTCCCGACTTTGGGCGGTAATCAGGCTAGGATAGATAATGTGAACATTGATCCTACTTTCCATATTACATATTGTTATGATTTTTAAGAATTATAGTAGATTGGTACTTTTGAAAAAATGCGTTATTTGAAATGGGTTTATTGGAAATTAAAGCTCATTCAATCGAGGACGTTTGGTATCTTGGGATTGGGTCGTGGATTTGGAATGTTATGATTTGGGTGTAAAAAGGAGATATGGTGACGTTCCAATAAGTAATCTATCAGGTCTAGGTACGGTTTTGCTTTGACGTTGGGGTGGGATGGGTTAGTTCCTCTGGTAATTATCATTCGCGCTTGAGCCAGGGCCTTTACAAGTTGGCTGTCGTGCCCAACCGCCTCTTTAAAGGGTTTGATGTAGGCAATTATATATGCAATTGAGGGAATTATGATTTGAATAAAGTCCATCCCAAATGGAGAGGGAGTTAATGTCAAAGCCAAGCGGATAGTGTGAATTGCTGTGCTCAAGCCCTTTTGAGAAAAAGCATTGATCATTGGAGTTAGAGGAGTGGGTGAGACACGAGTCAGTGGGTTGCTGGGAATGTAAGACGATAGCTTGCTAAGTTCAATAAAATCGTTGTTGTAGCGCAGCGCTAATGCCAGACGGGACTGGCGAAGGAGTGCTGCTTGTAAACATGGGATGTTGGCTAATTTTGAAAGATTGTGCCATCCCCACATGAGGTTTTCGGGTAATTGTTTGAAATAGATGTTCAAGCACTTTGTAAACCTTGCAGCGTTTATCTTTTTCTTCGAGGCAAGTGTACAATCTCGGTTGGCGTCGAGAACAATCGTGAAGGAGTGGTAGATAGCCTGACTTGTGATAAAATGGATTTTGTCGTTGATAGTTGGAAAATGATTGGCTACTGAAGAAAGGAAATTTGGGTTCATATGAACGCCGCTTACTTTAAGCCAAATGGGGCTATCCCATACAATGGATTGGCCTACGCTTAAACTATACGCTCCGACGCTTATCAAATGCAGTGCAAGGGTGCGTTCGAGCCATTGCTGGGAAGTCACCAATGTTTGGTGTAATCCCAGGAGAGCAGCCAGTCGATTGATAATAAGGAATGTCCTATAGCGAATTTTGTCTACCCAAGACAGTTGTGCTCCAAACTGTGCCAAAAGGAGACATTGAAGAGAATCGAGGGTGTTGGGGAGGTGTGTGAGGTCTTGAAGAGTGAGATTGTTTGTGAAGATTGCAGTGCGTACCAAGTCTGTCTGCGGCATGCGTTCCAAGCCAATTTGAATGACAAGCTTCTTCAAAGTGTTAGAGCGGGGACGGCAGTAGAAACCTTCTTCAGAGAAAAGAGGGAAAAAGGGATTGAAAAGATGGAAAAACACTTTAATTGACATATCTAGTATATCTTCGATTTCAGTGTATACAACATGTAAAGGCTTGCTTGCCTCTGAAGAGTGTGAAGAAGCCTTAGTGATACATGAGCTTAACATTAATATCTCTCTGGACTCTGTTGGCTTGGGCAACACAAACTCTAATGGCAGAAGATATCCCTGTAGTCTCAGACGAGATATTGGAGGCAGCAGACACATGTCAATGACTTGAGTCCATGTTGCTATTACTTTCCTTTGATGTAATATCCATCCTTCTCTGGACAAGCATTGTGATATTTTCCCAAAGTGAGTGCGTCGCTCGCGTGTACAATACTTGCCTAGCTTTAGACATCGCTGGCATGCCGGCACTCTGCGATCACACTTGACATGGGATATACGGCATTGGTCACATCTGCTCTTGGGTACAATGGACTCAACAGACATTAGTTTTCCATTGCGAACAAACTCCATACTTGATTTATTCTGGAGTTTACTCCTTTTAGCTGGTCTGCAATCAGCACATGGAAGAAGGGAGGGTGTGGACAAGCTAAATGAGATTATATTGGAATCCGGACTTCCTTTTTTAAATCTGCTCAGCAAATATTAGTTGGCGGGGTGTTAATTCAACCGCCTAATTTGGACGCGTAATTGGATACGCATTTTTGTTTATTTGGTAATAGTTAGCTTGAACCGAGTGAAGTTAACCAATCCAGATGGAGTCAACCTTGAAAGCAGAGTCACTTTGGCTAAGAATTTATTAAAAATAAACAAAGCAAGAGTTAGCAGCTAAATACCAACGACACTCCGGAATGTGCCCAGGCTTGTGGATGATGTATATGCTTTAAGACCGCCGATCTAAAGAGCTTTAATAAAGTTCTATTTTAAAAATATATGCTTTAAGCGTCAACAAGGAGTGTAGATCGAAAGGTTACAAGTCAAACTTTAGAAATTTAAATTACCTCCAAACCCGAGAGCTGCACAAATAGATATTTCCGAACCCAGAAAATAGATCCAGCTTTATTACTTTTATTGGATATAAACTGGTGGCCATATCATCACACCACGACTATTTAATAATATGCAATCTGAATTTGTTTAAGAAGTTACCTCTTTTCTAAGCTTCAAACAGAAAATACAGATAAGCTATTATGCAAAATCTTTGTTAAAAGTTTCTTCCATGCTAGCTTAAACATTTATGCTCAACTAATAATTAAGAATCAAAACTATAGATTGTCCTCTTGAAAAGCCTTTATCCACCCAAATCTCAGCAAACCAGAGGTCAAGATTCATCAAGAGAAGTCTTCCATATGAGATCTCAAGGAAATTCACAACCAGATATGATTTTAAATAAATTCATCTCCCAGATTAGTGCTTCTATAATAAGAGCACTTCTCCCTCCAGAAGCTATATCTTATACTATAAATTTTTTCTTTAAATAAAGATACCCTACATTATTACTTATTTTTCGCCTGTAAAGCTTTTAATAATAGCATAGTTAAAAAAGCAACCTGTATAAGCATGTACTAAAACAAAGTACACAAATATCCAATAAAAATTCAAAAATTAGTTCCTAAGAAATTAAGCTATTTATTAGCCAAATAATATTGAAAACTTTAATAAATAAATGTACTTATATCATCAACAATGTAAAATATTCAATCTGTTGTAACATCTTTGATTACTCCATCTCAGGAAAATATTTCCCAAGTAACTCCCCAAATGATTCCCCAGTTAATCATTAAGTCAGTGGCACTCTTATCATTTTCTCATCTATTATGGGGATCACACATTTCAATTCCTAAGCAGAACACTACTTGGACAAGCCTTATGACTGCCATGACGTACATGGACAGTATGTGGCTTCTCATGATACTATTAATACCATAAACTCATATTCAATAAAATATTATTATCTTCTTAATTTTCCTTTATCTTGTTTACTATACTTCCATAAGTATATACTTGACAGTGATAGCACAGGGTAAGTTATCCACACCTACACAACTTAAAGAAAAAATTCCTTAAAAGAAAAGAATCCAGCAAATGGCACTCCCCACCGGCTGGAGACAATATGAAAAAGGATAGGAGGCTCCTACAGGATTCACTGTCTTCAACAATATCCTCATACCAACCAAACAGTACAACTTTCTTGGTACTCAAGGAGTCCTGAATCCAACTCCAGTTCCCAAAGAAACCAGAATACCCAACATTGTATTTAAACACCTACGTTCAGCAGACATAGGAAAGTTCTCAGGACTACACTGTGAAAAATGCCAACCTCTGGATTCAAAGCACCTAAAATTTCACACAAGTAGGCTATCCCTGCAAACTCTGGGCAAGTGAAATTTATTTACGTGTTACTGGGGCTGCCTCACACTTTGTAAGCAAATGGTTCAAAAACACCCTGGTCACAACAAAAACTGAGACATGTTCAAAACCGCCTTCCTGGAGATATTTGTCATAAAAGACTCTGACGTTGTGATCATGACAGAACTCAGAACCTTCAAAATGAGAGGAACTATCAAGGAGTACATTGTAGCCTATGAAGACATACATTATTGAGCTCCCAACACCATCAACTTTGATGAGGCTGGACCACACCTGGACTTCTACAATGGCCTCCCTACATACATCAGACACCAGTTTGACATGAGCTGCTGCAAAAACCTCCAATAAATGTTCTTGGAAGGGAAAAAAGCTGCACAAGAATCTGAAAACCTGCATACAACCAAAAAGCAAAAAGAGAGTCCCACAGCAAGAAAAGACTCTCAACCTAATAAGCAGAACAACTGAGCTAGTAATACCCATCCTTGAAATGGGAATTGCACTGCTCAAGCTAACCAAGCAAGCACTGAAGACACCAATGAGGAGCAAAAAGCTCAGGGGAGTGTATAGGCAAGCTTTCCTCCCTCACCTTGCAAGACTTGTACAGGGACATGATGTGAACTCAATTACCATGATCCAAGTATCCTCCAGTGATCCTATACTGTTTGCTGCCTAAACATGAAATAAACTCCTCACTTATCCTTTCTGTTTTTGCAGATATCAGGGCACCACACTATTTGACACTGAAGCAGACCAATCTCTTGTTGACAAAAAATTTGCCAGCCTCATAAAACTACCTACAGGTTGAAGCAATATCAAGAGAGTTGTCATGGCAGACAACATGAGCACACCAGTCACCCAAGAAGATAAACCTTTCTGGGCCTAAATATGTAACATAAATTGCAGGATAATAATAAGTTGTCTCTGAGTGGTGGGGAATTACCTCCCAAATCCACATAGAGTTAATGATTCACCACCAACGCAGCTTCAGATACTTTTTTTTGTAAAATTTCCAAATGAGATACTAGGATTAAGTAAAGTAATTAATCCCAACCAGAATAGCCCAAGATAAATAGCTTGGGAAAGCATCAGAGTGTCTTCAGAATAAAATTCAGGACATTGAGATACAACAAGATTTTTAGCTTCAAAGATGGATGGAACAACTCCAAGATTGATAGGCATTGAATTAACATTGGGCGGTGTCAACAACAAAGTACCAATGGCTGGGCCCCATCTGCCAGTAATGATCTGGCTGAGAATCAGATTGTAGGGGATGTAGCGTAACAACCCAACTACTGGATGCATTCTTTAAAATAAAATCAGACCAAGGGATATGTGATTTTTATTGAGTAAATTTTTGGGAGGACTCCACTCTTAAGAGTTGAAAAAGTGAAAATTATTCAATATACATCAAAAATTGACTAAGAAATACCACCTGGATCCTGGCCTTTTATTCCTTCTACATTGTCAAGTGAGTATTTAATCCAGGTTGCAAAGAACCCTTGGGTGGCCAACTTCTGATGACCATGTAATATAAATAAGCTCATATTGGGTGACCCTTAAATTACGTTGATTTATCAACATCAACTTACGGGGGTATCAGATTTGAACGGCAAACTGGGGCAGCTGTGACCCATTTTTGATCAACCAGTTGATTCAAGTCCATTAAATTAGTCAATTTTGTTAAAGTTTTTATGTATTTCCGAGCTTTCCTACTTGGTCAGATAATCCCTGGCATTATGGAACTTACCATGACAAAATAGGAGATGTACATACTAATCTTAGTGGCCCAATCATACCAATTCCCAAGTACAATGTTGTATTTGGTCTGGACTAGATGAGAAAGAACAAACCTAATATTGACTAGGATAGAACTACTCTCACCATACAACAAGGTGAGGTGCACTATCACATGTATCCAACCTACCTTGACACACTTATGAGGGACCAAGTATTTGTGAAAATTACGGAAACTGAAGACAAAAAGGACCCTAGCAAGATCAATAGAAACATTTGCATCTATGAGATTATCCACTTTAAAAATGTAGAGACCTCACATGAACAAGACCCAATTTGACAACAGCTAATCTAATAATTCCCTTCTGTTTCCCAAGAAAAGTTATCTGGACTACCGCCTGACCGAGGCATACAACATGAAATTGACCTCAGAGGGTGTGTGCTAAAAACATGACTTATCTATTGCCTAACACTACAAGAAGACAACACACTGAAGACCTATCTAGACAAAGCCCTTGAAAAAGGACTCATAAGACCCTCTAAATCTCCTTTTGGTGTGGCTGTCTTTTTTGTAGCAAAGAAAGATGGAGGACTCCGCCTGGTCACAGAATACAGGGCACTCAATGAGGTCACAATTAAGAACAGGTATCCCCTTCCCCTGATTGATGACCTTTTTGACGCCCTGGGGGATCCCAAATCTTCACAAAAATTGACTTGTCAGCGGTTTCTCACCAAATCTGTGTTAAGCCAGAGAACATACCCAAAACAGTGTTCAGAACTAAGTATAGCTCATTTGAATGTGTTGTCCCCAACTTTTGGTATGAAAAATGCCCCAAGTACCTTTGTGACATTTATGAATGAAGTTTTTAAGGAACACATTGATAAAAGGGCTATTTTCTACCTTGACAACATAACCATATACAGCCTGACTAAGGAACAACACTGGAAAGATGTCTGCCTGGTCCTTCACACCCTTCAAGATAAACAACTTATATCCAAGCCCTTAAAATGTGACTTCTTCTCAGCAGAACTCCCATTTTTAGGACACATTATCAGCAAGGACAGAGTGAAACAAGACCAAGAAAAGATACAAGCCATAACCAACATGCCAGAACCACAAAATAAGAGTGAGATTTGTACATTCCTAGGCATGGTAGCCTATGTTTGGAGATTCATCTCTGACTGGGGTGCCTTGACTTCTCCCTTATCTAAAATCACAGGCAAGATAACTAATCTTTGTATGGACACCGTTGAGAGATCAACACTTTCAAAAATTAAAAGAACACATGGTTACCACCCATATCCTACAGTACCCAAATTGTGAAGGAGTGTACAAAGTAGAAACTGATACCTTCAATTACGCAACAGGAGGAGTACTTCAAATTTAAACTGCAGAAAAGAACTTCCTCCTTGTAGCATATGAATAAAGAAAGTTGTCTGAAGGTGAGAAAAGATACCCAATACATGATAAGGAACTGATAGCTATCATCCACTATCTAATGAAGTGACAATACTATCTGGAAGGGGCACATATATTCAAAGTGCTAACCAACCACAAGTCATTGATATTATTTAACACTCAACAACACCTATCTAGACAACAAGCTGAATGGATGAGCCTCATACAGAGATACCCCATGATAATCAAATACAAACCAGGCAAGGAAATGCTTACCACAGATGCCCTGTCACAACTATACTGTAAACATCTCTTATGCACTGATGGAGACCACAATTGGCCCATGTTAATAATGGGAAATCTCCAAGAGGAGTTCCCACCTGGTACATCAATAGAAATCCAAGAGAAACTACTCAAGAACAAACTTCTGTTCAAAAATGTATATGGTACTCTACATTGCATACTACCAAGTGGCAATACTGTACCCTAAATTCCGTCAACTCAGAGGATTGACACAATCCTTTGATACAACAGAGATCTGGGACACACCTGTAGCAGGAACTTGCATTAATACCTCAAGACACACTATTGGTGGTACAACATGCTGGACAACATCAAGAAAGTACTAGACCAATGCAAAGTCTGTGAAAAGTACACCTGAACCAAGGTGCCACCCAATTCAGTACTACCAGTGTCAATCACACAATCCTTCAAGGTGTGGTCACTGGATATTGTGGGACCAATCCTGGCAAAAACAAAGGCAAAAAGTACATCATAACAGCTATTGACTATGCAACCAGATGGTCCGTAGCACAAGCCACAAAAGAACCCAAAGGAAACAATATAAGGTGGTTTATTGGAAAGGAAATCATAGCTAAGTTTGAAAGACCTGAACTCCTAATCACAAATGGAGGAACCAAACTAAAAGCCATTGGCACTAACATCTACCTTGCCAAAAACGGAATAAAACACATCATGGCCAGCCCCTATCACCTACAAGCAAACGTAAGAGTTGAAAGAATAAATGTCTTGCTTGTGGAAGCCCTAAGCAAGTTATCTGCCAACAACCCAAAAGCCTGGGTCAACATGCTGCCAACATTGCTTATGGCGTGCAGGACACAAGTTAACTGCAATATAGGCAAAAGCCCATATGAACTTGTCTATGGGCATAAACACGCCATTTTTAGTACTACCTCAGGACCATGTTTACCTATACCTAAAAAGATGCCAGAAAACTTTGATCCAGACGTTCAACATTTCAGAAAAGACCAAGAAGATATGGAGCAGAAAAGGATCAAAAGAGAGGCAATCCCATTGCAACAGGAAAGATTCCAAGTTGGGGACAATATTTGGGTTGTCAACCACTATCAGCACAAGTTGGATCCAGGGTTATGAGGGCCAGGCATTGTATGTAAGTCAAACAAAACAACACATATCTCATCAAAGGAATAGGCGCTTGTACAGAACTCAAGCGTATTCACCATGTCCAACTCCATCTGTGAAAAAAAGCAGGAACAGCACAACACAACTCTCAGCTTCCTATATCCAATGCAAAACTGGATCAATACCAAGTCTAAATCCCCTGCACTATCAAGAAAATTCTAAAGGTTCCACCTTTCAGCAGCCCAGGGGGAGATGTCACAACATCTTTGAATACTCCCTCTTGGGAAAAAAATTCACCAAGTAACTCCTCAAACAATTCCCTGAAGAATCATTAAGTTGATGGCACTCTTATCATTTGCCTATCTATTATGTGAAAAAAATTTTGAGTCCTAAGAGAAACACTAATTGGACAAGCCCCATGATTGCCATGATGTGCATGAACAATATGTGTCTTCTCATGATACTATTAATACTATAAACTCATATTTGAAAAAGTATCATTCTCTTCTTAATTTTCCCCTTTATCTTGTTTACTATAAACCCATAACTATATACTAAACAATTCAAAAATTCAAAAATTAGATTCTAAGAAATTAAGCTATTTATTATCTATTTAATATTGAATAATAAATAAATAAATGTCCTTATATCATCAGCAATGATAAAATACTCAATCAAAATAAAAGACCACTAAAATCAAGCAATATGGTGAAAAAATAAGCTACATCATGTAGAGATTCATGGCCAAAACGCTAAAATAAAGGAGGTATATAAAATGAAGTTGTAAGTTTTCCAGTCTGGATGGCTTAAAGTAACAATTAATTAAGATTGGCTAACAGCTAAAACTGTTCATTTTTCTCCCCCAATGAGCCTCTAAATCTATAGTGAATATTTTATTGCATACACAACTGTTACCTTATCAGAAAGGTTTTTTAAATAATAATTAAAAGCTTCAGATAAAAGGTTTTTAAAGTATATAAAGTAATATTAAGTTTTTCAATCACAGAGCTTATTTTTAGCCTGTCTCATGTTTATTTTTTTGCTCATTAGAGTTGAGGCCTGGCTTTTTTCAAACCCATAAAGGCACAATGTGATTCTCAATTCTAACTCCTTTGTTTCAACTGGATTGAATGCCCCAGTAACCCATGTATCTCACAACACATATGGGGGCCCATCAAGTTATCCCATGATAGGTCTAACATTATAACACCACCAAAACTGAAGGCATAATGAGGTCTATATCTATATATAAGAAACAAGGTCAATTTATGATGAAAATCACAAAAACATATGTGGAGTGTTGCCAATACCTACCTTAGCCAATGTCACATTTAACACCCCTTGGTGACCCAAAGGCTTTTACACACAGTATAGGAACCCCCCAAATTCTCAAATAAAGATTATATTATTTCAAAATTTCTTTTTTACCCCTCTTAGAATGCTCTATTCTCCAAATTCAAGAGTATAACTTAAATAGTTTATTTTGTTGTAACTATGCTGTATTAACAGAGTTACAAGGGGAAAATGTTTAGAAACTAGATAAATATCTTTATTGAGATATGATGAATTATATAGTTGTAGTGAGTTGCTTAAGAGGAACAAGATTCCTGCTGATCAATGATTTATATGGACAGGAAAATATATTGATCCTACTAATAACTGAAGTTCTAAATCAAGGTTACCACTGGGTTGAGATTGTTATCAGTCCCTGTTTACCTGTTTTATAACCTGAGTTCAATTCCGAATTTGGCTTCAAGTTTTAAGATAGTCAAGTCAGGTGATACAGGGTCTCTTGTGGGGACCTTGCTGGGGGGTCAATCCCACAGTTTTGACAATTTGCAATTTTTGATAGATTTGAATCCAGAAAAGAGCATTCCAAAATGACACATGGCTTGATTCAAAAAGATGAAGATTTTATCAGTTGATATTGATTATATTTTACCAATTCACTTGAGAGGCAAGCAGATTAAACTAGTAGCAGCAATATCAAGGCCCAATGAATATTTTTTTAAAGTACATATTTGATAAATGCCTTTAAGATAATTCTTATAACAATAGTATTAAAATTGGTAATATTAGATGCTCTAGATACTGAGATATCAGGTGGAGTGTTTCTCCACCCTATCCAAAAGCTCTGAATTAACATGGCCCTTTCAAATTTATATTTGGTGCAAATAAAAGATAGAATTTCCACATATATTAGAATTATAAACTAACTCTGATGCTCAATATCTCATTTAAATCTACATATCAGCTCTATATTTATAATTAAGGTAAAGATAGAAATATTTAGGTTTTATAATCTAATATTGTGCCAGCTTAGAAAGCAACATTACACAGTATATAAATTCTATTTTATGCTTGGGTTTAGAACATATAATTTTAACCAATTTAGCAAAGAAATATGTTTAAATAATGTTTTATATTAGACCAATGATAATCTAGCCTTCTATAGAAAGCTAGTAGAATATAATAGATTAATATATCAAATTTAACTTTACATCTGTATCTGGGTGGGACAAGCAGCTATTATAATGATAAAGCAAGGGTTAAACTGAAATAATTTAAGTTAAGTATTTGAAGGGGGGAAGACAACAGCCCAAAGAAAAGGGCAGAAATTTAGGATGATATAACAACTTTATTGGGAAATATAAGATATAATGTAGTAAAATGAAGCCACAGAGCCACAAGGGGTGGCATTGGTAGCATGGTCCAAATAGGGGGCTGAGTTTCAAATAAGTTATTGAAGGTGTTTGACTAGAATTAGCTTCACTATTTTTCAGATTCTTGGGGAGTGTCCACAAGATGAAGTTGACTACAATTAAAGATTGTACCAGCTATTTGAAGAAAATAAGATGTTGCACTCTGAAGAAATAACAGTTACTATTGTTTATAATAATCAAAACAATAGCTGAGACCTAGGAGTGGAATCTACTAGCTGAGATTTGGCAACAGTATAAAAAATTATAAAGTGAGAATACGTTCCTTACAGTTTATGAGGATCACACTCAATTGAAATATATATAGAACAATAAATGATAAGTTTATTGCTGAAGAGAGCGCTAGGTTTTATAGCCTTATCAGGCTTTCAGGAACGGAAAGAATACCTAGAGGGATTAAGTTATTCTCTACAGTAAATCCAGGAATAGTTGTCTTTGTTGTGTTTCAAAAGGTTGGCTACTTCTAGATTCAGATTTGGAAGGAAAAATGTCATAAGATTTTAGGGTTGCTGTGGATAGGTTTGGCTACTTTCTGTCATGGCCATAGTTTTCCCGGGTGTGGCTTGGCCAAAGCGCTGCCACCCAGGGAAACCCAACCCAAAGCCCCACCCACTTGCGGCAATTGTAGATTTAAATCTAACAATTGATTGCAAGTGGGTGGTGGCATGGGAAATTGGGTCCTAGTGGGGCGCAGATGCCCCACGCCCAATTTTCCCTTCCTTGATCTGCTGGTCAACAAATCCTGACCTCAAAGGAGGTCAGGTAACAGCTTACAGAACCACCATTGGTGGTATCTGTAAGCTGTCTAAATATTTTATTCAAGGAGGCCACCTCATCAAGATGTACCCAAAGGCTTTAAGTAACAATTGTCCCCACCAAACTACCTTAGTAGTTTGATATTTTACTCTCAATAAATATCTTGCCTCAATGATTCACTTATTTCAATATTTTCTAATCAGATTTGTAATAACCAGACTGCTAGATTCTGCTTTCTCACCTCTGCAATTTCCTGGTAATCTTCCACCTCCTGCTGAAATGATTCCTGAAACCCGCAAAATTGAATGTGAGCCTATCTATGCTGCTGATTCCTTGACGTTGAGCCAAATGAAGGTCTTCCTGATGTACCTGTGCATAATCTTCTGCTGCACCTTTCCTTATTCACTCTTCAAGGGTTATCATTTATGAGTAAACACACATTGTCTCCTCCTAATTGGTAATGCCATCCTAATTTGGGTGTACATTCCCCATTTGATTGATTACAATGAGCTCTCTCTACTTTACCCTGACATTATCAAACTACTCTAATTTTGATATATTGTATGGCCTGCGCATATTTGTTGTTAGATCATTCTCTTGCATCATGAATATCTCAGTGGTGATTTCCACAATGCTCATTACTTCATTTTGGAGTATTTTTGCAGTGGTTTTCTTTCCCCTGTTATACCTATCCTTTGAAAAGATAGAGATCACACAACCTTGTTGTACTTTACTCTCACGCCTCAAATGCTGGCAGCCTGCTTCTAGCCTTCCATCCCCTTTGTTAAATACTGCCAGAGAAATCTTGGCACTAACTGAGGAATGGACCCAGCATGGTTTCCCTCAGAAGCTTCTCAGCTTCTTACTCAAACAAGCAGAACCCAAATCCCGTGAGTGGTGTTTGTCTATTCTTGACCAAGCACCAAACTCCTTTGATGATGCGTCAACCCTAATCCCTTTGGTGACTTGCCAAGCTCCGGAAACTTCATCTTTTATTGACTACAAAATCCTGTTCTCAAGTTCTCAATGCCCTCAACCTTTATCTTTGCACCTCAAGAAGTTTCAAGCCAATGCCAAGAAGTCATCACTCTCCAAAAGCGCTAAGCTTGCGGCCCTCTATCTCAGCCTTGACCACACCAGTCAAAGTCTTTCACCCTGGTTGCACTCTTCTGCTTCTGTCTCCAATATGATACAGCGCCTACTGAAAGCAGTTGGGAGTAAGCTAGTGACGTCCCAGCAGTCAAATCAGCCTCTGTTATTGGAGGCTCCTCCCATGTTAAATTGCTTGAAAAGTCAACAGGAGCCAGCCACTCCACAAGGGCCCATATCCCCTGAGGTTTCTCAATCTCTTGTGACTCCAGCCCCCACTCTGGCTATAGCTCCTGTCATCAGTTCTCCTCCTCAGAGTATTCTACCCTGGCCGCGCTCTCCTTTTACAATATTGACAACTCCAGCGCTACCCTGGCAAACTTGAGCTCTATTGACTCCCAAGCGCCCACTTCAGGTAACACTACCAATGCCTGTAAACTTATACATTTCAACCAGAACTGTCCTTTGCTATCTGCCAAGGCTCAGGTTATAGTGGATCTCCACATTGCCACTATGAATAAGGTTGCACCTGCTCCTTGTCTCAAGCCTATTGTCATTGAACCTGTGATTGACCAACCCTTTGTAGCCCTGAATGAGGATCTGTTGTCCATTCAGACAGCTCCTCAACTCCAGGTACAAGTTGATTCCAATCACCCCCCTCTATCAAATAAAACAAAGATGGGATATTTTTTGTTTCATTGTTCCTTTGCTTCCACATCACATCTAACAAAAGCTGTAGCTTTAGTAGATACTGGTGCCACAGACAACTTCATTTCAAAAGATCTGGTTGACAAGCTAGGTTTAGAATATAATCCTGGTGCTCTGTGCAAAGGAGGGGTATCCAATGTCTTCCGTTCATTCAGACTACGTTGCCTGTTATCCTTCTTCATCACTGAGCATGCCTTTGTTGCTGACTTCACAGTGGCAAAGCACCTGACATACCCAGTGATCCTAGGCGCGGAATTGTGGCGGGAGCACAATATCACCCCAATCCTCAAAGATAACCTACTGAGGATTGCTCATCCTCCCAGAATTTTCTTGGAGGTATCAATGATCCCGTTTGGGAAAGAAGCCCCTCACATCTCAATGTCAGTCTCAGCAACAACAAAACCTGCCACATCATTTGATGTCCTTCCATTGTGTCTCTTCCACTCTCACGTAGCCTTTGATTCTAAGCTGGCTGATGGTCTCCCTGCACACTCACAATTTGACTTTGAGTTTAAACTCACTGTTGATTTGGTGAAAGTTGCTTCTCCTATCTATCCCTTGAACTTAAAGGAGGAACAATGCTTAGAAGAATGGACAAAGGACATGGAAGCCAAAGGACAGATCTTTAGGAAATCTTCTCCTATATGCTCTCCACTGCTGTTTGTTCAAAAGTCTGATGGATCATTACGCCCCTGCATTAATTTTGGCAACCTGAACAATGTGACTGTACCAGACCCATACCCCATGCCCATTGAGTCTCAGATCTCCAGGGAGGTGGAGAAAGCTAGGATCTTTTCAAAGCTGGACCTCTTAAATGCTTTCAACCAGATTCACATCAAAGAAGGTCAGGAATGGCTCACTGCTTTCAGGACTAAGAAATGAGTCTTTAAATACAAAGTCATGCCCTTTGGTCTAAAAAATGCCCTGGCAGTATTCTAGAAGATGATCAAGCAGTCTTAGGTGACCTCATTGGGAACTGTGCTATAGCATACATAAACGGCATCTTAGTATACTCTCTGGATGAGGAGTCTAATGCCACCCACCTTTGTGCTGTAGTATAAAGGATCCAAAAGGCCAATCTTGTCATCAAACTGAGCAAATGTGAATTCTTCAAGAGTAAGGTTTCTTTCTTAGTAAATCTGATTTTGGAGAAAGGCCATGCCATTTCCCCTGACAAGGAAGCTGCAATAAGAAATTGGCAGATCCCGACAAACATTACCCAACTCTGCAGTTTCCTGGGAACATGTAACTTCTTGAAACGCTTCACCCCCACTTGTCAGAAACAGCAGCCCCCCTTTACGCTGCTAGTGGAAAAAACTCTGGAATGGTCCACACAATGCAATGCTGCGTTCAATGCTGTTAAGAACATCATGTGTTCTGCAACCATGCTCTGCCATGTTGATGCCTCCAAACCCTTCATCTTAGCCACAGATGCCTCCAAATTTCCCATTGCCTCAGTCCTTCTACAAACTGCTGATGATGGACTAGAATACCCTGTGGGCTATTTCTCAAGAAAAATGAAATATGAGGAGCTCAGCTACATGATCTATGACAAGGAGCTATTAGCAGTAGTAGAGTCTATGAAATACTGGAAGCATCACCTTCACTCAGCCACACCCCCATTTACAGTAAGGACAGACCACAAAGCCCTACTGTATTACCAGGAACCTTGTCTCTTAACTGAACGTCAGACCAGGTGGTATGAAGTCCTAGTCAAGTTTAAATTCCAATACAAGTTTATCAAGGGTATTGATAACCATCTGGCAGACTCCCTCAGTTGCAACCCAGCATTCCTTCCTGACGTTAAGGCTGAACAAGAATTTAATACAAAGGTCATGATTCCCCCCAGCGCCATTCTATCCTCTCCTCCCACAGGAACAATCTGTACCCTAAGTGTCCAAGAACCTGCCAACCCAGACCTGGTAGCTAGAGTCAAGTTGCTGCAACCTTTAGACAAACGGTATCCCCAGTTGTTTAACTTGGCAAGGCAATCTACTCCTCACACCTGCTACAGTTCTGAAGACAGTACCATACTTCACAATGGTTGCCTGTGGGTACCTGGTGGTGATATTTGCCTGAAAGTCATCAAGGCCCACCATGACAACATATTGGTTGGTCACCAAGGGAAAAATAAGACCATAGAGATAATCTGTAGACAATTTGATTGGAGAGGTCTCACATCAGACGTAGCTAAGTACTTGAAGGGATGCATGGTTTGCCTAAGGGCAAAGCCCTCCTGTCTCAAACAGACAGGTCTACTGGTACCCCTACAAATTCCAAATGGGCCATGGACATCTCTGTCTGTTGATTTCATAGTAGAACTTCCTCCATCAAACGGTTATGATGCAATCATGGTAGTAGTAGATTGTTTCACAAAGATGAGTCATTTCATCCCCTGCCAAACCACAATCACATCAGTCCAGATGGCCAAACTGTTTTTCAACAATGTCTTTGCCCACCATGGAATCCCCCAAGAGATCATAAGTGACAGAGGCCCCCAATTCACAGCACAATTCTGGGAGTAATTCTCCAGACTCCTAGGCATTAAGCTATGCAGATCAACAGCCTACCAACCACAATTTGATGGCCAGACAGAGAAGGTGAATTGATGTTTGGAAACATTTCTTAGATGCTACTCTAACGCTGAACAAGATAACTGGTCCCAAAACATACCAATGGCCCAGTATGCTTACAACAATGCCCCACTCTCCTCTTCTAATGTCTCCCCATTCTTTGCAAATTATGGCTACAACCCCCAATGTAACTTTGGCTCACTCTCAGGTAGCAAAGTGGAATTGGAATCCTCACAGGCAGCAGCTTTAAAAAGAATCCATGGAGAAGTCAAAGTGTCCTTGACTCATGCTGTGACAACTTACAAGGCTTATGCAGACATGAAAAGAAGAGAGGGCCCAGCGTATGAAATTGGTGATCAAGTACTGGTTGACTCCTGGAACATGCGACTAAAAGTACCCTGCTGGAAGCTAGGCCCCAAAAGAGTAGGTCCATTCAGAATCTTAAAGAAGATTGGATCTTCAGCCTACCAACTGGACCTCCCTCCTTCCTTCCACATCTTCAGCACATTCCATGAATGCCTATTAACTAAGTATGAAGGTCCCCCTGTATCTACTCCTGACCCCATAATGGTGGATGGACAACTGGAATATGAACTGGAATCAATAATTGCATCCAAACTATCTTGCAAGCGCCTGCACTACCTAGTAGTGTGAAAGGGATACCCAGCCTCAGAAAACTGTTGGATTCCCCATCACAACCTCACTCACGCCCAAGAAATGCTCCAGGAATTCCACAAGAACAATCCCCAAGCAGTAGGTCCAGTAAAGGCCACCCTAGCTGCCATGAAACTCCCTTCTTCCCACAAGAACTATGCATTGACAGCACTCCCAGGAGGCGGGAAGTCCCCGTTACCAAAGAAGAAGAGTAATGTCATGGCCATAGTTTTCCCGGGTGTGGCTCGGCCAAAGCGCTGCCACCCGGGGAAACCCAGCCCAAAGCCCCACCCGCTTGCGGCAATTGTAGATTTAAATCTAACAATTGATTGCAAGTGGGTGATGGCACAGGAAATTGGGTCTGAGTGGGGCGCGGATGCCCCACGCCCAATTTTCCCTTTCTTGACCTGCTGGTCACAAATCCTGACCTCAAAGGAGGTCAGGTAACAGCTTACAGAACCACCATTGGTGGTATCTGTAAGCTGTCTAAATATTGTATTCAAGGAGGCCACCTCATCAAGATGTACCCAAAGGCTTTAAGTAACAATTGTCCCCACCAAACTACCTTAGTAGTTTGATATTTTACTCTCAATAAATATCTTGCCTCAATGATTCACTTATTTCAATATTTTCCAATCAGATTTGTAATAACTAGACTGCTAGATTCTGCTTTCTCACCTCTGCAATTTCCTGGTAATCTTCCATCTCCTGCTGAAATGATTCCTGAAACCCGCAAAATTGAATGTGAGCCTATCTATGCTGCTGATTCCTTGACGTTGAGCCAAATGAAGGTCTTCCTGATGTACCTGTGCATAATCTTCTGCTGCACCTTTCCTTATTCACTCTTCAAGGGTTATCATTTACAAGTAAACACACATAGTCTCCTCCTAATTGGTAATATCATCCTAATTTGGGTGTACATTCCCCATTTGATTAATTACAACAAGCTCTCTCTACTTTACCCTGACACTTTCCACGGATAAGGGTAGGCTTGAGTCTCCCAACAAGCCAAGAGGTTTACCATTAGACTCAGCTGGGACCTAGTTGCTGACAACCTCATTATACATAGTATTTTGACATTTAAAAATTGATAGTTGTTTGCATGGTAGACTTGAGCTGGAGAGCCTAATATTGAGGTTCTGTAGTCCAAACGGTTATGTCATGGTGTGACAAGATGATGGGAACTTTTCTACTATATGTAATTGAAAAATCTTGCTATGTCACTCGCTTGGAGGCGATCCTACAGAATAAATCATCTAAGCGATTTGATTTTTTAAAATTTACTTCTTTCCAGCTGAAAATCCCCTTTTTGGCCTTTCAATTCCGGCAAACCAATTTAAGTTTATGGTATATTTTATTTTTGATAGCTTTGCTTTTAATATAAAACGTGTAGAAATTAAAGGGTTATGAAGCTCATTACAGAAATATGTATATGTATACAACAGGAAAAGATAGTAAAATTTATAATAATATAATTACACATAAAAAACACTGAAATCCAATAATCTATCGGAAATAGTGCTAACCAGAAAATGGCTTCGGAAATGAAGTAGGTGCTATGTTCATTAGATTGGTTATAAAGCTAAAGTAAACCTCGACTTATTGGATCAATATGCTAAAGCCAGGGTGCCGTCAGTTGGATGCCAACGAGGTTATAAGCTTAATTCGAGATACTGTATAATAAGAATTTTATTGGTAGATAATTTGATAATTAAAGGTTGGCTTGTGGGGTTGAAAGCGATTCTTGTGTATGGAATGAAATAGGGATGTGTCGCTGGCTCAATATGTAGTCTATCAGGTCTAGGTATGGCTTAGCTTTGACGTTTAGATGGGATACGCTTACTCGATTTGCAATGATCATTCGTGCTTGAGCAAGGGCCTTTACAAGTTGGACGTCGTGCCCAACCGCCTCTTTAAAGGGTTTGATGTAGGCAATTATATATGCAATTGAAGGAATTATGATTTGAATAAAGTCCATTCCAAACGAAAATGGCGTTAATGTTAAAGCCAAGCGGATGGTGTGAATTGCTGTGCTCAAGCCCTTTTGAGAAAAAGCATTGATCGTTGGAGTTAGAGGAATGGGTGAGACACGAGTCAGTGGGTTGCTGGGAATGTAAGACGATAGCTTGCTAAGTTCAATAAAATCGTTGTTGTAGTGCAGCGCTAATGCCAGACGGGACTGGCGAAGGAGTGCTGTTTGTAAACATGGAGTGTTGGCTAATTTTGAAAGATGGCGCCATCCCCACATGAAGTTTTCGTGTAATTTCCTAAAATGAATAGTTAAGGTCTCCGTAAACCTTGCAGCGCGTATATTTCCTTCGATAGCCAGTGTGTAGTCTCTGTTGGCGCTAAGGACAATCGCGAAGGAGTGGTAGATTGCTTGACTTGTGATAAAATGGATTTTGTCATGAATGGTTGAGAAATGATAAGTTACTGAAGAAAGGAGGATTGGTTTCAAATGAGCACAACTCTCTTCAATCCATAGGTATTTCTCCCATGAAATGGACTGACCTAAGCTTAAACTGTACGTGCCAACGCTTATTAAATGCAGTGCAAGAGTACACTCAAGCCATTGTTTAGAAGACATTGATTTTTTTGCTTAATCCAAGTAGAGCAGCCAGTCGATTGATGATAAGGAATGTCTTATAGCGAATTTTGTCCATCCAAGACACATTCACCCCAAACTGGGCCAAGAGGAGACATTGAAGAGAATCGAGGGTGTTGGGGAGGTGTTGAAGGTCTTGAAGAGTGAGATTGTTTGTGAAGATTGCAGTGCGTACCAAGTCTGTCTGTGGCATACGTTCTAAGCCAATTTGAATGACAAGCTTCTTCAGAGTGTAAGAGCGTGGGAGGGAGTAGAAGCCTTCTTCAGAGAAAAGAGGATATAATATGTTAAAAAGATGAAAAAACACCTTAACCGCCATATCCAGTGTATTTGAAACCTCATCGTATACAACATGTAAAGGCTTGCCTGTTTCTGAAGAGCGTGAAGAAGCCTTAGTGATATATGAGCTTAACTGTAATATCTCGCTGGTTTCTGTTGGCTTGGGCAGTAGAAAGACTAGTGGTAATAAATATCTTTGAAGTCTCAGGCGAGATATTGTGGGCAGTGGGCACATGTCAATGACTTGAGTCCATGTTGTTATTACTTTCCTTTGATGTAATATCCATCCTTCTCTGGACAAGCATTGTGATATTTTCCCAAAGTGAGTGCGTCGCTCGCGTGTACAATACTTGCCTAGCTTTAGACATCGCTGGCATGCCGGCACTCTGCGATCACACTTGACATGGGATATACGGCATTGGTCACATCTGTTATTGGGTATAATGGACTCAACAGACATTAACTTTCCATTGCGAATAAGCTCCATACATGATTTATTCTGGATTTACCCATTTAAGCTGGTCTGCAATCAGTACACGTTGGAGGGGTGAGTTGATCGGTGTGCTAAATCTGATCTGAACGCGATCAGATCCAATTTGTAAATATGCGTAGCAAATCTTAGCTAGTGGGTGTGCAATCAAACCACGCTTCAATTGGGACGCAATTATGTTTATTTGGTAACTGTTATCTTGAATCAAGTGAATTTAAATAATCCTAATGCAGGTACCTTTCGGAGTTGGGCCACTTTAGTTTACAATTTATTAACAACGACCACAGAGTGGAGACATGGTAAGCCACGATTGCTGCTTTTGGGATTCAATCCTTCCAATTAATTCCGGAAATCTATGTAGACCACGAGATGTATGGGTAAATTCCAGGCAAAGTTGGACCAACTGGTCTCAACGGACTACCGATATTTACAGGAGTGTTGCAACTGAACCAATGAGAGTTTGGTATTTGAAATGGGGAAGACAACAGTCCAATAGAAAGAACAAGAATGGATAGAATAAGGAATTGTTTATTGTAGAAATTTGTGATTAATATACTAAATGGGGAAGCCACAAGGCCACAAGGGGGTGGCATAGTGGGGAGTTCCATGTAGGGTTTGGAGCCAAGGAATAACTCATGTGGGGATCAGCAGGTCAAATTGGCAACACTCCTAATTAGGATGAAGTGCCCGCCATTCAACATTGCCATCAGATTCATTCATAACATTAGATATGTCAAGGGGAGACTCATCGAGCGCCCCCTGTGTATTGTAAGATGCGTTAGCAGGCAAGGTTCAAATCTCGGTTGCAACACCCCCTTGCTCCCTGCTCATTGTCAAACACCAGGACTGGAGTCTGCGGAAGGTCTGGGAAGGTCCGCACGAACAACCTTTGTGTGGGGATGGCACGGCAGGGACACAAGCAATTGTGGTGAAGTTTCTTGGTGTTTCCCTGGGCATCCTCAAGTTGGTAGGTGTGGTTTTCATAGACGGCAGTTACCTTGAAGGGCCCTAAATGGTTGGGTTCTAATTTGGCAGAATTGGGATTGAGGGTGTAGACGGGGTCACCTATGGCGTATCTAGCTTCAAGGTGTTTTGTCCCCCCTGTGATCCGCTTGTATTCAATCTCCCAGGCTTTGGCACGCCAGTGGTCTAGGGAGGGAGTTGGTACTAAGGGGGGCTTGTCGGAAACCTTGGACCGTAGTTTCCCCTGTTCAACCTCTGTCAGACCGTCAGGTGTTCCAAAGGCCAGGGTGTTAGGGCTGAACCCAGTGCCCCTGTTGATTCTTGCTTGCAGGATCAGTAAGGCAGTGGGAAGATGTTCAGTCCACGCAGTGTTAGGATGCTCTTGTGAGAGCTTGGCAATAAGTTGAACCAGGAAGCTGTTTAACCGTTCCATGCGTCTGTTGGCTTGCAGATGATAGGGGGTTGTGACTATATGTTGGAGCAAGTTCTTGACGCAGTATGCCTTCACAACGTGTCCAACAAGATTGGGCCCGCCATCTGTGATGGGACGCTTGGGTCGCCCAAAGCAAGCCATCATTTCCTTGCCAATAAAGCAGGTAACGGTGGTGGCGGTGTGGTTGGTTGTGGCCCAGGCCACTGGCCAACGCGTGAAGTAGTTGATAGCAGTGATAATATACTTCTTACCCAGTCTGTCTTCAGGAAGCGGTCCCATAATGTTGAGGGCCCACTGTTCAAAGGGTTCCATAGCCTTGATGGGTAGGACAGACATAGGAGATGAAGGTTTGGACGTATTCTTTTCACACAACACACACGTCTCAAGGAGGTCCAAGATGTCTTGGCGCATGCGCGGCCACCAGACCTTATGTTTCATAATCTCAAAGAGGTTACACCCTCTGATGTAACCCAAGGTTTGGTGGTAGTGCAAGATGGTGTCTCCTCATTATGTGGTGGGAATATAAGGCGTCTTTTCACCTGTCTCTGCCCGGCGGCAGATGTTCCCAGCATTGATGGTGAACTGACTTTTGTTGTCCTTCAGCTTGGAGATGATAACCAAGTTAAGGCCCTCGTAGCAGGTTGCCTCAGGGCGCAGGTAGAGCATGGGCCAGTCTGGGTCCAGACTGTTGTCCCCAGTGATGGACACTACGTAGAGTCGTGAAAGAGCGTCGGCTGTGACAAGTTCCTTTCCAGGCTTATATTTGATACATAATTGATAGGGGGATAGACGTTCAACCCATCCTGCTTGGCGGCGTGTCAAATGGGACTGTGTGTTGAAGTTCAGGAGTGACTTATGGTCTGTCAGAACGCGGAGTGGGAAGGTTGCACCTTCCAAGTAACAGCGCCACTTCTCAACGCAGTGTACAATGGCTGCCAGCTCTTTATCATGGATGGGATAACGTTGTTCTGAGTCAGTGAGGTTCCTGGATTCATATGCTATGGGGAGGAAGACGCCATTGTCAGTTTCTACCCTTAGCACGCCCCCTATGGCCCTATCAGAGGTGTCAGTCTTGAGTTTGTACTTTCAGTTTTGGTTGGGGAACTGCAGTACTGGTGCCGTTGTGAGCCTTTGCTTCAACGTCTCAAAGGCTTGATCTCTGGCAGGGGTCCAATGGAAGCGCTGTTTGGTATTGAGGAGCTCAGTAAGAGGTGCAATTAGTTCCCCACAATTGGGGATGAACTTGCCTACATAAGAAACCATGCCCAAGAATGTCTGCACCTGGCCCACATCAGTGGGGGGCGGCATGTTAGTGATTGCCTTGATTTTGGCAGGGTCGGGCTGTATCCCTTGGGCAGAGATGGTGTGCTCAAGGAATAATAACTCTGACTTGAGGAACTCACATTTAGAGGGTTTAGCTTTCAGCTGGTTTTTCTGAAGGGTGTCAAGGACAGCGTGGAGGTGTTGGAGGTGTGTGGTTTGATCTTGACTGAAGACAATAATGTCGTCAAGGTACACAACCACGCACTTTCCATTCGATTCCTCAAAGGCTTTGTTCATCAACATGGCAAAGATGGAGGGAGCGTTGGTCATTCCAAAGTTCATGACACAACACTCAAACAACCCGTAGCGTGTGCGGAAGGCAGTTTTTGCCTCATCCCCTGGTGCAATGCGGACCTGGTTGTACCCCACAGTGAGATCAATCTTGCTAAAGACCTTTGCACCTGCGAGTGTATCAAACAGGTTGTCAATCAGCGTCAGGGGGTATTTATTTTTAACTGTCACCTCATTTAGGGCGCGGTAGTCTGTGACCAGGCAAAGGGACCTGTCCTTATTGGCTACAAAGAAGACCGCCGCCCCATATGGAGAGAGCAAGGGGTGAATGAATCCCTTATCAAGCACGTCCACAAGGTGCTAGCAGAGGGTTTCATCTTCCTTTGGTGTGAGACGGTATAATGGTTGGGCTTTAGGTAACAATCCTTAAAGTTGTACAGCGTGCTGGATCTCCCGGGGTGGAGGTAGTTGTTTGAGTATTTCACTGAATACATCCTTGTAATCCTCAAGGAGTGCAGCTAGCGCTGGTGGTGGTGATGTTGACAAGGGAGGGACTGCAGATGGTTCTGCACGTATAACTTTGACAAAAAATTGATTAAAGTCTAGTTTCTCCCCCTTTAAATTGTATGAGTCTGTTTCTGTCATTCTGACAAACACAGTGTTGTGTAGTAATTTGTTTATTTCCATGGGGTAAATCTGAAAACCCACCCCATTTCTATTGAGGGTGATGACAGAGGTATTCCAGTCAATGTAAGGGCAGTTATGCCGGAGCCAGTTGAGGCCAGCTATTACGTTGTGGCTGAGGCCTGCCATGATTGGCCCAGAGAGCTTAACCTGGATGTTCCCCATTCTTACGGAGAAGGCTACCGTCTCGTGGGTGATGGCAACTCTGCGGGAGTCAGCTACACGTACTGCTTTGAATCTGCTGGGTACTCGGTCTAATTGCTGGGAGTCAGCAAATGCCTGATCTACCATGGTGTGATCAGCCCTGGTATCTACCAGTAACTTGTGGGTGTTCCCACGGAAACAGAAGGGATAGGACAAGTGTGTTACTTTATTTGCAGAATGAGCGGCTTGCAACACGGGGTTGTCACTATGGACCTGAAAGACGTCTAGGGCTTTGACTTCATGAAGATTGTAGTCGCGGGAGTTCTTTGCAAGCAAGGGCTGAGAGGGCAAGTTGGTCGGGGTTGTAAGGCCTCTTGTTGTTACAACCCCCAGGCTTTTCCCTGGTCCTTGATTAGCGCTAGCTAGAGCTTCCCCTTGCAGGGGTGTTTAGCTGCACTTTCTTGTTGGCAAGGTTGGCAACGGCCCACTTGACCTTGGCCATTGTTAGGTGCAGGACGTGGTTGGGGTGGAGCATTGTTGGTGCGGTGGAAGCCCATTGAAGCCTGGTTATTGGCCTCTACAATGGCTTTATAGCAGTTGTCAATAGAGGTGCAGCGGCTAATGGGAACATACTTGAAAATATGGGGTTTTAACCCATTAACAATGAGAGTGAGCAACATGGTGTTCCCATCGGTCACTGCTTTGAGGACGGCAGCAAGGGCTTGTTGCCAAGCAGCAAAATACTCAGGGACGGAACCAGTCTGCTTGATGGCTAAGAGGGGAGTCCCCAAGACAATGAGAGAGAAGGTTTCACTATATTGGGACTTGACGGCGTCTTGAAATGTTGCCCAGGTGAGGTCAAACTCCTGGCTGGCCCAGTTGGTGAACCACACGGCGGCGGGCCGTGTAAGACAGCCAGATGCAGTGGCAACCCACATGGACTCAGGAACCTGACAGATACAAAGGCGCGTTTTGGTGGACTGGAGCCAACTGACAATGTCAGCTCCTTTGACACCGCCAGTGAAGGACTCTAGTTGGAGGTTGAGCATACATTGCAACAGATCTGACTGTGGCGGGGTGACACTAGCGTCACGCTGCCTGAGGCAGAGCCAGTTGTATACACTGGTAAGAACTAGCTGATCTTGATAGATAACATAACCTTTGGGAATGTCCCCCTCGGGGATTGGAAGGAACATCTCTTGTTGTGGAGTAGCCATGCAGCCCGTACTCCGTCCTTTCTTGGGGGGAATTTTGTTTTTAAAATAGGTTGTAACCTACTTCTGCTACCACTGTTGCAACTGAACCAATGAGGATTCAGTATTTGGAATTGGGGAAGACAACAGTCCAATAGGAGAGGACAGAATAATAAGAATAAGGTATTGTTTTGTAGAATATTGTGATTAATATACTAAATGGGGAAGCCACAAGGCCACAAGGGGGTGGCATAGTGGGGAGTTCCATGTAGGGTTTGGAGCCGAGGAATAACTTGTGCGGGGATCAGCAGGTTGAATTGGCAACGCTCCTAATTAGGATGAAGTGCCCGCCATTTGACATTGCCATCAGATTCATTCATAACGTTAAATACGTCAAGGGGCAACTCATTGAGCGCCCCCTGTGTATTCTAAGATACATTAGCAGGCGAGGTTCAAATCTCGGTTGCAACAGGAGGAACAACCTGCGGGTGGGGATTTTTAGATAAGCCAGGTACACGCCACTATTTAGGAACTAGGGTTCCTTTAAATTATCCTATTTAGCAGCCATTTGCTTTTGCAAATTGTTGGTTCAACTTTATGTTCAATCACCTTAATTCCCATCATCAATTTTCTGTCAATTTGACGGAAAATAAGGTGATGGAAACTGTGGATAAGATTTTTTAAAACCAGTGATTTTTAAATTAGTCTGATTATATAGATATTGCTTCTATTTTTTGATTTCCCAATTTTACTAGCTTATTTTCCGCTAATGCTTAAAAATTCATCACATATGTTAATCTAATTATATAAATAAACTTTTATTTAATTTAAAAAAGCATCCCAATGAATTGCACAGCCTTAGTTTATACCAATGCTAAGGAATTTGTTCCATCTAACATTATCCTTTAGAATACCAATAAATTTATCTTTACAATAATAAAAGTTACGATTTAGTAATTAATAAACATCAGAAGCACGAAAAATAAGTAATTCTAAGTATAGTTTATTTTATGGCTAATTTTAAGTTTTATTTGTTTTTGTAATAAATTATAGTTCAAAAAATAAAATAAAATCAAGGCTAATTTGCAGTGTTTCTAATAGCTATTTTTAAATCATGAAAGTTTCCATCATGCTAAATTACGTCAATTCTGAAATAAATCTTTTAATTGATTTTAAAAAAGAGACATTCCTTAATAATTAAATGTCTTTTAACTGTGCTTTTGATAATCCCAGTTTATGTCACATCATTTTTGCATCATGGATTTTGACTTTAACTTAAATTTATTACAGGTTTATTTTCTCCAGCAGATATATACTTTCAAAAAACAGTTATCTAAAACTATATTTTTCTCGATATTCACATAACTGAGATGTTTTCAATTATTCAAACTCCTTACTTTTTATCAAAAGCTTGTTTAAAAAGGTAGGTTTGAAAACTAACTTAAATTACTTAAATTTAAGTTAATTACGGGCTTATTGTAAATCCATATATTTTGAAAGTCACATTTTCCTTTCCCCTTTTTTAAACAACCCTATTTTCCGTCATTTCCCCCAATAATTCAACTTTTCCTTATAATGTATATATCTGTCCATCAAGGTTCTTATTAGGGAACTTAGAATCACAACTTTTTATAGTATTTTTAACAAAGAATAGCCAAACCCCCCAAAAGCTTCTTTTTCTATATGTTTGATAAAAATAAGTTAAAATGAAAAACGCAAACAATATTCTCAAGAAGTAATTTTTTTGAGAAATCTGAGATTTTACCATTGTTGCAACATATTCAATTGCTCTCTCTTGTGAAATCATTTCCCCAAGAAAGGGCTTGACTGCCAAATAGCTGGTGGCACTGTTGCCACACCCCATGCTGTATGAGAATCAGACATTTTGAGTCCTATGGGAACACTATCTGGACAAGCCCTATGACTTTCATGACGTACATGGAGAGTATGGGACTTGTCATTATACAATAAAGTATCTGTAAGGCCAGAAGCTTTAAGAGAATAATTGTAAACTAATGCTTTAAGTCCCAAAGAATTGATATCGGTCAAATATAAAAAGATATGTAAGGTTTGAAAAAGTAACTGGGGCAAGGCTCCTAAGAGTTTATAAGGAGTAAAATGTGGGCTTAATTGGCTGATCAAACTAAGTAAAATGAAGTACTGTAAATTCAGAACCTGAACGTAAAAATGCGGGATTGTCAAATCCTTGGTCCAAATTTTGAATAACTTTTGCGGGATAGCCTTTTTTAATTAAATTGAATTCTTTGTATTTTTATTTGAATATTTGAAAGTGTGGGAACTCATAGACACTTTGCAAAGTTCAAGTCAAACTGCATATTTCCAATGGATGAAATAAATTAACTGGAATCAGATTTGAAGCGTTCAAATCCATCAACCATTTTCATTAAGTTTACTATGTTTTTTGGAATTGCGGGATTGTCAAATCAAAGAACCAAATTTCAAATCACTTTTGAATGCCACTAGTAAACTCAAATAATAATTCCAGGAACTGGAATCCAAATTGAATGTACAGTAAGTAACTAGGACAAATCAACCCAAATCAAGAAGCTCCACTCTGGATAAAATCAAATGAAAAATCCAATCTCAACAGCCATGTTTAAACATGAAATTAAGTGAAATGAAAAATTGTCTAAACTGGAAATGATGAAATATTATGCACTTTAAATCACTAATATAGCGACCATAAAACCATATAATGATATATGAGCTACCCTCCTGATGACGCAGAAATTTTTTAAAAGTATTTTGGCCCCTGGCTACGCCAGGGGCCATAAAACTTCTTTTCAAGGAAGAAGAAGAGGGGGAAAAGACAAACCATTAGTTTATTAACTATGTATTCATGTATTGCTACTAAGGATACTTGATTACAGTAGATTTTAAAAAATGCTAATAATAAAGTAGAATTATATATTACAATCTATCTTATCACATTGTCTTTCCTTTGGTGTGTTGATAAGATAGATTGTAATATATAATTCTACTTTATTATTAGCGTTTTTTAAAATCTACTGTAATCAAGCATCTAAATTTTAGCCGTTCTAAAATGGAATAGGGTGATTTTTGAGAATGCCTATGATTCCTAAAAGAATCAGCACAAATTCACTCTAGATCCTTTGGCATCCTTTTTGAGATGCCCATAAATTATATTTATTTCAAATTCCTTGCAATTATGATTTGAAATTTGGTTCTTGGATTTGACAATCCTGCAATTTCAGATTTGTTAATTTTTACATGATGTCTATGATTTGATTGTAATACAGGAAATCTCAAATTGTACATTAGAATCCTGCATTTCCGATTCATGTATCCCACATTTGTTTGCTGTGTTTTGTCTTTTGTTAGTTGAGTTATCTGCTCAAGAGATTTGAAATCTGCCAATTTAAATAAACCAAAAAAAGTCAAATTAAATGGTTAGTTTTATTTAATATTTTAATTTTCACTCAGCTGAGTTGCCTGCAAAAGTGATTCAAAATTTGGACCAAGGATTTGACAATCCTACATTTTTACGTTCAGGTTCTGAATTTACAGTAGAGCCCAGTCTTAACAAAATAATAATGGTCTAGAAAACTGAATTTAAGGTCTGAATACTGCTCAGCATCCTCTACAGGATTTAAACACTTGCCAACTAAATATTTGGTATGATTGTAAAAATTACTCAGGTGATGGGACAAGTAATCAAAGGGAATCATAGAAATTAAAAAACTAACAATATTCAAAATCACAAGACAAAAAAGAATATCCAAGAACCAATAAGTACCTTTGGGTTGCATGTAAAACAATATTAACTTAAAGTTGAGAGTGTTAGTTTGAGGTAAATATTACTTCAAGAATTAAGGTAATTTGAAAAGGAATTTTTTTAACTGCAAGCAGTAAAATCTGTTTGAAGATAATTGTCAAGAAAATAATAATTGTCTAAAAAATATAGGTTAAGTTTATTTTTAAAAACAAAACCAAAAGAAGAGTGTTGAAAAACATAGGAGAAGCCTCATGGGAGAGATCAAGCCAAGACTGAGGCAGGAATAGAAAAAAATAGTGGAAAATCTAATCCAAAAGCCAGAAAACAGAGGAAGAACTAGTCCAACTGTTAGAGAGTGGAAAAAGTAAGTAATTTTGGTTTTAAATAAAATTTAATTCATATTAGCATCAAAAAAATAATGACAGCATTCATCTTTCACACCAAATAAAATAACATAATCTTGTTTATTTTCCCCTTTATATTAATTTGTATATGTCAAAACAGTGAGGTTGAGCCCCCAGAAAAGATTCTCACAAGAGACCCTGTGCCATTTAAACTGACCTCCCCACAATTTGAAGCCAAATGCAGAAGTCAAATTGAATTTCCAAACAAGACAACAAGACCCAGTGACAATTGGCAACCTCCAGAATTAACTCATACAAAATGGAACATCTTCCATGTCGACAATTTCAAAAATTGTTTTTGCTTTATCTTTTATAGTTTTAATTAAAAGCTCAAAATAAAAATCAAACATTGCTTCTATTATCAGTGTCAATTATTTAATCAAGAAAAATAATCTTTAATATTGAAAATAAGAAAAATATTTTTGAGAATTGTTGACATGGAGGATGTTCCATTCTGTATGAGTTAATTCTGGAGGTTGCCGTGACAATTACTACTCAGTGGACAGCTTGATTTGTTGCTTGACTCATTATAAGGATCAAGCCACCCCCTGTCAAAGCCAGTTGCTATATTGTCACAATCATTTTCCTCTTAAAAAGATTCCCTCAAAACTATATAAATGATATCTCCCAATAAAAATAATTATCTAGTTTCCAAATATTTTTCCCCTGTAACTTGCTAATACAGCACAGTTGCAACATTGGTAGCACAGGTAGGTTTTCTATCCTATCTTCCTTTACAAATCCCTCCTGTTGTCTATACTTGCTGCAGTCAACAAATATACAAAATAATGATGTCCAGGATCTCCTTGTGTGGTGCAGGGTGCCACTTCCTAATATTGCCATATTGGGACTAAATCCTTATTTAGAAAAGTATAAGGGAAACTGCTGCCCTTTTTTTTATTATCATCAGAAGGTAACCCTCCAAATTACATAGTGTTGTCTCCAATTAGAGACCAATTGACGCACCTGCGGCTAGCTGCAGATGCGTCAGAGAGTAACCCATCAGAATGGGTTTTCATATGGCAATTAGTGACCAATTGGAGCATCTGCAGCTAGCTGCAGATGCATTGATTGGTGACCCATCAAAAGAGGATTATCATGTGGCAATTGACAACCCATTGACGCATCTGCGGCTAGCCACAGATGCATCAATTATCAACCCATCACTTGCTTCCACTATGTAAATTGGTATATCAATCTTCTGCCCCTCTTTTTGCCCAAAGTGGGAACCCTAAAAGAGAGTAGTCTTAAACCCTATTCTACACTCTATTCCCCAAAGACGGCCCTACTACTGCTGCAAGCACCTGACCCCAGGTCACATGTCCAAATGTTCATTTCCTGCCCAATCCAACCCATTCCTTGCCAAATATTCTCCCAAATGTTTCAGCCCTCCAAGAAAAAGCTCATTGCCTGACAGTCTAGACCTTGGTCAGCATGACTCACCTTCTCTTCTCCCTTCTCTTCCTCCAAGTATAAAAAGACCCTAAGAGGTCCCCAATAAAGAAGAATTCACCATAACAACATAAAAATTGACTTACAAATCTTAGACTACTTGCAGAGCCCAAAAGTAGAGGTTCTTTGAGTTAGAAGAATTTAGTCTTGTTATGTTTCCAGTGGCTCAGCTACACTCAAACCATCCCTACAACCCTTGAGCACCACACCTTGGATTAAAAGCCCTACACACAGGAACTGAAACATCAGAAGGACATATCTTTTACCAGAACATGGGAATCCCAGTTCCCACATTTTGAGTTGTGATCTACTATATTTAAACAGTAGAGATCTTGGCAGGAAGTCTTTATAACAAAAGACTTGTAGCTCAAGCTAAGAAGGAGTAAGCAACCTGGGCGTTGCAACAAAGTAAAGCATATTACCTTTTTGCCCTGTTTTGGGATGATGTAAATTATTAATCTTCCTGAACAGCAGAAAGAGGGAATGTGAAGCTTAAAGGGAAATGAAAAGCAGAATATAGATAAACTTATATTTATTTAGAAAAGGAACTTGCCTTAAATAACACAGAAATTGAGCTTTTTACCATTAGTGGAGAAACTAATGTTGCAACTGAACCAATGAGAGTTCAGTATTTAAATTGGGGAAGACAACAGTCCAATAGAAAGAACAAGAATGGATAGAATAAGGTATTGTTTATTGTAGAAATTTGTGATTAATATACTATATGGGGAAAGCCACAAGGCCACAAGGGGTGGAATAGTGGCATGTTCCATGTAGGGTTCAAAGCCAAGGAATAACTTGTGTGGAGATCAGCAGGTCAAATTGGTACCGCTCCTAATTAGGAGAAAGTGCCCAAAGTTTGATATTGCCATCAGATTGATTCATGTTGTTAGATATGTTGAGGGGAAACTCATTGAGCGCCCCTGTGTATTGTAAGATATATTGGCAGGCAAGTCGGGAAACTTGGTTGCAACGCCCCCCTTGCCCCCTGCTTGTTGTCATACACAGGATTGGAGTCTGTGGAAGATCTGGGAGGGTCCACACAAACAATCTTTGTGTGGGGATGGAATGGCAGGGGTGCAAGCAATTGTGGTGAAGTTTCTTGGTGTTTCCTTGGGAATCTTCAAGCTGATAGGTATGATTTTCATAGTCCGTGGCTATCTTAAAGGGCCCTAGGTGGTTGGGTTCTAACTTGACTGAATTGGGGTTGAGGGTGTAGACGGGATCAACTACAGTGTATCTGGCTTCAAGATGCTTTGTCCCTCCTTCAATTTGTTTGTGTTCAATCTCTCATGATTTGGCACACCATTGACTCAGGAATAGACTCAACAGGGGGTTTTCTGGGAACTGCATACCATAACTTTCCTTGTTCAACTCCTGTCAGACTGTCAGGTGTTCCAAAGGCCAGGGTGCTAGGGCTGAACCCAGTGCCTCTGTTGATTATTTCTTGTAAGATAAGTAGGGTAGTGGGCAGGGGTTCAGTCAACGCGGTATTAGGATGCTCATGCAAGAGCTTGGTAATCAGTTGAACCAGTGAGCCATTCAATTGCTCTATGCGTCCATTGGTTTGTAGATGATAGGGGGTTATGGCTATTTGTTGAAGGGCATTATTGTTGCAGTATGCCTTCATGACATTTCCAACAAGCTCAGGCCCACCATCTGTGATGAGACGTTTGGGTCGCCCAAAGCAGGACACTATTTTCTTGCCAATGAAGCAGGTGATGGTGATGGTAGTGGTGGTGTGGTTGGTTGTTGCCTGTGCTACTGGCCAGCAGGTGAAGTAGTTAATGGCAGTTAGGATGTATTTCCTCCCCAGTCTGTCTTTGGGGAGGGCCTAACAATATTGAGGGCCCACTGCTTGAAGGGTTCTGTGGCTTTATTGGGCAGGACAGACTTATGGGTGCAGGTTTGGACATATTCTTTTCACACAACACACATGTTTTGAGGAGGTCCAAGATGTCTTGGCGCATATGCAGCCACCAAACCTTTTGTATTATGATCTTGAAGTGGTTACGTCCTCTGATGTGACCCAAGGTGCAGTGATAATGCAACATTGTATTGTCTTGTTGTATGGTGGGAATTTAGGGCATCTTTTCACCTGTCTCTGCCCAGTGGAAGATGTTGCTAGCATCAATGGTGAACTGACTTTTGTTGTCCTTTAGCAGGGAGATGGTAACAAAGTAAAGGCCTTTGTAATAATTTGCTTCAGGACAGAGATACAGCATTAGCCAATATGGATCCAAGCCATTGTCCCCGGTGATGAACGCTACATAGAACTGTTGCGAGCGTATTACAGTCATGTTGGGCTGTGGTTTCACAAAGAGATTGAATTGTGATGATTTTCATAGGTTAAAAACATAACAAAGAGATTGCCTTGAAGAGATTTTCCAGTGTAGTAATTATTACCCAGGAATCAATTAAGCTGGACTAATTGAGGGCCAAAATGAATAATCTGAACAATTCAGATTATGAGACTAGATGTCTCAAACTTTCTAATTAACCATGGAGGTTAATTGATACCCAGGAATCAATTAGGCTGTACTAATTGAGGTCTAAAATAAATAATCTGAACAATTCAGATTATGAGACTAGGTGTCTTAAATCAATTGATTAACTGGGAAAATTAATTAATATATGATGGGAATATAATTAATGAGGATTTAATTATATTTTAATTGCCTTGACTGTGTCAAGAAGTTTGTTTAAGGTTAACCAAAAGTAAACCCCTGAATTGGGGTTTAAATGAGCCATTTTAGCAAAATTGTTAGGCTAGAAGCGCCACAGTGCCGCAAAATTGATTTATAAAGCCTTAAGGCTCTGCCTAGCAAATGTTTCAGGCGCTGGGGCGCCGCCTGGGAAAGTTCTGGGTGCCACAGTGGCACCTGGTTTGAGTTTCAAAGTGTTTTAATGGGTTTTTAATACAAAAAACTATTAAATGTGAAAATAACTTAATGTAGACAATGGTGTCTATGCATTCAGGATTGATCAGCTGGTTCCCAGTTGGAACAAGGATGGCTTGGATCAGGAATATGTATATTTCAAAGGGTTTTGGCGCTAGAAGTCTGGAATGCTTCAAGCCAAAGCAATATATTTCCACGGAAGGAATTAGGTGATTCTGGAATGTATTAGGGCACATCCTTATGGGTTAAGAGTGTGAAGATTTTTTTGGGTAAAGATCTGTATTGAATGATGCCGTTATGTCATAAACCATGTGATAGGAATTCAGGTGTGATTCTGGAACCAGAGGGGCTTTCAGCTGAATATAACCTAATTGCTATATAATGGAAGCATGATAATAATTAATAAAAGATGATGCTTATTTGTGATAATGGTTGCTTTCCCCTCAATAATTTTAAGTTTTGTGTTTTTGGCTTTTGATTGAAAGAAGACTACCATGGAATGAAAGAGATGGTCTGCAGCTCAGACTATGGGATGAAAAAAACGTGGAAGTGCTCACCAGATGGTGACAAGTTTAACACCAAGATTTCTTAGCCAGAATCCAAGCTCATCTAAGCTTACATAAAGGATTCCCCATCAAACTGTAAAAGAGTCAGACCGGGATAATGAAGAAGCAAGCATGAATTTCCTGGATCCTCTAGAGATGTGTTATTGTCATGAATGCCCTAAAAAACTTCTTTCTGACAAAAGAACAAATTTTAATTCTAGACTGATTATGTCTATTTTTGAGGCTATAGATACACACAATCCTTTCTATCCCTTATATTCCTTCTACAAATGGTACAATAGAAAGAGCCAAATCAACACTAGTATCAATCATGTACAAATTGACTCATTCAGATGCCTCTAATTGGGACTCTACATCCCTGATATACTGTTTGTCTGCATTCTAGGTAAAAATTGTACTACTTACTTCTCCCATTTTTCTATGTTTTATAGTAGATAGGCTATCACACCCCAATATTGGGCCACTCCTTAGTGAAACAAAATGATATATTTGATCCCAAGAAGCATGTGAGGGAACTAGTTAGCCAAATTATTGAAATACAAGCTACTGTCTATTCCACAGCCTATAAGATAAAGATGTTAGAGCTGTCTTCCTCTAATGTCTCCCGCTCTCCTGTTCCTGAATTCCAACTAGGATATCAGGTACTATATCATAAAAGTTTTGTGAGTGACTGTGCTCATAATTTAAATCCTCTTTATGGATTTCTCCTCTCATAATGATCTTCAAGTGTGTCTTGGAGAATACTGTGAAAATGAACTCTTCCAGGCGTCCTATTGTAAAAGGTTCATACCAAGTTCCTTTGTGCCTAACTCCCACCTGAGTTAATCTTGAAGGGGAATCTGTTGTAAAACTGACTTTTAAGGTACTGTCAATTGGACTAAAGAGATAGTTTGGCTCAGATCTAGATAATTTAAAGTGAAGTTATTTTGCTTTCAAACTGAGTTGTTCAGTTTCATCAAATTTGGATTGAAATTGATTAGTGAGTTGTCAAGCCTCTACCAGCAGTATGTTACATTAGAGTTGCAACCAAGTTTCCAGACTTGCCTGCCAAAGTATCTTACAATACACAGGGGGTGCTCAATGATTTGCCCCAAGACATATCTAACAACATGAATCAATCTGATGGCAATATCAAACTGCGGGCACTTTGTGTAAGGTCTCATGATCTGGGGAAGATGATTATAAGCTAAAGCTTTTAGACCAGTGATATTTATATTAGTCAAATAAAAAAAGGTGGGCAAAGTCTGCAGTAGCAACTGTACTAAGGCTCCTAAAAGTTTATACAAGGTGAAGTATGGACTAAGACGGTTTATTAACTCTAAGAAGATAAAATAGATTCCAGTCTTAATGACAGATGATCTGATCAAAAAGTCAATCTCTAAGTCTGTGAATTGTTCTGCACTAGTGGGAGGATATAAGCTATCAACAATTAAATTGGGTGTACTACTATAAAAACTACCTATTTGGTGAAGAAGGAAGTCAAAAGGAATCATGGGACCAAGATTAAAACTAAAACTGAAATTGAAAAGAAACACAAGCCACAAAACCTAACAAGTACCTTTTTGGGGCGCAAGTCAAACAATCTCAACTTATTGTTGAGACTGGAAACCAAGCCTTTTTAATGTGCACTGTTTAGTGAGGTGCAAGGAATGGTGTAAAGAGTTTTAACCAAAAATGGTTAGAAGACATGGATGAAAAATAAAGGTAAGAATATCAGGTGTTGCCAGTCTAGCTTAAATAAGCTAGCCTCAGTTAAAGAGTGACTGGGAGGAGAAGAAGTGATTATGGTGATTGTCTTGTGAAGTAAAGCAAGCAAAAATCAAGGAAAAATGGTTCCAAAGCTCTAAAAAGACATAATCAAGAGTATATCAAAAAGTAAGCATTTCAGAGCAACTTTCTAACTTCAGCGTATAGGTCCAGGGTTTGAAACCAGCTGCAGAGGTAAGGGAAGTTTGAAAATGATAATAACTAGTATTTATGTCATAACTAGGCTTTTACAAGGCCTAATTTGAAACCCAAAGATGGGAAATAAAGGGAAAATGAAGAAGATCATGAATAAAGTGAAATGTGAAGCAATCTTAAGAAACTTACAAGCCAGAAAAAGCAAGTAAATAAAACAGAATAGCAGCTATAGAAAAGGTGAATCCTGACACTTTCTCCTAATTAGGAGCGCTATCATTATGACCTGCTGATCCCTGCACAAGTTATTCCTTGGCTTTGAACCCTACATGGAGCATGCCACCATGCCACCCCCTTATGGCCCAGTGGGTTTTCCCATATAATATATTAAGCACAATATTCTAAAATAAACAATACCTTATTATTATTATTCTGTCCTTTCTATTGAACTGTTGTATTGCCCAATTCAAATACTGAACTCTCATTGGTTCAGTTGCAACAGTGGTAGAAGTGGTAGGTTAACAACCTACCTAAAAGAAAAATTCCCCCAAGAAAGGATGGAGTACAGGCTGTATGGCTACTCCCCATCAAAAGAGCATCCTGCCAATCCCCAAGGGGGACATCCCCACCGGGTACATCATTTACCAAGATCAGCTGGTTCTTACAAGCGTGTATAATGGATTCCGCCTTGGGCAGCGCAACACAAGCATCACCCTGCCCCAGTCAGACCTTTCACAACACATGCTCAACCTTCAGCTGGAATCCTTTGTGGAAGGTGTCAAAGGAGCCAACATTTTCAGTTGGCTTCACTCCACCAAGACCTGCCTTTTATCTGCCAAGTACCTGGGCCCATGTGGGTTGCTACTACGTCTGAGCACCTCACAGGGCCCGCCGCTGTGTGGTTTACCAACTGGGCCAGTCAGGAAATCAAAGTCACCTGGGCGTTGTTCAGGGACACTGCAAAGTCCTGCTACAATGAAATCTTCTCTCCTATTGTGGTGGGAACTCCCCTCCTGACCATTAAACAGACCAGTTCCGTCCTTGAATACCTTGTCACGTGGCAACAAGCTCTTGCCGCCGCCCTAGAAGTCATGTCCAATGGAAATGCCATGCTCCTTACCTTGATAGTCAATGGTCTCAAGCCCTATATCTGTAAGTGGGTCCCTGTAGGTTGCTACACCTCCATCAATGACTGTTATAAGGCCATTGTGGAGAAAAAAACCAGGCTTTGATGGGCTTCCACAGGTCAAATGATGCCCACCCCAACCTTGTCCTGCACCTGGTAGCGCCCACAACCAAGTAGGCTGTTGTCAGCCCCGCCAGCAGGAAAATGGGGTTAAGTGCTCCCGCAAGGGAGGACTCCAACTAGCACAAATTGAGGACCAGGGAAAAGCCTGGGGGTTGTAGTTACAAGAGGTTCTACATCTCCACTTGACCCTTCCTCTCAATCCCTGCTTGCAAAGAACTCCTGCAACTACAGTGTACACAAAGTTGAAACCCTTGACGTCTTCCAGGTCCACAGTGAAACCCCATGTTTCAAGCAAGCCACTCCCTGAATAAAGTAACCCACTTGGCTTATCCCTTCTGTTTTTGTGGAAACATCCACTTTTTATGTTAGATACCAGGGTCAACCACACTATGGTTGACCAGGCGTTTGCTGACTCTCAACAATTAGACCAAGTGCCAAACAGATTCAAGACATCATGAGTAGCTGATTCCCGTAGAGTGGCAATTACCCATGAGAATGGGGAACATCCAGGTTAAACTCTCTGGGCCGATTGTGGTAGGGCTCAGCCACAATATAATTGCTGGCCTTGACTGGCTCTGTCACAACCACCCCTACATCAACTGGGATACATCTGTAATCACCCTCAATAGAAATGGGATGGGCTTCCAGATATATCCTGTCAAAATGAGACAAGTTACTTCATGATACTGTGTTTGTCAGGATAACAGAGAGAGGCTCTTATGATTTCAAGGGGGAAACTAGACTTTAAGCAATGCTCAGTCAAAGTTATCCACACTGAATCATCTGTGGCCCCTCCCTTGACCACTTCACCTCCACCACCACTTGCCGCACTCCTTGAGGAATATAAGGATGTTTTCAGTGAAACACTGGACCAACTACCTCCTCCCCAGGAGGTCCAGTATGCTGTACAACTACAAGGGTCACTGCCCAAAGCACGTCCCCTCTATTGCCTGACATCAAAAGAAGATGAGACCCTCTGCCAGCACCTTGTAGACACACTCAATAAGGGCATTATCTGCCCCTCTCTCTTGCCCTACAGTGCTGCTGTCTTCTTTGTAGCCAAGAAGAACGGGTCCTTTTGCTTGATCACAGACTACCACGCTTTAAATGAGGTGACTATTAAGAATAAATCCCCCTGTTGTTGATTGACAACTTGTTTGACACGCTCACAGATGCAAAGGTCTTTAGCAAGATCAATCTCACCACAGGTTACAACCAAGTCCGCATTGTACCAGGGGATGAGGCAAAAACTGCCTTCCACACACACCATGGGGTTGTAATTGTGCTGTTTTAGCAGAGTTACAAGGGGAAAATAAGGGAAACTAGATAATATTCTTTATTGAGAGATAAGTATTATATAGTCATTATGAATCATGGATAGTAGGAACATGATAACGTTGATCACACAGTGAGTGGTGAAGGGAATGGCTTGATCCCTGTAATGAGTCAAGCGCCAAACAAGTTACCCACTGGAGAGAATCAGCTTCTGTTCATGTTATTAAATTTGGACATCCAAGTCGCCTTCCTAACTTGGTTTTGGGTGACTGGATAATCAGATTGCGGGTCATAAACCCACTTACTTGGAACCTTGCTGGCGGGTTGAGTGTTGTAAATGCTGCCATTCATCATGTTTCAATTTTGCCTTTGTTGGTTTATTTCAAGACCAAATCTCTCTCTTTTGCTTTTGCCCTTTGAAATGAGGCTGGCTCCAAATTGGGAAATACATTTATTCAGTTTCCTGATTCTGCGCAACTCACTTGCCCCACTCATGCTTGTGGCAAGTGATCCTAGCATCCATGTACTTTTTTGTGGTAAAGCTACACAGTATATAATCCCAATTTCTATACCCAATAAAATTTAAGTTATATTTACCTTTTGTCTTTGTGTTTCCACGTACTTTGGTGCCTCTCTAGCCAGGTCTAGCAGATATTATTCATTTAGGGCCACAAAGTAATCACATAGCCTTCCCTGCCATTCTAACCAAGAATTAGGTCAAATCTAATCCTAAGCTTAGGATTTCTTGTTGCGGCTCTGTGCCGCGCCTCAGAACACAACAAAAATGGTGCTCACTACAGGGGCTGTAAGCCCCTTGGTTACCCCTTTTGCAACAACATTTCAGGACCATTGCCTCTGCCCATAAAAGAGCCAACTTTGCCTGAAATTATTAGCTCTCCTATTGAAGAAGACATTGACAAATTACCTATTGTCCCTACTGTACTGAACCTTGGGTGTGGTCCCCGCCTAGTGGCCTACCCTTTGGGTACCCCTGGCTTGGAACAAGTCATGGCAGTAGCCCTGGGGTTAGCCCGTGATGGAGCAATTCCTTGCCTTCAGCTTCAGTTCAACCAAGAAGAATACTACAAATTGATTGTAGCTTCACAATTTCCACAGCATCTCCTCTCAGCAGCTGGCTCTGCTGAACCTTTATTTGCCTCCTTTGTACAACCCACCTTAGCCTACTATCAAATGGTATTAAGGCTCCATGTTAAAGAGATTTCATTGCTACAAGCCGCCGTCACTCATCACTGGGATCAGTTTGCAGCCTACCAGAAATGGATCTTCTCCCTGTTTTCCTTAGTATCCAACAATCAGCGCAACTCTGTCACCTCCCAATCTTGCTTGGTCAACTCTATTGAAAGAATGTACCAATCCATCCCCAGGTATGTTAGAGAGCGTCTTTATGAGTTCCATCAGCTGGAACAGCCCTGGAGTGCCCAAGTAGACTCCACTCTAAACGCCTATCTCACCTTTTTGAAAAACTTGTGCAGCAACTCAACAATTTCAGTACTTACTCCTCTAAACAATTATAGCAAGTAGCAGTCCATGCTGAAAAGGGCCTCTGCAAACTTGGCAAGGACTTTGATCAAGAAAGGGCTACTACTGCTACTACCATTGCCAAACTCCAGACTCAAGTAAATGAAATGTCTGGCTCCAAATCAGATGCCCCGCCTTCTCCTCCATCTGATGAGTTAGTAGATAGAGAACAGAGGCTCTGGGATGCCATTCAAGATTTAAGAGCATCTACCTGCAGTCAGGATTGCCCTCCCAAAGCCCCTCAGCCTGATCCTCAAGTGCTTGCTCTGAAAAATCAGGTTGCTTATTTACAACAAGATGTTGCTACTTTGTGTGAAGCAATGGCGTCTGTTGTTAGTCTACCTGGAGTTGTGGGTGAAGATGGTTATTGTCCTGGATTTTCAGGATCCCCTGCGTTCATTGTGCTAGAGAGTTGATAGCTCTAGCCAATGAAGTGGATCTCCTGAAGCAAGATCACTCTGAGCTTGATAAAGATGTACAAGAACTAAGTGAAGTAATCAATTTAGTAAATGACAGGTTTGCCTCTTGCCTTTTGGTGGGTCTGTCTCTTACTTCCCAACTGGCTGAACTGTCCTTGGTAGTAACAACACAGGGTCAGCGCCTGGATGTTACTGAGCGGCAGACCACCCTAGCTAATAATACGGGCACCCACACTGCTGAAACCTTGACTACCCTTAAAGAAAGTGTTCACCAGCTGTGGGCCAGACAGCCCCCACCAAGTCCAAAGCAGAATTCTCCCCACACTTAAATGTACTTGATAGTAACAATGGCAGCCCAACTCCATAAGCACACTTCAAGCCTACCTTAAAGCAAGTCTTTGACCACAAAACCTCAGCCATTGCAGCTTTCCTAACTATCTACAAAATTGCCATGAGAAGAGCCTCAGGTGAGGTTAAGAAGGAACACATTCTGACCTGTCTACACCCAACCTGCCAAGAGGTAGTAGTGCCAGAGCTGCCCACCATCAAGACCTGGGAAGATATGAAGCAACTTCTGATTGACAAATTTGGTGGTGACCTTAGTTTGGAAGTGAAGAAGGACGCCTTGATGCACATTGCTTTCAAGCCAAAGGAGACCCTAGCTGAATTTGAAGATAGATTCTACATGGAAGGACAACAACTAATCACAAGCCGCCAGTTGACTGCACATGAAGCATACATGGCTTGCGCTCAAGCCCTCAAGGTTAACCAGCTCCTGTGTCTTCACTTCAAGGCCCATAAAGCCATGGTTTCTTCTATGAAGAGCATAAAGACACTGTTGCAGGATATGCACCTTACCCATTCTGGGGCAGTTGTGAAAAGAATTGTGCCGCCTTTACCTCTGGTTTGTCTTCACGTGGACCACATATCCTTACCATGAACTCACAGAATCCTCCTTGACGCCAGGGTTGCCATAATTGTGGCCAGATAGGTCACCACTCTTGAGTCTTCACCAATCCTTGGATTGAAGGAGCTGATCTAAAGGAACAGGCAGGAAAAGAACAGTCAACCTAGAGGCAGAGACACCCTTGGTTGACAATTCTTCCCAGTCTCCTTCAATCCCTCCTCCATAGCTGACTCTGAGCCTGCTGACACTGAGGCTTCTTCTATTCTGCTGCTGTTACACAACATCTCTGACATGGACAATTCAGATGATGATGATCCTGACACCTATGGGTATTCAGTTCTTGCTGTCCCCATAACCATTGTGGTCCCTTATAAGTTATGCTCAGGAAAAACTACAATGACTGCAAAGCCTTTGTGAGAAGCCAAGGAAGTTGTCTCTTACCCTTAATTCACCCAAGCCAAGAGATATCCTGCACTTGCCAAATCTTCCAAAGAAGCTGCTTAGGTTACTGACGCTGTGTTCAAAAATGTCTGTCTTTCTCCCTCTCCAGACGGTCTATAAGAAGTTCCTGGGCTTAAGATGCATGATCAAAAAGTGGGACAAAGAACTAGCAGAAGGCCAAGACACTCTGGCTGTCCTCCCTCCCTTTGGTTGTACTACCACTTGTGTGAAAATATCCATCCAAAAGGTGAAAATCAAGGCTGTCTTAGACACAGGGTCTCCTGTTAATGTTATCTCCTTGAAGCTTTTCAAGAAGCTCAAACTTGCCCCCAACCTTAACTATCATCAGTCTTATGGCACAGCTATGCTGTCTATGACTTGCTTTAGGAGCTTATTATGCTCTTCTCATGTGGTTTGGCAAGCTACTCTTGGCTGCACCTGCCGTTATCTTGGAGAATGAGAGCTACAACCTTCTAGTTTGTACTCAATTCCTTAGGGAATATAATAGAATCATCAACTTAAAGGACAGCTACCTCTCTATCTTAGGACAAGATGTCCCTTTGATCTTTTAAGAGCCAGTTAAAGTTCATTAGAAGCGCCTCAAGACATGTGCCTTGGAATATCCCACTGGTGTTTTCACTTTGAAATACTGTACCCCTTCCTCCAACATGAAGTGTCAGCAACCACCAGAATTAACTCATTCCGCAAGTTGACTTAATATATGTCAATAATCAGAATTAAAAATACTTTAGTGCCAACAGCATTGAAAAGTCAGAATTAAGTTTTAACTCATGCAGACTACTAAATGTTGACACTTTTTTAATAAGCAGAAACCTGTTTCCTGAACATTTTACTTAATAAAAATTAAGCTTCAAGATACTTTTTAGGGTAATGTGACAACATAGATTTTAAAAAGTCCATAAAAAATTATACATGAATATTAAAAAATTTCATAAAATACACTTTTATTTTATTTAACTGTGAAATTAGCTATCTTTACTATAATAAAATTTCCCACTTATAAAAACAAAAAAATTCAATACACAAAAAGGTACTACGTAAAATTTCACGTATTATAGCAAAATATAGCAATCAGAAACAGTAATATAAAGTTTTTTCTATATTGAAAACTACAAAAAACATATAATTTACTAGTAAAATACCAATATAGGCCATGTAATACAGTCTAAAGCATCAAACTATCAATAAAAAACCAATGATTTTATAAAAGCAGTATCATAAAAGATTAATGATTTATTTAGAATAACTATTTATTTAAAAATATTATAATTAATATATAAGAACTATATAAAAAATTAGTCAATACTCAATAAATTTAATGAAAAGCTAGACTGTGATCATCTGGTTGCCATTAAGAACTGTGGCAATCTTCTTGATGTATTCCCCAATCTCTGAAAGCTTATATTTGGCCTTGACAACGTCCTTGATCTTCTTTTGATACTGTTTCTCTTTGGTGGTTCTCTTCTTATTGGATGGGCGGTTCTCAATATCTCTGATGGATGCAGCAGTCTTCCCCTGTTAGACTTTGAGATGCTCGTAGAAGGTGTTGTATCTGGGCTTGATTCCAAAGGAGGACTTGATATGCTTATGCCAGCCCTCCAAAGATGAAGTCGTTTTCATCTCATCCTTAAGAACTGCCTGGTAGCAGTTCCAGTTGGCTTTGGCTCTGGGCTTGCTCCAGCGCTTAGTGACCTTACATCCAATCCACTGTGGTTCATAATATTCAATGAAAGGGTAGAAGGCACCATCATGTTTCTTGGCATATGGATCCTGGCATAGGAGCTCAAAGGCTTGTCCAGCATGATCTGGCTTTATAAAGGCTAGTGCTACAAACTGCTGAATTAAGAACTTGCACTTTCCTGATGTATCTAGACGGTGGAGCTTGCTGAGCTCAGGTAGACCCTTTAGTTGCCTGTTGACAGCCTGTCAATAATGGAAAAAACACCCCTGTACCTCTCCATCAAAGGTATTTACAAAAGCGTTATACTGGGCAGTTTCATAGTCCATGATTATAGTTGAGGGGCCAAGTGCTTTATCTTGAGCTTCTTTTTCTGCAGCAAGGGTGGCTTCATCCTTTTCATCATCATCTGGATTGGCTCTAGTGTTATGGCCAGGGGGACTCTTTCTATTACTGGGTAGGGCTTTGATGCCCTCCTGAAGGATTTTAAAGGCACTTGTGTAGATCTCTTCTGTTGCCCCAGGAAGCAGAAAGTAGGCAAATGGGAGCACCTTGCCTTCAATGAGGGAATGTACAACCCATAGTTGGTAAAAAAGGCGGGGGCATACTGCAAAGGTACCATCACATAACCAGGTCTCTGAATCCCTCAACTGCTCCAGGTTCTGTTGTGTAGCATAGCATATAATTCTTGCCTCTGCTGTAGGACCATCATCATGTAAAAGGAATACCTCATCACCATTGAACATCTTTAACTCCTCTGTCAAGACTAACTCTCCTTGAACCATGGCTGATTTCTTATGGGGGACTAGGTCACGGCATTTGTCACATATGTACTTCACTAACTGGTTGCAGTCAGGGATGAGCTTCAGGTTCTCATTACTTAGGTGTGTGGTGGCCTTAACTGCCAGATCAGAAGCCTTGACATCTTTGGAGACTGGGACCATTTGGTAGAGGTACCACTTTAGAAGCTTTTCAATAAGATTTATTGGAGCATTGCATGTGTGCTCTCCTTTTTCACTAGTGACTTTATCCCATCCTTCTGTATTGATTCTGGCAGCACAGCTTCTATCTTCACATACATAATGCTTGCTTCTTCCTGCTCTCTTCTGATTGTTGCAATTGAAAACATAGCCATCACAGACTAAACTTGCACCTCCTTTGACAGACATTAGAGGGAAAAACCGAGGGAACTTCTTTGGGAGCTTAAACTCTCCTTTGACGTTACATATATTGTGAACCTTTAGGGGATCCCATGGGCCAATTGGTGCTTGATGATAGTCAGACAGGTAATCATCAGGATCTTCTTTATTGATACTTGATGAGGAGGATGGAGGTGCAGATTTGTTGGGCGGTGGAGGGGAATTATCTGGAGTTGGATTCTTGCGCTTTCTGGACTGGGATGAGCTTGATTCCTTGGGACTTGATTCCTTTGAGCTTGATTCATATGGGCTTGGCTGGGGTTCTGGACTCTTGGGTGTCTTCTTTCCTTTTTGCTTGTTTAGTGGAACCTCATCTCCTTCTGATTGGTACCAGCTTGGAGAAGAGGAGGGGTCAGGGGAGGGCTCTTTGCTTTCAGGGCCTGGGGTCTTCTCCTTTGTCTTCTGTTTTGTTGAGGGCTCTTTGGCTGGTTTTTTGTTGGGGTAGGGACTTTGGGCCTTCCCAGAGGCTTTGGGTACTTTCTTGGTTGACTTGGGGTTATTTTGTGGCTTCTTGGAAGATTTGTCCTACAATAATTAGAGTAGAGTTCATAAAGTAAGAATAATCATGTGAGACATGAATAAAATTAAATAATAATCACTTGTTTTAAATTTTATTATTAAGTAAATAGTTTATAGAAGTATAGAAAGTAATTTTAGAGCTAGTTTATTATTAAAGAATAGAAAAAACCCATGTTTAAATAAAAAGTCAACATTCTGGTAGTCACAGTAGTCAAAAATATTTAATTTAGTTTGTCAGCATAAAAAAACGCTTTAATTTTGACGTCGACATACTGACAGTCAGCATTAAAGTGGAAAAACACTATGTAAATCACTTATAAAGCTTGGTTAATATTTTCCAGAGTTGGTTTTTTAAGGCCTAAAATTGATTATTTTTAAATTTGAAAAAATTAAAGATTTGCATATGTAACTTATGAAAACTAAATAATAGGGATTGTAGAGGGAAGTCTGAAGTACAGCCCTGGGTACTTTGGCCTGAATTACCATACCATTGTATGTGTGCTTTTTGTTAAGCAGCAGTGTTTTACTAATAAATAAGTGAAGGTGTCAACATTCAGGCAGTCAGTGTTCTTTTATAGCAACTCTCCTATTAAATCTTGCTTAAATTATGTCACTTTGTTTGCTTAGCCAAACCCCTTTGTTGCAATTTAGGCAACACGTCAATTTGACACAAAGTTGACATTATAATTACATATATAAATTCTAGTTTTAACATATGTGTGTTGGCTTAAGTGGACTTCCAGAAATAAGCTATAGTTTATCCAGTGAGTTTAAAATAACAGTAAATATCTAAATAATACAAAGAATGCTCTGAAAGTTGGCATATGTCTTTGTTCAATGCTTATCTTAATATATATTTAATAAAAACAGTAGTATAAAATATAAAAAGTAGTTATTTTTAGAATATTGTGTATTTTATTAAGAAATTTATGGATTCTTATTTGGGGTCAACATCCAGATATTACTTACTGTAGTCAACCTTAATGTAAAAGTACAAAGAAACTTACATTTTCATAGTAAATTATATTAGTTTTTTGGCTTAAAATTAAGCCTTTGTTTAAATGGTGTCAACATTATGTCTGTTCCTTTTTGATTTTGCAATTCTGACTTAATAATTCACTATGAAAAATTAGCTTAGTTTTGGAAATGCCCAATTCTGGCGGATAAATACCAAAATAATGTCAACTTACTGAATGTCAACAATTTGTCAACATTCAGTAAGTTGACTTGCGGAATGAGTTAATTCTGGCGGTTGCCAAAGTGCCCTCCCATGGCTTGCCCTGCGTCTGAAGGGATTCCTCTCTTGGCCACTTCTTCTATGACTATTCCTCCTGGTCCCCAGGCTATCCTAGACTCCCAAATATTGTATGAGCTGCCTGAGCATACATTCCTAGAGTTGTACTCTCCTCCCTTGCTAGGACGCAACAAACCCTATCTCTTCCCAGGAATCTTGGATGTCTCTCATAAAGACCCTGTTCAACTGCTGGTTGAAAACTTGACTGCTCTACCCATACATGTGTCTAGAGGGCAGGTTGGTGAATGCTCCTGACATCCTATCACTACATCCCTTTGGTACGTTCCAGGACTTTAACTTACCTGAAGATGAGCCACAAGTCTTATCATTGTTCACTGCTCAAGACTTCTTGCAGCTATCTCCAGTTCAACAGAAAGAAGTGCTTGACCTACTGGATCAGTTTTTGGATATCTTTGGTAAGGATATCACTGATTATGGTTTAGCCAAAGGTTTCATTCACCAGATTGATACTGGTGATGCTCCCCCTTTTGTGCTAAACCCTACTGCCACAATTGAGTAGAGGATGCTCAGGTGTCTAAAGAGCTCAAATAACTTCTAGACGCTGGACTGCTTGCTCCTTCCCAAAGTCCATGGGCCTCTCCCTTACTCATACTGAAAAAGAAGGATGGAGGTCATTGTATTGTGATGGATTACCAACGCTTGAGTTCCTTAACCAAAAAAGATTTCTACCCCTTACCATACATTGATGATGCTCTCTGCCGCCTTGGGGACTCCAAATTCTCCTCTGCCATGGATCTGGCTTCTGGTTACTGGCAAGTTGATCTATCCCCTGAGGATAGACAGAAGGCTGCGCTCATCACTTCCAAAGGATTGTTTGAGCCTACGCAAATGCTGCAAGGGCACTGTAATGCTCCAGCTACTTTCCAGCAAGCCATGGACTCCACTCTCCGTGATTTGAAACTCTCGTGTGTTTTAGTGTATTTAGATGATATAACTGTCTTCAGTGCTACCTTTACCAATCACCTGAAACATCTTAAGAAATGTGTTCATAAAGATTTTTTAAGATGGACTTAAGTTAATGCCATCTAAGCGTGCCTTCTTCAAGGAACACCTTGAATTATTGGGTCATGAAGTGACTCAGACAGGAATTTGCCCCATGACTAATAAAGTTGAAGCCATTGATAAAATGCTTCAACCCACCAACCTGCAAGAAGTCCAAGTCTTTCTGGGCATGGTGGGATACTATAGACAGTTTATCCCCAATTTTGCTAACACTAGCAAACCCTTGGTCCAGCTGCTGCGTAAAGTCCCCTTTGAATGGACTGTCAGCCAACAACAAGCCTTTGAGACCCTCAAACAAAAATTCAAAGCGGCCCCCATCCTAGTGTATCCTGATTACAATAAGGAATTCATCCTATATACTGATGTTAGTGACCTGGCAATTAAGGCTATCTTGGCTCAACTGGATGATGAAGGTGTGGATCACCCTATAGCTTATACCTTTTGTATCCTTAATAAGCATGAGAAGAACTACAGTGTAACAGAGAAAGAGTGCCTCACTGTGCTGCATGCCATCAAGCAGTTCTGCCATTACATGTATGGCACCCATTTCACTGTGGTTACTGATCATGATTTTCACAAATGGATACAGGAACTCAAGAAACCAGAAAGACAACTAGCTAGATGGGCTCTCTGCCTAAAAGGGTACAGCTTCACTGTGCTGCACCACCCCAGGATTCAACATCAGAATGCTGATGGACTGTCCAGAATGCCCATCCTTGCCCTACACCCTGCTGAGGCTGATTGACTGTATGAACTAATTGGATACCCTTTGTCATGGGAGAGTGAGACAGAGGAATTTTGAGTTGCCCTTTCTAAGCTATCTGAAGACACCCTCATTTGTGACAATCAGCTTTTCAAGAAAGTACAAGACCACTAATTGCCCTATGTAAGGCCTAGTCTTTGCCTTTTGCTTGTGCTTCAAGCTCATAAAGAGACAGGACACAGAGGCGTTACCAAGACTCATGCCTGGCTCCAGAAGAATCACTTCTGGGAAAATCTTTGCTTGCTTATCCCAGATGTTATGGCTAGTTGCAATGATTTCCAACTCCAACAACCTAAAGCCACCACTCATGAGTTCAAGCTAGTCCCCCCTCAGCACGCATTTCACACTGTCAGTATTGAAGCGGTATGGCCTCTCCCTTGATCCTGCTCTGGTTGCTGCTTTATCCTAATTACTGTTGATCATTTTAGCAAGTGGGTAGAAGCTTGCCCTACTAAAGACATCACTGCCAAGACAACCGCTGCCTCTCTGCTACAAGATGTATTCTTCTGCCACAGTTGCCCTCAAGTGTTGTTGTCTGACAATGGGACTAACTTCAACGCCATGTTAGGGACCTCTGTGGTTGAAGCCTTGGGGTCTCATCAGTCTTTCTCTGCCCCCTATAATCCTTCCACCAATGGGGCGGTTGAGCATGCAAACTCAACTCTGGTTTCTATCATGAGGAAACTCACTTACTATGACGCTACCAACTGGGATCTATACTTACCTGCTGCTCTCTTTGCCTATTGCCTTAGCAAATATTGTGTCACCAGATATTCCCCTTTTGCTATGCTGTATGGTTTTGAATCCACTACCCTGTTGCTCTTGGGGCTCCCCTACTTTCCTCTGATAAGGCTATGAACCCTGATGAGCATATCAAAGATATAGTCAATCAACTCATTGATATTAAGGCTTCTACCTACACGTCTGCCTGTAAGACCAAGCTGCTTGACCTCTCTCCTGACAATGCTGGAAGATCTCCCCTGCCTGATTTCAGCATTGGGGACCACATTCTTTATTATCAACATAGAGTAGGAGGACGTGCTCATAAGATAGACTTGTTGTGGATTGGGCCCTTAGAAGTGACCTTCAAACAAGGGTCAGAGTATACTGTAAAACTCCTCTCTATTGGTTTACTGTTTGCTCATGTGCATGCTAAGTTTCTCTGCAAGTATCACCCCCCTCTGGCCAATCTAGAGGGGGGCAATGCTGTGAATGCTGCCATTCATCATGTTTTAATTTTGCCTTTGTTGGGTTATTTTGAGGACAAATATCTCTCTTTTGCTTTTTCCCTTTGAAAGGAGTTTGGCTCCAAATCAGGAAATTCAATTGTTTGGTTTCCTGATTGTGATGATCCACATGTTTGGTGGTTTGCAGGTGGGGCTTATGTTGGCCAAGTGAAAGTTTAGTGACTGTTGTTGAAGAAAGCTGGCTGGAGGGCCAGAAGATTATGGTGAAGAACCAGTGGTCCAGAGAAATGAGCCAAGATTTTGCCAAATTGATTTGCCAAAGTGAAAAGATGTGGAATATTTTGCCTTGGTTTAGTATGAAAATCAAGAAGGAATGTAGATAGAAGTGTGGGTAAGATATCTATTTATTAAGTTCCTAGGATAGATGAAGGTATTTTGCTATGAGAGCTGGATACAAAGTTGTTTTGGTGGGACGTTTTCCTTGGATTTTACAATATTTGTAAATATATGGGGAAAACGTTGAAGAAGTCCAAAAAGAACAGTTTAAATAGTATTCTACTATTTAAATTGGTTCAGGCTGAGTGCAGGGAAGACTGGTGCCTGAATAATGGACCGGTTAACGCTTTGGCGCGCAAAGAGTTGTTGCTTTGAGCGGTTTGAGCTGTGGAAATTGTTTTCTTAGTTGGATCCATGTGGAACTTCAGAAATGGTCTATTTCTGCGCTCTGCATTCATTGGTTGAGTTCTGGAAGATTTCCTGCTGGAAATGATTGGTTAGAAGCCAAAAGCTTAAAGTATAAGCAAGGAAATAGTATATTAATACTTTAAGCTTTTGAGAAAGTAAGTATGTAAGCTTAAGTTATTACAGAAAAAGTGAGCGGCAATGGTTTAAGCTTATGAAGAAAGCCATTTTGAAGGCGGAACCGTTGGGAAAAGGACACTATAAGAAGGTAGCTGGCTGGAAAGTTACGGGGTCTTTTGACAGTTTTTTTGGAGGCCGTTCCAGGTCTTTGAGAGGACACTTCTGGGTCTCTTGAGTTTCTTCCAAGAGGTTTTGGAAGCTTTTTGATCACCAGCAGGAGCTTGGTTAGAGCTGAAGCCCAAGATAACGGAGCAGGAGCCCAAGAATAAGGAGCGGGTTCCTAAGCGCGGCGCGGAAGTTTGATTCCAAGGAGCCGGAGTCCACATTTGAGGAGCAGGAGTTCAAGTCTAAGGGGCAGACGTCCAAGACTTAGGTGCAGGAGTCCAAGACCAAGTACAAGAAGTCAAATATGTTGTTGAAGGACTCCAAGTATTGGCAAATCCATATTGTTTCCTTAACCCCCTGGGCCATATACCAGAAGGTTTCTAAGGGGATCTTCCTTCTGAGAGTGAATAAAAGCCCATTTTGACCCCTATACATATTTCTGAGATACATTTTCTCCTTACTAGATAATGACAACCCCTTTCAGCCGGTCCCTGGCTACAATCCAGGACACACTTGGGGACTGCTGGACAGGAACCCCACACTGATTCTGCGCAACTTACTTGCCCCACTCATGCTTGTGGCAAGTGATACTACCATCCATGTACTGTTTTGTGGTAAAGCTGCACATTATATATTCCGATTCCTTATCCCAAATAAAATTTAAGTTGTATTCACCTTTTGTCTTTGTGTTTCCAAGTACTTTGGTGCCTCTTTCTAGCCACAACTAGTAGAGATTATCCATTCAGGGCCACAAGGTAATCACATAGCCTTCCCTGCCATTCTAACTGAGAATTAGTACAAATACAATCCTAAGGTTATGATTTCCTGTTGTGACTCTGTGCCGCGCCTCAGATCACGACATTGAGCCTGCTGTTTTGACACCCCCTGGCTGAAGGTTGGCCTCCTCTGGGGGCAGGTTGTTAGGGAGGTTGCTGGGAGCCCAGGCGCTGTACTGAACTAGCTGTTGTTTGATGGCTGTTAGCACAGTCTCACATTGCTTTTGTCTTGCTTTGTAGGGCCTGAGGCAATCATGATGGAGGGCTTTATCTTGTTTTTGTTTTCCAAGTCCTTGTACAAGGTAATTATTGTTTTTGTTTACCTTTAAAATGATGGCAGGGCCCATATTTTCTGGCTGTAATTTACTTTTATAGGTATCTAAAACCTAAATCTTTTCACTGACCTCATGTCTGTCTTGGATGGGGATGAAGGTTTTTTGTAGATGCTTTCTTTTTTTTTCTGATTGGTCACTATTTGCCTGTAAGACCTGGGGATCTGGGAGGGGTAGAACCTTGTTTGGCATTTCCAGCTTAGGTCCAGATAGCGCTTGGATGATATTGGGTTGTGTTCCATAAACTAAATTGAAGGGGCTTTTACTGGTGGGTCTGTTCATGTGGGTCTGGCATACAAGTAATGCAGTTGGTAGCTGCTTGTACCAGTCCTCAGGTCTCCCAGTGGTGAGCTTGGCCAAGGCTTGCACAAGGCTGCCATTCAGCCGCTCACACGTCCATTGGCCTGAGGATAGTAAGGTGTTGTCACCGTGTGCTGGACCCCATTCTTGATGAGGTAAACGTTGGTATCTTCAGAGGTCAATTCTTTGCCTCCATTGGTTATCAGGAGTTCTGGATTTCTGAACTTGCTGATGATTTCTCTTCCTAGGAATTGTTGTACGTCATTGCCTGTATGTGCTTTAACTGCCTGTGCTACTAGCCATTGTGTGGCAAAGTCTATTGCGGTAATGATGCATTTGATTTTGATATGCTTCCCTTGCATAGGACAACAATGTCTAGGGCCCACACCTTGAAAGGTAGTTGCATGCAAATAGGTGGGATTGAGTTAAGCGGGGTATTGCTTTTTGAAAATTTTCACATACTTTGCATGACAACCTCCAGAATTAACTAATACAGAAAAGAACATCCTCCATGTCAAAAATCTCAAAAATTGTTTTTGCTTTATCTCTTATAATTTCAATTAAAAGCTCAAAATAAAAATAAAACATTGCTTCTATTATCAGTGGCAATTATTTAATCAAGAAAAAAATATTTTTTAATATTGAAAATAAGAAAAATATTTTTGAGAATTGTTGACATGGAGGATGTTTCATTCTGTATGAGTTAATTCTAGAGGTTTCCCTTTGCATTAGTCTAGGACTTCCTGGACGTCCCAGTATAAGGTTGGCCACCATGCTTTGTGTTTAAAGAATTCATAGAGGTTGCGGCTTTTTGTATGTCCTAGGTCTCTGTGGTAGTGTAAGATTGTGTCAACTTTCTGATGTTTAGGAATGTAAGGGATGGTTGTTCTGTCAGACATTTTTTGATGTAGGGTCCCATATACATCTGCAAATAAGTGATTGGTCTTAAAAAAGGTTTCTTTTGTTATGTATGTGGTACCAGGGGGGGAAACCTCTGTCCTTTGTTCAAAGTACCAGGAGGAGCCAGAATGGATCAAGCCCATTCTTTCCCCTTGTGGCTCTGATGTACAGGCACAAGAACGTGTCCAACATGGTAAGTTCTGGACCAGGCTTGTATTGTATGAGCATGTTGAACCTCTCCAGAAGTTACATCCTGAAGGCTTGGCAATGGGATAAAATTGCTTGGGTTTTGAAGTATATAAGTGACTTGTGGTCTGTCAAGGCCATGAACTCTTCTTGCTGTTCTAGGTAATAACACCATTTGACTAGGCAGTGCACAATTGCTAGCAGCTCTTTGTCATTTATAGGGTATCAGCACTTGCCATCTGTCAGTTTGTGTTATTCATAGGCTACAGTTAGAAAGTCACCATCATTGGTTTTGACTTGTAGTATTTCTCCAATGGATGCGTCAGAGGCATATTTTTCCATTTGATATTCCTCATCATGTTTGGGGTATTGTAGGATGGGTGCTTTTGTGAGTTTCTCCTTAAGACGTCTGAAGCAAAGGTCACATTGGAGGGTCCATTCAAACTTGAATTTGGTACCAGTTATAGTGGACAGAGGTGCATTCAGGATGCCACAGTTGGGTATGAATTGCTATACGTAGGCAACCATCCCAAGAATGTGTGGAGTTCTGACTTGTCCTTTGGAGGTGGCATCTTGCAAATGGCCTGGATTTTCTGACTGTCAGAATAATGACGTCTTTTGAAACTGTGTCCCAAGAAGGGCAACTGCTTGTGGAAGAACCGATATTTGGAAGGCTTGGCTAGAAGCTTGTGTTGCACCAAAGTGGCACATACTGCCTCCAAGTTTTTGTGGTGTTGCTCTATCAAGGGGCTGTAGACAATGATATTGTCCAGGTATACCAAGGCATGCTTGCCAATTTGGGGGCAAACACCTCGTTCATGAAGGTCACAAAGGTTGACAAAGTGTTTATCATTCCAAAGTTGAGTACCACACTGTGGGGCTCCTTTCCACCAGTCCCCAAGTGTGTCCTGGATTGTAGCCAGGGACCGGCTGGAAGGGGGTGTCATTCTCTAGTAAGGGGAAAATGTATCTCAGAAATATGTATAGGGATCAAAATGGGCCTTTATTCTCTCTCAGAAGGAAGATCCCCTTAGAAACCTTCTGGTATATGGCCTGGGGGGGGGTCAAGGAAACAATATGGATTTTCCAATACTTGGATCCCTCCAACAATCTCTTGGACTCCTTGTACTTGGTCTTAGACTCCTGCACCTTAGTCTTGGACTCCTGCTCCTTAAACTTGGACTCTGGCGCTCTGTTCCAGCTCCTGTGGCCTTTTTAATCCACTTCATCCATTCCAGTTCAGTCTAGTCTTTGTGGCCTTTGTAATCCACTTCATCCAGTCCAGTTCAGTCTAGTCTTTGTGGCCTTTGTAATCCACTTCATCCAGTCCAGTTCAGTCTAGTCTTTGTGGCCTTTGTAATCCACTTCATCCAGTCCAGTCCAGTCTAGTCTTTGTGGCCTTTGTAATCCACTGGATCCCTGTCTGATCCCACCTCCAGTCTCTCAATAATCCTCCTCAAGAGTCTCAGATAGCTCTCCTCTTTATAGCCCCTTGTTTCAGACCAAAAACCTCTCTTAGAACTCTGGTTCTTCAAAGCTTAAACTATCCAGTTTTTCTCCTTGTATAATATATTAAACTCTAAAACTTACTACAGCCAATGAAAACCCTGAATTTTCTGCTTCTGCTCCTCATTTTTAGGCTCTAACTCTTAAGTTAAAGCCCTCAAAATGTTGATCAAATAGACTCCGGCTTGCAGCCAATCATACGCCTTGATTCATTAGGTTTACCAAAAAGGTTTCTCTGGATGACTTGCTCTTGACCCTGTTTGAACCCAAGGCTGTCTTGCTCTAGGTAAATAGCTGCTCCGCATTTCAAACAGTTTTGCTGTGATTCCCGTCACGTTTCCCCGGCAAATCTTGAGCGCTTCCACATATGTTTTACTTAGGCAAATTTTGGCCCCTCAATTTTACAACGTTTTTCCGTGTTTCTCTGTGTTTCTCTCAACGTTTTGCAACTTTGAACCCGCTCACTGCTTACCCTCTTGCTTCTCCTAGTTGTTCTTGGTAAAATTTGCTCTTTTGCCCTTACAGTTTCTCCATTCTATTTCCAGCTTCTTTCAAGCTCATTTCCTCCTTAATTCTTCTTCTTAAATAAATTTACAGTTCTAACAAACTATAGATTACTTTTTCTTCTCTTTCTGTTTCATTTTATGATATTTAATCCTTTTTTAATCAGAATCAGGCAGCATTTAATTATTATTTAATTATTATTTAACTGCTTCTTTTTATCTGTTTTCCTCTCAAAAGACACTAAAATCAGCTTTTTCAGCCTCTGTATCCAGTCTGGCTAGTTCCTTCTTCAACAGAAAACACTAAACTTCCACTTGGCTAACATAAGCCCCGCCTGCAAACACACCAAACATGGGGATCATCAAACACACACTATACAAGTTGTATTTAGTAAGGAAGGCCGTTTTGGGGATATCTTTCTCCTTGATACAGATCTGGTTATAGCCTACGGTTAGGTTGATCTTGGAGAAGACTGTGGCGCTGCCCAGGGCAACAAAGAGGTTGTCAATGAGTGGTAGTGGATAGAAATTCTTGATGGTAACTTTGTTTAGGGCTCAATAATCTGTGACTAGGAGCAGTGTACCATCTTTCTTTGCTACAAAGAATATGGCAGCACCAAAAAGAGACTGTGAGGGGCGGATAAGTCCTTTCTCCAATGCTTCCTTGAGGTAAGCACATAGGATGTTGTCTTTTTTTGGGGTGAGATGATAGATGGGTCACACCTTAGATACAGCTCCTTTGAGTTGGATGGGGTGTTTGTAAGAGAGGGGGGCTAAACTAACTAAGTTTAGCTCCCATCCTGGCAAAACAAACCACCAGGATGCCGCCTAGTGGAGGACTGGAACAGCTGCTTGGAGGGGTGACCACAGAGAGGACACAGGGGAAAGCTGAGGGAAGTACACATTCAGTCCCATCAGCATCAAGCCGGTAAGCAACCATAGAGTACAGGAGGGAGCAGGAGGAAGCATTGCTGGCACCAGAAAAGGCCCAGAGTTGCTCTTTTTCAGACCAAGAAGGGGGGACACCAACATTTTCTCACCCACAGAAGCGGGCAAAGCATAGTTGACGGCCTCTAATTCCAGGTTGTTGCAAGTCAGGCTCTTTATCACAGCCTCCCCAGAAAAAAGAAGACCACTGGGGAGATTCAGGAGGCTGGAAAGATCTTCACCCACAAGCTATGCAGAAGAGGAAAATTTTGACCACAACTCTGGCATTGTTGACCACAGGAGCAGCAAAAAGAGAGCCAAGGAAAATACGGCAAATTTTAGGACTGGGAGTATCATGGTTATGATCTCCACAAAATTTCAAATATGTTGGTAAAGTTTCCAGGTTCACAAACAATAAAATTGGAGCAAACGAAGGCATCACAAGCAAGAAATAAAGTGGGGAGCAGCAGAGAAGGTGTGGATAGCTTGACAATGGGCTCAGGTGGCTTGGGAGGATGAAAGCAAAAAGCGGGTTCAAAAGCAAAGAAATTAAAGAAAATTCAAAATAATAATAGGTATTATATTGAAAATTGATTAAAATTTTAATTTTGAGAGCTGTTTTTGAAAGCAAAAGCGTAAAGAAGCAAAGACTATATGCTAAAGCTTCTTCTGAAGGTCCCAGAAGAGGTGCCGGGTTTGTAGTGGTTCAGCACAAGGTAAGGTTTAACAAAACAACTAACACTTTAATTTTTAGATAATAGGAACTCAAAACAGAGGTTCCAACCAAACTATAATTTTAAAACAAAGTGCAATAAGTTCCCAAACTTTAATAATATTGGAAATAGACAAGCAGGGGACTGAAGGTCACCTTGCTGTGTTAAAAGGAGTGGGTTGCAGAGAAGTTAAATCACATGACCACATGACCTGGATCCAATTGGTGGTGAAGAAATTTTGCTGGTCAGGACCAGGTGGGCTGGAGAGTTTCACCTTGATTTCTGCGGTCCCATCTGATTGGCTAGAGATGATCCCAGACATTTGAAACTCACTTGGTTTTTTGAGAGTTGATGTGGCAAAACTTGATTGGTTAGATCTAATGGTTTTCAAGAGTGGGCAACACCATGCCAACAAATAATCCAAATTAACCAATGTTTCTTCCCAGGAGGGGGCAACCAGGGGCAACAAATCCAAAGGATAGGCCAACACAAATCTCTCATCAACTGTGTGTACCAAATCCTCTAAAGATTTAAGGGGCTTGGCTGATATTTTTGGACCTTTCTTAGTGCGGCAGGGAAGATAGTGCAATAAAATGCCAGGGGTGGCAGTGAATTCACAATGTTGGATGTGTTTCTCTGGTGGTAATCCAGGTAGAGCCTCCTTGAAGATTTCTGGATGATGGGCCTCAATTTCACAATACTGAGGTGTAGTGGTGTCTTGGTGATCCTTGAAATGTATGATCTTGTACTGGCAAGAATCACAGTCAATTGCCTTGAGGTTATCTTTTTTGCCCAGGGTCTCCGTGATGTGTAAAAAGACATGGTTGGGGAGGAGCTGGTCTACTGAGTCAGGGTATATCTGGTGATTGACGCCTTCACGTTTGATGGTCAATACAGAGGTTGCCCAGTCTACATGGGGATTGTTCTGGAGCAGCCAGTCCAGTCTCAGTACAATGTCAAACTTGTGAAAGTCAATGACAGGGCCCTGGATGATGGAGTGCAGGTTCTCTAGCATGTCAGAGAATGGAGCAGTTTTGCTTGTCATAGCAATGTGATGTTCATCATTCAAAACCACGTTTTTAATCTGCAAAGGATTAGTGGCTATTTTGAACTTGTCTACAAAGCTACTGTTGTCAAGATTTTGATCTGCACCCAAATCTAGGAGTGCTGAGCCTGTGTAACTGCAAAAGCAGAAAGGATATTCATCAGTTTATTTGGATGTGTGGCAATGGTGTAAAGTATTGGGTCTTCCGAGGGCACTTGGGTCATTGGGCATTGGTCCACGTCCTTGGGTTGGTACTCATTGTTGGGTGAGTCAGGAATTGTGTGGGGAGAGTTTGGCTTGCTTAGTGCTCTCCCTGGGCTTTTCCCTTGTCTTGGTTATCTTGTGTGGCGGTGATAAGGAAATGGGTACAGTTTGACTGGCCATTATTCCCATTCCCATGCCCATTTGAACCTGTGGGTTTGTGGTTTATATTGCTGAGTTGTTCCCTGGGAGTGGTTGATTGGAACACCCAGCTGGGTGAGAATCTTTGGGCCTCTCTCTTTCCAGTTTGCGCCTTGTGGAGAGTGTTGTTGGACTTTTGTTCTACTTTCTCTTCCTTGCAATATAGACTTTTCAAGTTGGTCACTTAATCCAGGTTTATGTGTCTCATTACATGTGACTTGAGTACGTTGTAGTACATGAGATGAGTAGCTGGAGTGTCAAAGGCCATATCAGAGGGGGCACATAGTTGGAGTTCTTTGTAAGCACAGGTGAGCTCCTTCACTGTGCCAGTTTGGGTCAAGTTCTTCACTTGGCAGATGATCATAAGTGTGGTGTCCTTCAGCACAATTCTTGCCAGGAAGTCTTGCTTGAAGGTATCCCAGTACTTCTTGGTGTGATCTTTGTGCCACTTATTTCACCAGGTACCAGCTTGTGGGTCAATTGGATGGAGATTTCTGCAATCCAAAATTGTTGAAGGAATTCTATCTGGGCTAGCTTGCTTTGGGCAGATTGGATCCATGCCGCGGAGTTATTGTTGTTGGCTCCAGAAAAAGGTTCCAGGCAGTGATTAAAAGTCTTTGAGCTACATAGGCAGGAATGGTACTTTTTCAGTTGCTCAAGGAATGGTGGTGGGCGTTTGGAAGAACCCTTGTGAGACAGGGCGTTGAAGGCGGGAAGCAGGATTGCCATATTCTGGTACAGGACAAAGCCATCAGGTATTTCTGAACCAGGTGCGTACAGAGTCCAGTCTAGCAGGAGGCTGTACATGATTATATCAAGGATTTGTTGGCCACGGCAAGTACAGGAAACATGCGGAATTTTGAGGGATTAAGTTGGATGGAAACCCTACTTCTGCTATCAATGTTGTAACTGTGCTGTTTTAGCAGAGTTACAAGGGGAAAAATATTTGGAAACTAGATAATTTTCTTTATTGAGATATAAGTATTATATAGTCATTGTGAATTGTGGATAGTAGGAACATGATAGTGTTGATCACATGGTGGGATGGTGAAGGGGGTGGCCTGATCCTTGTAATGAGTCCAGCACCAAAACAAGTGACCCACCAGAGAGGATCAGCTTCTGTTCATGTTATTGTATTAGAAATCCAAGTTGGCTTCCTAACTTAGCTTCAAGTGACTGGGAAATTGGATTGTGGGTCACAAACCTGCTTACTCAGAACCTTGCTGGCGGGTTAAGCCTGCTGTTTTGACAATGGGTTGTTTGAGTGTTGGGTCATGAACTTTGGAATGACCAGCGCTCCTTACATCTTTGCCATGTTGATGAACAAAGCATTTGATCAATTGATTGGTAAATGTGTTGTTTTGTACCTTGACAATATTATTGTCTTCAGTCAAGATCAAACCATGCACCTCCAACACCTCTGTTCTGCCCTTGACACCCTTCAGAAAAACCAGCTAAAAGCTAAACGTTCCAAAAGAAATTCCTCAAGTCAGAGCTATTGTTCCTTGGGCACACCATCTCTGCCTAAGGGATAAAGCCCAAACCTGCCAAAATTAAGGCAATCACCAGCATGCCGCCTCCCACAGATGTGGGCCAGGTGTGTACATTCCTAGGCATGGTTTCCTACATGCGCAAGTTCATTCCCATTTTCAGAGAACTAATTGCATCCCTCACTGAGCTCCTAAACACTAAACATTGTTTCCATTGTACCCCTGTCAGGGATCAAGACTTCAAGATGTTGAAGCAAAGACTTACAACTGTGCCTGTATTGCAATTCCCCAATCAGAACTGCCAGTACAAACTCAAGACTGATGCCTCTGACAGAGCCATTGGGGACGTGCTACAGGTAGAAACTGACAAGGTTGTCTTCCTCCCTGTGGCATACAAGTCCAGGAAACTCATCAATTTGGAACAACGTTATCCCATACATTATTAAGATTTAGCGGCAATTGTGCACTGCGTTGAGAAATGTTGTTGTTATCTGGAAGGGGCTACCTTTTCACCCTGCATCCTGACAGATCACAAGTCACTTCAATACTTCAATATTCAGTCCCACTTGACACGCTGCCAAGCAGGCTGGGTTGAGTGTCTATCCCCATACCTGTTGTGCATTGAGTACAAGCCTAGGAAGTAACTTGTCACAGCTGAAACTCTCTAACAGCTGTAGAGGATCCAGAAAATTTATGCTTGCTTCTTCATTATCCTGGTCTGACTCTTTTACGGTTTGGCGGGGAATCCTTTATGTAAGCTTAGATGAGCTTGGATTCTGGCTAAGAAATCTTGGTGTTAAACTTGTCACCATCTGGTGAGCACTTCCACGTTTTTTTCATCCCATAGTCTGAGCTGCAGACCATCTCTTTCATTCCATGGTAGTCTTCTTTCAATCAAAAGCCAAAAACACAAAACTTAAAATTATTGAGGGGAAAACAACCATTGTCACAAATAAGCGTCATCTTTTATTAATTATTATCATGCTTCCATTATATACCAATTAGGGTATATTCAGCTGAAAGCCCCTCTGGTTCCAGAATCACACCTGGATTCCTATCACATGGTTTATGACATAACGGCGTCATTCAATACAGATCTTTATCCAAAAATATCTTCACACTCTTAACCTATAAGAGTGTGCCCTAATACATTCCATAATCACCTGATTCCTTCTGTGGAAATGTATTGCTTTGGCTTGAAGCATTCCAGACTTTTAGCGCCAAAACCCTTTGAAATATACATATTCCTGATCCAAGCCATCCTTGTTCCAACTGGGAACCAGCTGATCAATCCTGAATGCATAGACACCATTGTCTACATTTAGTTATTTTCACATTTAATAGTTTTTTGTATTAAAAACCCATTAAAACACTTTGAAACTCAAACCAGGTGCCACTGTGGCACCCAGAACTTTCCCAGGCGGCGCCCCAGCGCCTGAAACATTTGCTAGGCAGAGTCTTAAGGCTTTATAAATCAATTTTGCGGCACTGTGGCGCTTCTAGCCTAACAATTTTGCTAAAATGGCTCATTTAAACCCCAATTTAGGGGTTTACTTTTGGTTAACCTTAAACAAACTTCTTGACACAGTCAAGGCAATTAAAATATAATTAAATCCTCATTAATTATATTCCAACCATATATTAAATAAACTTCCCAGTTAATCAATTGGTTTAAGACACCTAGTCTCATAATCTGAATTGTTCAGATTATTCATTTCAAACCTCAATTAGTACAGCCTAATTGATTCAAGACTATCAATTAATCTCCATAGTTAATTAGACAGTTTTAGACATCTAGTCTTATAATCTAAATTGTTCAGATTATTTATTTTGGCCCTCAATTAATCCAGCTTAATTGATTCCTGGGTAATAATTACTACACTGGAAAATCTCTCCAAGGCAATCCTATTGTTATGAATTTCAACCCATGAAACTTATCACAATTCAACCTTGTTGTGAAACCACAGCCCAACGTGACTGTAGTACAATCACAAAATCTTGCAAAAGGAACTAAGCAGTGGTCTTGGCTGTAACGTTTTTAGTAGCTTTTAGTCTCAACCCACTTACTAAAGTGGTTGATGCAATCAGGATGAATCAACAGTCAGAATAAAACAAGGCAGGGGTCTTACTGCATCAAAACTAACTGTATGGATGATGTGTTTAGGTATCAGGGAGCCAGGCAAAGGTGAGAGCATTGGGTGAATTGAGACAGGAAGCCGCCATCTAGTGGGAAGAGTCCACCAAGATATAGGTACTAACTTGCTAACATAAGATAGGATCTCCCAAGCAAGGACCAGGGGCCAGAATTTGGCATCATAGAGTCCACCAAGCCTGTGAGAGTAATGTAAAATACTCCAAACAGCTGGGTAGACGTGGTACCATTAATGCTGGTTGGTTCTATTGAGTGGTCAGGTCAAAGGATCAGAGGTGGGGTCATTGTAACAAGATAATCAGGCAGGTAATTGTACTTTTCACAGAACAATCTGGGTGGCCTTACATATCACATTCCTTTACAACCAGTAGTTTTGGTTACTATAGTTCTTGCCAAGGGGTCAGAAATGAGTATGTTCTTCAAGTTGAACTCAGAGTAGACTAGGTTTGATAGATATTTAATGAATTCACTGGACCAAAGGGTACTCCGGGGGGACAGTATGCATGGGCAGTGGGTCTGCAGGGTGGTCACTGGGAAGAGCAGGTGCCTTGGTGTCTACTGGTTTAAAGTGGAGATGTAAGACTACTAAAACTAAATAGAGTAGGAATTGTTGGAACCAAAGTTTCAAGAATATTTATTATCAAAAATGACAATACTTCCATCCCCATACCGCTGGGGTTTTATATCATCAGATTATGTTTCTTCATTTTTTTGCGGACTTCAGGTCTGCAGGTAATTTGCTGACAGGGCGTGAGTATTGGGAAGGTCTTTGAGGGCAGAAAGTTCTGGTTTGACTAGCTCTGATAAACAGAAGTGACTAGGATTTGTTTGTCACTTCTTTTCTCTGAGTTAGTTGATTGTACTGCTGATTTTAGGCTGGAAACTGGTGGCAGCTGGTGCTTATTGGCAGGGCCAATATCAGGTCTTGTCTTCACCTCCTTTTAACAAGCTACAATCTCTGCATAGTTCTGGGTTCTCAGTGGCACACAATTAGAGGCGATCTTGTTGACTTTTGTGGAATCTTGCTTACTAAGCTGGCAGGCCACAGAGTAATTCATCAACTTGAGTCTGTGACCCAGAGGATTGGTTGGTCCTTGTCCCTCCTGGTTGGTGAAACAAATCTCCTGAGGACCAGGTTTTGATTCATGGGTTTAAATACTATAATTGAAATGTCATTCCTGACATTAGGCATAACTAGCTTGAATTTGTGTTACAAGGGGAGGGCCTGTTGGAGTTAATATCTATGACAAGAGACCAAGACATAATGGATAAATACTTGTATAGTTCCCCAGTAGTAGTATTTGTTCAACCAATCATGGGGTTTTGATATCCCTACATGTCCAGCTCTAAGTAATCCTTCAGGACAATAGAGACTCTGAAGCTAGGATAAACTTAAGGCAGATACAAGTCTTCAACCTTCTTGAACAAGTGATTTTTGAAAATATGGATATCCATTGAGAGCTTTTGTAGAGCACCCCAGGTTCTTCTGTTTCAGCGTCCCAGGAAGAAAGATGCCCAATAAGCTCATAAAGGTAATCAGCTTCTTAAAGATTAATATTCCCAATAGGCATGTACAACAAGCCATCATTATTCTGATGTTGGGCATCTGGGTGATGAACTACGGTGAAGTCATATCCTTGTATTTGTAAAACTCATTGAGCTATCTGCTTTTTGGCTCCTTTAGTTGCTGTAGCCAGCAAAGGGAAGATAAGTCAGTTACTATAGTAAAAATAGTTCTGAAAATGTAGTGAAACCCCTTTTTGCAGTGTGTAAGACAGCTAGAAATTCTTCCTCAGTGACACTAAAGTTTTTCTCATACTTATTCAGAATTTATTAAGAGTAAGCTACAGGTTATTCAACTTCTTCATCATACAACTGTGCCAGGATAGCTCACACAGAAACACTACTAGCATCAGTTTATATAATAGACTTTATGTCATATCTGGGATAGACCATAATGTTGGCTTATTTTGTTACAAAAGCAACAAAAGAAGCCCCTGGTGGGAATTGAACCTGCTCCTAGCCGCCAGGAGGGGCAAGCAGCCAGAGGAGATTTGCCTGCACCTTGATTTGCTTTGAAAAGCAGAAATCCAGGTGCTGGAACCATTCCTGCCCTGGTGGCAGCTGCAGGGCTTGTTCTGGGCCCCAAAAGCTATACCCAAGCCTTGGTGGGTTTGGCTGAGCCTGGGCAGGATAATTTTAGCTGCCAAGTAAGCTCAGTTCAAGCCCACCCTCCATTAAGTAATTTGGGGTCCCCAATTGGGGCCCCCTTTTTTAATCAAGTTCTTTGGCCTCAGGAAAGCCTGTCAAGCCAGTCCAAAAATGGTGATTGAATTGGGGGAAACGTGTAACCCCAGAAGCCAAACCTGCCAGAACCAATGGCCAGTCAATCCAAGATTGACCACTAAAAGCCAAACAACTGTTCCTGAAAACCCCAAAAATGACCATGAAGAAGCCAACCAAACAGCATAACCTGAGATGCCAAGCCTTGCCACACAGATAGCACCAGAAGAATTCCCAGAGGCACTTTTATGTGATTAAATATATAAATTAGAAGCACCTGAAAAATTTCTATATCATAATTCTTACCAAATAAAGTTATTATGAACCTTTGGTTCACCAATCTATTTCCATACATAATTTTGATACTCTTCCATCTGCATACACCCAAGAGTCAGCACCTACCCACTGGGATAGATAGCCAGACTTCAGTTGACAAAACCAAATCCTTTGACTACTACTGTCCACCTAACACACCATTTGGCCCTGTGCATTTCACTGAGTATCCCCCAAATCCTGACCACAAACCCTGGACCTTGGAGGATTTGCAGTGGTACACCTGCCCAAACGCACACCAGGAACCCTACCAAATTGTCTGTGACAGCAAAGCAAACACCATCTACCTTTTGATCTTCAACAGGAAATACAACAATCCTGCTGCCTACCTGGTCCCCATGAAACCACCTCCAACACCCAAACCAACCATCTCAACCCCACCCACTTCTGATGCCACTGGCCATAGTAGTCAATTAATTAGAGTGCTTTACCTGGCACTAGCAGGATTGATTGACTCCCCCTTGCTGGCGGCTGGGCCTTGGGCTGTGGCTTGGCAGGCCCTTTCTTATCTGATAAAGTTAGGTCCCATCATCTGGTGGGACATACCAGTACCTGCTTTGACTCCTCACTCACTTACTGGAGCTCCACAGTACTCCTGGTATCCTGACATCTTTGAGCTATTTTTTTCAAAGCCTCAAAGGTTGTGATTGTCTCTCAGTCAATTTAAGTGGGACCCCACATAGTAACTGCACTAGGGGTTTACTGAGCTCTGCAAAGTGATGGATAAACTGGCATATATAACCCATAGTATCTAGGAAAGCTTGAACTTCTTGTAAGTTGGTAGGTGGGAGCATGTTATTTATTGCCTCAACCTTGTTATTCAGGGGATGAATGCCTGCCAGAGTGAAAACATATCCTAACAACTCCCTCTTTTCTTAAAAAACATTTGAAGGACTTAAACTTAAGACCAGCCTCACAAATCTTGGTAAAGACAGCTTTCATATGATCCAAATAATTGGTGAAAGTGGAGCTAAATACTGTGTTATTTTCTGAATATAACAACACACAGGATAGCTTTAGGTCTCTTAGGATGGAATTCACGGCTTGTTGAAAGGTTGATGGGGACATTGTATAATCCTTGAGGTATGCAGGCAGGCTCAAAAAGCCCTACAGAAGTAATCAGCTCACCCTTGTTCCTATTGGTAGAAGATATGTCAATCTGAAAATACCCAGAAGCCAGGTACATTGCTGAGAAGAATTTGGAACCTACTATTTGTCAAAGTCTGTCATTGATTCTGGGTAAAGGATATGAGCCTTTTTAGTGAGGGAATCAATACAACAATATATTCCATCACAATTCTATTACTAACATCTTTCTTTTTGAGGATCAAAAAAGAAGAAGCCCACAGGATCTGAAATTAGACTAACAGTACATAATCCAGAGGCTGCTTCAATTCCTTGGATACTTGTACATTCTAAAATTGGTTATATTGATAGTTTTACATAGAAGAGAAAGCATCTCCAGTACAAATCTGGTGAATGACCACTTTTGCTAACCCATAGTTGTTGGGCCCTTGAGCAAAGATTTTTGAGAAATGGTCCAGCAGGTCAAGTACCTTGGTTTTTTGGCAAGAAGTGAGTTGAGGGAAATCATTGACATATTCAGAGTTATAACTAGAGGATTTTATTCTGAGAGCACCAAGTCATCAAACATGCCAAAGGGATACAAGGGTTGGAAAGCTGCAGTGCTTAAAAATATCCATAACCAAGTACTTGTCCTTTGGTAACATGCATAGGAGTAGCTGTGAGGTTGGCAAGCAACTACTTTACATTTTTTTATGAAATACATCTAGAATAACCAGAAATAGTTGAGGCACGTTCCAACCTAAGGATTCAGGGGTATATAGCTCTAGGAAGTTAATGGACAGGAAATCAAAGAAGATGTGAGAGTTTGCCAACCCTTGAGATTGCAGGTGATAGAGGAGGCTTAAAGCACAAGTAAGAGTACACCTTCTGCTGAAGGCCTGAAGGAAGAGGCAACCTAAAGTTAGAAGTATGCATTTGGAACTTCAGAGATGATATTCCCATAGAATATACAAGCCACACATTTCAAGTATTTCTCAGGAAGTCAAATGGGCTCTCCAAATATAACTGGGATGGCATAATTCAATAAGGAGTATATCCCTCTTTCAGATTGATGATACCATTATATTCCTGTAGGAATTGAGTACCAATTTGAATACTCTAACTCTCATTTTATAGCATCATAGCAGGAAAAGACAACATAGATTTCCCAAATAAGAGGGAGGGCATAGTAGTCATTAATAGCTTGAGTACTACTGGTTCCACAAGTTCCATAAGAGGTATAATAACCAACATATGTAGTAAGATTAATTTTCTTTGTGAATTTAGAAGAAATTACGTTGAATGGGGACCAAGTGTCTAGAATAGCCCTAATCTTAACTTTTTATACTGTCAATTTTACTTTAGTGATATCACAACCAAAGGAAAGCCTGATTCTAAGATCTCTTGAGAGGCAGCAAGCTCTTTCTTGTCATAAATAACAAACTCATGTTGACTATACTCATGAGAAAACCTCAACTAAGGGATTTAAACCCTGTTACCCTGTGGGCTGGCAGCCTACAGGACCAGGTGCCTAGCTGCCCACAGTTTTTTGGGCTTGAAGCAGAGCAGGATTTGACTTTGGGGAATCTCCTAAGGCTTGATGAGCTAAAATTACTTGCATTGAGGCTCCCAACGCCAAAGATTCCTGTTAACCCGGCTAATTAGAGTGCAGGCCAGGCCAAAAATCACAGAATAACTTGAGCCACTGCGGCAGGGGAAGCAAAGAAACTTCCTGTGGAATGTGGGCCATCCAAAGATGACTAATCCCACAACCTGAAAGGGAAATTTGAATTTTCTCAGTTTAAACCAGGCAATGAAATAACTCCTGCAATGGATGCCACCAAGGGCTACAAAAACCTAGTAGACAGTAGCACCAGGCCCAAAGGAGCTTGTAAAAGTTTCTCCATGGCAGATGGGTATACTTATACCCTGGGCCGCCAGGAAGTTGCCCATCACAATTCTTGCAATAAAGTGAAATGAACCTTTGGTTTAACCAGGTTATTACATATTTGATTTTAATTCTATTTCATTTGCAGTCCACCTCCTGTAGCTTTGTACCTCACACCTATCAACCCCAAGAAACTGCGCCCCAACTGCCCAAACTATTTTGTCCACCAGGAGCTCCCTTTAGCCTGGTACATTTCACAGAATATCTGCCCAAACTGGTGTATTTGGAGTTCACTTTAGAGGAAATCCTAATCTTCAACCCAGAGGCCAGAACTAGAGAGACACAGACCATTTACAGAGAAGGAACCAAAGCCATCATAAATTTCCTGCTATTCTGCAACAAGTACAACTACTTGCCCAACTATTTAGTTCCAATGACACCACCTCTCACCCTGCAGCCCAACTGCCCCAGGAATCTGTTTCAGCCAATTAATCCACCTCCACTCAGGTTTTTGGGGTAATGTATATCACTCTAACTGGCCTGACTGATTTAATGGTACCTGTAAGGAGACTCTGGGCTCTCTTGGGCATATTGTTATTTTAAATTGTAAAGTTAGCACCAATCTTGTGGTGGGCCTTACCCACAGGACCTGCAGGCTGTCTGCCTGGGAGTTCCCAAGAACCCCCCCCCCCACAGGCTGGATCCCTGGCACTTCTCTTTTTTCCAGGGTACAGCAAAGGGCAGGTATCTCTTTGTAGACCACCCAGAGAGGTAGAGATAACTGTAAATTTTTAAAAGATAGCCTCTAACAGCTCATCTGCCTCAGTGGAAGTGTAAAGTTTGAGTCCACTGAAAAAATTATTATAAACTGAAGACTTAAATCCCAAAATATCTATATTGGTTAAAAATATAAAAGAAATTAAAGTTTGTAACAACAACTGAATTAAGGCCCCTAATAACTTATAAGAAGTAAAGTAAGAAAAATGGCCCTTATCAATCCTAAGAAAATAAAATAAAGTCCAGTACAGTAGTTTTAAAAGCTATGGCAACAACCAAAAATACCTCAGATTTAAACAAAATGATATCAGATCTGGACAAAATTCAAGTTGTACAAGATTCAGGATTCAAATAATTTTAAACATTTTCAGTTAATAAATGAACTGTCAAACAAAAAAATAAAATTTCACTAGCAATTATACAAAATTATAGCAAATATCTACAGCGTTGTTTAAACCACAAACAAAATGAACTGACGCAACAAGTGAAATGGATTGATGCTGTTCTGGTGTATTTTATAATCCAATCAGGATTCATATGAGGCACTGACAGAAGGACTAAAATGAAACAAAATTTGAGCAATCTAGAAGCAAGATTCCACAAGCACAAAAAAAATAAACTCACACAAGATGTGTAGTATGAGCAGCCTAAAATAGAAAAATAACAGTTTAACAGCCAATCAACAGCTATCAAATTTAGAAAAAGTGGCATTTTATTCATTTTAATGGCTCCTGATTTGTGTAAAATGGTTTTGAGAACCTTCCAAATATGGAATGGTGACTACAATAAAAATAAATCATAGAATTTTAACCTTCTACTTTTAGCAATTTTATCTTAGGTTTTATTTTAAGATGGTTTTTAACAACAATATCTTTGACAGCGCCAGCAACCAAGCCAGCAGCAGCAAAATAGCTTCAATGAAGACAAGGCTCAGAATGTGGAGACACTCATATGCACCCAGGCCTTTGATGCAGGTAATGAGGAAGCTGACCTGTACCTGACCATTGACCTCTATGGCTTTGACTTATTCATTAGTCACATAGTGTCCAGCTCTGCCCCTGCTCCCAAACCCACCCCTGCACAAGCTGCCCACCAACCAACCAATCAGGATGGCAACCTTGATTTGGAACAACTTCCTGCCACCAGCCAACCAGCCTCCCTAAAGCCAATCAGGCTTCAGCTCCTGCGGCCCAGCACTCCAAGTTCCAAATCATCACCGCCTAAATTCTTCAGGAAATTATGGCACTCAATCTGTGTGCTCTGTCCTGGGACCAGATAGCCATCCAATTACAATTCACCCAAGCTACTGCCATGTAGGAGTTCAACAACCTGATGAACAAAGGGAACCTGATTGGGACAGCCAAAAAGCCAAAGAAGGCCCAAGGGTCCCATATCAATGAGGCATACCCAATAATGCTCAATTCCCTACAGCGGGACCCCAAGCTTCCCCTGACCCAGGTCCAGAAGCAACTTGCACACCATGGCATTTGGGTCTCTGAGTGCATGGTGCAGCTCTGGATGCATGGAAAGGTGGCTTCAGTCTGGGTACTGACCAATGTCACAGACAGCCAATGGGATGGTAGTGAGGATTCCCTGTATGATCAGGCCAAAAATGCCCTGGTCTAATGCTTGACAAGTCTATCAGATGACTTCATGTTTGTCTTGTATTATAAGCTATCAATAGCTTTTAACAATTTTGGCGTGCAAGGAAGAGCTGCCAACCAAAAAGGGAGGAAGAAGGTCAAGAAGGGGACGTTCATTGGTGCATTTCTGGCTGTTTCAGCCAAGGGTTTTGTCTACTATTTAACAAACTCTGAATTCACCAATGACTACAAGTACGCCACATCCTCAGTTAATTGCTCAACTCCTGGGATAGCTCAAATTCCACTCATCAGGTTTTCTTGAGCCATCAGATGGAGGGTAGCTCCACTAACCTCAAGGCAATCCAGGGACGTGGGCATCAGGCCTCATTCTACCCTTCTGGTCATGCAGATATTCATATGGTTGTTGTAGTGTTCTTCAATATTGGAGACAGTCCAGGAGCGCCGCCCTCAGGCTTATAATGACCTCTATCTTGATGTCCTGGACCATGATTCTCTCTTTAGTTAACAGATGATGGCTGACTTGTGTGCCCAAATTTTCTTCCATGTGAACATGAGCAACCAATCACACAAGGATAAGCACCTCCCACCCTGTGCCACAGCCATCCATCAGCCAATCAAGGCAATTATCAATGAGGAATATGACAAGCGGTATATGGCAGCCATCACGCAAAATCCTCCTACCACCACCCCCGCCACCACCAACCCCCACCTTCCAGCCCCACTCACCCAATTCAAGACCCCCCCAGGCCAGCACCACCTCTACATCTTCCTTCCTGCGCTATTCTGCCTACTAGGCATCACTCTTCCCTGCCTCAATAAACCCCCTGTTGCCAAACATTTTCTATTTATATTATCTTTATTTTGAATTTCAATTGTTAATGTTCTCTTTGTTTATAGCTGGTTTTATTCTTTATGTTCAGCTTTTTTATATAAATCATATATTTACTATGCCATGTATCTAGATCTAGAACACAGTTATTTTTAGCACCTAAACACCACCCCTTGTGAAAATATTAACAACAATTTGGAGATCAGCTAAATTTAAATTATAAAATTATAGGTTAATTGTGTTTAAAAAAAGTTTGTTGCTGATCCAAATTCAAAACCTTAATGATAAACCTTAAGACAATCAGGAGCCAAGTGATAAAGTGATTATTGTGACATAAAGATCATTCAATAATTCTTTGATGCATGTGCGCTGATTAATCTGATTGGCTGGATGGTTTTCTATTGAGTGCAATTGCCGCTGTGGCAAGTTGTTGATGGACTAGTGCTAACCCAGCAGCTGATTGGGCACTAGTCCATCAACAACTTGCCACAGCAGCAATGGCGTACAATGGCAAAAAAACCAGCCAATCATATTAATTAGCACACATGTACCAAAGAATCATTGAATGACCCTTTAGGTCACAGCAATCACTTTATCAATTGGCTCCTGATTGGCTTAAAGTTTATCATTAAGGTTTTGAATTTGGATCAGTAACAGCTTTATCTAAACACAATTAACCTATAATTTTCTAATTCAAATTTAGCTGTTCACCAAATTGTTGTTAATATTATCACAAGGGGCAATGCAAAGCGCCAAAAATAATATGGCAATTAAGGAAACAATGCCAACACAAAGCAAAAAACACATATTGAGATGAGAATAAAACATGTACACAATGGGTAAAAAAGATGGGATAGTGTAACAAATGGGAAAACAAATAGTAATAAACAAATAGGCAATAGTATCAGAATAATACAGATTTAATTGGGCTGAAAGCTATAAAAACATATGGAAATTTTAGTAAAAAATCTTTGAGAGAACTTGAGAAGCTTCTGAAAGATCTGGACTCAGAAATTGCTGAAATCAAGGAAATTGACTGCAAGGTCAAAGCAAAAGTAATTTTCACCACCCTTGAAGGCAAGAAAATTGACAAGGTGTTGGCCAAGGTGCTTATGGCCAAAATACCCAACACCCCTGTGAAGACCATCAAGTGTCTTCTTAACATCCAGAAGACAGTTGTTGAGGGCTTACAGTTCAAGTCTTATGCCCTTTCTACGCCGTTCGTCTGGGCCAATGATCCTGAGATGTATGAACATCTTAAACCAATCAATAGTGTTGCAACCAAGGTTCAAACCTCATCTGCCAACGTATCTTACAATACACAGGGGGCGCTCAATGAGTTGCCCCTTGACGTATCTAACATTATGAATGAGTCTGGTGGCAACGTTGAATGGCAGGAACTTCATCCTAATTAGGAGCGTTGCCAATTTGGCCTGCTGATCCCCGCACAAGTTATTCCTTGGCTCCAAACCCTACATGGAACTCCCCACTATGCCACCCCCTTGTGGCTTTCCCTATATAGTATATTAATCACACTATTCTACAATAAACAATACCTTATTATTATGTCCTTTCCTATTGGACTGTTGTCTTCCCCAATTCCAAATACTGAATCCTCATTGGTTCAGTTGCAACAGTGGTAGCAGAAGTAGGTTCTGACCTATTTTAAAAACAAATCACCCCCAAGAAAGGACAGAGTACGGGCCGCATGGCTACTCCACAACAAGAGACGTTCCTTCCAATCCCCAAGGGGGACATTCCCAAAGGATATGACATCTATCAAGACCAGTTAGTTCTCACCAGTGTATACAATTGGCTCCGCCTCAGGCAGCGTGACGCTAGCGTCACACCTCCACAGTTGGATCTGTTGCAACATATGCTCAACCTTCAACTAGAATCCTTCACTGGCGGTGTTAAAGGAGCTGACATTATCAATTGGCTCCAGTCCACTGAAATGCGCCTTTGTATCTGTCAGGTTCCTGAGTCCATGTGGGTTGCCACCGCATCTGGCCGCCTTACGGGCCCCGCCACCGTTTGGTTCACCAACTGGGCCAGCCAGGAATTCAACGTCACCTGGGCAACATTTTGAGACGCCGCCAAGTCCCGATATAGCAAAACCTTCTCCCCCATTATCTTGGGGACTCCCCTCCTAGCCATCAAGCAGATTGGTTCCATCCCTGAGTATCTTGCCGCGTGGCAACAAGCCCTTGCTGCTGCCCCTGAAGCAGTGACCAATGGGAACGCCATATTGCTCAATCTCATTGTCAATGGGTTAAAACCCCACATTTGCATGTGGGTTCCCGTAGGCCGCTGCACCTCTATTGACAACTGCTATAAAGCCATTGTAGAGGCCAGTAACAAGGCTTCAATGGGCTTCTGCTGCACCAACAATCCTCCACCCCAACCATGTCCTGCACCTAGCAATGGCCAAGGTCAAGTGGGCCGTTGCCAACCTTGCCAGCAAGAAGGTGCAGCTAAACGTCCCCGCGAGGGGGAGCTCCAGCTAGCGCTAATTGAGGACCAGGGAAAAGCCTGGGGGTTGTAGCAACAAGAGGCCTTACAACCCCAACTGACCCGCCCTCTCAGCCCTTGCTTGCAAAGAACTCCCGTGACTACAGCCTTCACAAGGTCAAAACCCTAGACGTCTTCCAGGTCCATAGCAACAATCCCGTGTTGCAAGCCGCTCATTCTGCAAATAAAGTAACACACTTGTCCTATCCCTTCCGTTTCTGTGAGAACACCCACAAGCTACTGGTAGACACCGGGGCTGATCACACCATGGTAGATCAGGCATTTGCTGACTCCCAACAATTAGACCGGGTACCCAGCAGATTCAAAGTAGTACGCGTAGCTGATTCCCGCAGAATTGCCATCACCCACAAGACGGTACCCTTCTCCGTAAGAATGGGGAACGTCCAGGTCAAACTCTCTGGACCAATCATGGCAGGCCTCAGCCACAACGTAATTGCTGGCCTCAACTGGCTCTGGCATAACCGCCCTTACATCAACTGGGATACCTCTGTCATCACCCTCAATAGAAATGGGGTGGGTTTTCAGATTTACCCCATGGAAATGAACAAATTACTACACAACACTGTGTTTGTCAGAATGACAGAAACAGACTCATACAATTTCAAGGGGGAGAAACTAGACTTTAATCAATGTTTTGTCAAAGTTATACGTGCATAATCATCTGCAGTCCCTCCTTTGCCAGCATCACTACCACCAGCGCTAGCTGCACTCCTTGAGGAGTACAAGGACGTATTCAGTGAAACGCTCAAACAACTACCTCCACCCCGGGAGATCCAGCACGCTGTACAACTTCAAGGATCGTTACCTAAAGCACAACCATTATACCGTCTCACACCAAAGGAAGATGAAACCCTCAGCCAGCACCTTGTTGACGCGCTTGATAAGGGATTCATTTGCCCCTTGCTCTCTCCATATGGGGTGGTGGTCTTCTTTGTAGCTAAGAAGGATGGGTCTCTTTGTCTGGTCACAGACTACTGCACCCTAAATGAGGTGACAGTTAAAAACAAATACCCCCTGCCGCTGATTGACAACCTGATCAATACACTTGCCAGCGCAAAGGTCTTTAGCAAGATCAATCTCACTGCGGGGTACAACCAAGTCTGCATTGCACCAGGGGATGAGGCAAAAGCTGCCTTCTGCACACGCTACGGGTTGACCAAGTGTTGTGTCATGAATTTTGAAATGACCAATGCTCCCTCCACCTTTGCCATGTTGATGAACAAAGCCTTCAAGGAACTGATTGGGAAGTGTGTGGTGGTGTACCTTGACGACATTATTGTCTTCAGTCAAGATCAGACCACACATCTCTAACACCTCTGTGCTGTCCTCAACACCCTTCAGGGAAACCAGCTAAAAGCTAAACCCTCCAAATGTGAGTTTCTCAAGTTGGAGTTATTATTCCTTGGGCACACCATCTCTTCCCAAGGGATAAAGCCCAATCCTGCCAAAATCAAGGCAATCATTAGCATGCCGCCCCCACAGATGTGGGCCAAGTGCAAACTTTCTTGGGCATGGTTGCCTATGTGCGCAAGTTCATCCCCAATTGCAGGGAACTAATTGCACCTCTCACTGAGCTCCTCAATACCAGACAATGCTTCCATTGGACCCCTGCCAGAGATCAAGCCTTTGAGAAGTTGAAGCAAAGGCTCACAACAGCACCAGTACTGCAGTTCCCCAACCAAAACCAACAGTACAAACTTGAGACAGACGCCTCTGACAGGGCCATAAGGGGCGTGCTAAAGGTAGAAACTGACAATGGCGTCTTTCTCCCTGTAGCATATGAATCCAGGAAGCTCACCAACTCTGAACAACGTTATCCCATCCATGATAAAGAGCTGGCAGCCATTGTACACTGTGTTGAGAAGTGGTACTGTTACTTGGAAGGTGCGACCTTCCCACCCCGCGTTCTGACAGAGCATAAGTCCCTCTAATACTTCAACACACAGTCTCATTTGACACGCCACCAAGCAGGATGGGTTGAACGCCTGTCCCCCTACCAATTACGCATCAAATATAAGCCTGGGAAAGAGCTTGTTACAGCCAACGCTCTTTCACGGCTCTATGTAACGTCCATCACTGGAGACAACAGTCTGGACCCCAACTGGCCCATGCTCTATCTGCGCCCTGAGGCAACCCGCTACAAGGGCCTTAACTTGGTCACCATCTCCAAACTAAAGATAACAAAAGTAAATTCACTATCAATGCTGGAAATGTCTGTTGCCAAGCAGAGACAGGCGAGAAGACACTGTATATCCCCACTACACAACAAGGAGACACCATCCTACACTACCACCAAACCTTGGGTCATATCAGAGGGCGTAACCTCTTCAAGATTATGAAGCGTAAGGTTTGGTGGCCGCGCATGCGCCAAGACATCTTGGACCTCCTCAAGACATGTGTATTGTGTGAGAAGAATACGTCCAAACCAGCCCCTCCTAAGTCTGTTCTACCCATTAAGGCTATGGAACCCTTCAAACAGTGGGCCCTCAACATTGTGGGACTGCTTCCCAAAGACAGACTAGGTAAAAGGTATATTATCACCGCTATTGACTATTTCATGTGTTGGCCAGTGGCCTGGTCCACAACCAACCACACCGCCACTACCATTACCCGCTTTATTGGCAAGGAGATTGTGGCTTGCTTTGGGCGACCCAAGCGTCTCATCACAGATGGTGGCTTGAACTTGTGGAGCATGTTGTGAAGGCATACTGTGTCAAGAACGCACTCCGGCATATTGTAACAACCCACTACCTTCTGCAAGCCAACAGGCGCGTGGAACAGTTAAATGTCTCCCTGGTTCAATTGATTGCCAAGCTCTCACAGGAGCATCCCAATACTGCGTGGACTGAACATCTTCCCACTGCCTTACTGATCCTGCAAGCAAGAATCAACAGGGGCACTGGGTTCAGCCCTAACACCCTGGCCTTTGGAACACCTGACGGTCTGACAGGGGTCAAACAGGGGAAACTATAGTCCAAGGTTCCCAACAAGCCCCCCTTAGAATCAACTCCCTCCCTGGACCAATGGCGCGCCAAAGCCCGGGAGATCAAACACAAGCAGATTGCAGGGGGGACAAAACACCTCAAAGCTAGATACGCCGTAGGTGACCCCATCTACACCCTCAATCCCAATTCTGCCAAACTAGAACCCAACCACCTAGGGCCCTTTGAGGTAGCTGCCGTCTATGACAACCACACCTACCAACTTGAGGATGCCCAAGGGAATACCAAGAAGCTTCACCACGATTGCTTACGCCCCTGTCATGCCATCCCCACACAAAGGTTTTTTGTGCGGACCTTCCCAGACCTTCCGCAGACTTCAGTCCTGGTGTCTGACAACAAGCAGGGGGCAAGGGGGGTGTTGCAACCAAGGTTCAAACCTTGACTGCCAAAGTATCTTACAATATACAGGGGGCGCTCAATGAGTTGCCCCTTGACGTATCTAACGTTATGAATGAGTCTGGTGGCAACGTTGAATGGCGGGAACTTCATCCTAATTAGGAGCGTTGCCAATTTGACCTGCTGATCCCCGCACAAGTTATTCCATGGCTCCAAACCCTACATGGAGCTCCCCACTATACCACCCCCTTGTGGCCTTGTGGCTTTCCCCATATAGTATATTAATCACAATATTCTACAATAAACAATACCTTATTCTTATTATTCTGTCCTTTCCTATTGGACTGTTGTCTTCCTCAATTCCAAACACTGAATCCTCATTGGTTCAGTTGCAACAATAGGGTCCACAAGGAGGACACTGAGATGCCAGCGCAGCTGGTTGCACCAAAGATGGCCAATCCGGCAGAGGCTGTGGGCAAAGAGGATACACGTGAAGATAACCTAATAATCAAAATAAAAAATTCAAAATAGCTATCTTTTTTTAGAAAACATATACAGTGAAATCTGCCGGGTCCTGGTCTCCTTTGTCCCTGCCACATTCTACGCAAACTACGTCATTCATGTGGCAAGGCAGCTATTTCTGTCCCTCCCTGTCTTGCTGGAGCTCAAAGACAGAATTCACAGGACCTTTCTGATGTTAAAGGAGGCTTTAGCTGAGCTGATGCATGGGGAAGGGGCATTCAAGTTGGATTTTACTGCCTACAAGAATGCCTAATTGGTCCACCTGGACTGGTTTCCCTTGGTGGAGTTTACTGTGTAAACTACATTGAGCTTGTTTGGGACGTCCTGGTGACGCTCCCATTCAAGAATATACCAGAGATAGTCCGGGCCCATGCAACTGCTTGCTTCTACTTTCCATTGGAGCATACACTCTCTTACCTCCTTGAGGATTTTGGGCGCACATAGGGGAAATTGGCTGTTGCAGATGCAACAGCCACAAAGAAGACAAAAATCCTCCTGGCAGACTTTGGGCTGGCCTGGAGTGCAGATGAGAAAGGGATCTCTTTGGCAATGGATCTTACCTTCAGCAAGACCAAACATGAAAAGAAGATAAGTAAGTATACAACAAACTTTTCAAGTTTACTGAAGCCTTTGCTGGGCAAAGGCTTGTAATACCCAAGTATTGAGGGTAAAACTTTAGTAACATAAAATGGCAGGTTAGGCAACTCAAAGCTATTCAAGGCGTAGACAATTGGATAGAAGTTTATTGCCTGGCAGAAGGCTTTGGCAAGGATGTTGCATTGTCTAAGGCTGAAAGCAAGGTAAAGTAGCGTAGCTGCAAGGATCACATAAGTAGTCAAGTTGGGAGTTGGGCAAGATGACGCCAGAGGTGTCCACAGGTTCAAATTTATTGAGTTGAGGTGAGTTGGCTCATTGTAAAATATCCCTTTTGGTCCCTGTGGTTCAGGACCAAACTGATCATTGGTTGGCCGGTTGGCCCCTATCCCAAGCTAAGCTGTCAAGACAGCTGTGAAGATGATTTAATTCATCTTCTGACTTGAGTAGGAGTAATGGGTTTATTAAGGTTAATTGCTTAGCCTAGGTAAAGGATTGTTTAATATGATAATATTGAGGATGATATTCACTCAATGATAGCACAAACTATCATTGAGGGTTTTGTCTTTATTTATACTAGTGGACCTGCAAGGCATGATTATTGAAAGGCATAGCATTGGGGAACCAAGAGTCTGAGTTGCATTTTTTATTCCCTTTTCTGGGCTGGTTTGGGTGGCTGGCAATTGAGAAGGTTTGGCTGGATCCTAGTTTGTGTTGGCATAGTGCAATTTGGGCCTTCTTCATACATCTAAATTCATTTAATAAATTTGGTGCATGATTTTCATTGTTGGAGAGCCTGTCAGTCCATTCCCCAATTGATAAGCTCCCAAATTGGGCAGCAGTTCCTCCCAAGTTTAGCTTTGGGAAAATTGCCTTTCCTGGTTTACTGATTTGGCTATTTCCCAAAGAAGTGGATGGGGACTGGCCTGCTGGCATTGAAGGGAAAAGGCTGGTAGGTGGCTGGCAGGTGGCTGGCTGATCATGGGTGCCTGGTTTGCAGATGGCTTGCAGGTGGGGCTGGCAAGAGTGACAGGCGCTTGCACATTGGCTGTGTACATCTGCTGAATGGCAGTGGGCTTCTGCGTGATGGCAGTGTGCATCTGCTTGGCCGCAGCGGGGGCCTGTGCAGTGGCAGCATATATCTGCTTGGTGGCAGTAGGTGCCTGAATGTTGACAGTGGGCAACAGCTTGGTGGTGGCAGGCTTCTTCATGGTTGCAGTATGTATCTTCTTGGTGGTGGCGACCATCTGCTTGGTGGTGGCAGGCGCCTTCATGTTGATGGCAGGTGAAAGTTTGTTGGTTACACAACTATAAGTGTCAGGAATATTCCTGACAGCAAAGGCTTCACCTCGTGGTTTACCTGGGATATCTTTTCTTCTTCAGGATGGGCACCAGCATAGAGGACCTGGACAGGTTCCTTCTTGGTATTGACACAGCCAGGCTCTCCCTGGATGGGAAGAAGGTCTCCCTGGGCTACAACTTGGTTGACCACATGATTCAGGACGCCCTGGTCCTGGCTGAGATTTATGAGACTGCAGCCCTTCCAGAAAAGCTGCTCCTGAACTTCTACCTGACTCTACTGCCTTTTACAAGTTGCTGAGAATACTTCAATTAGGGTTTATCCACCATATACAGTGTGGCAGTGGAGGTTATGTGCCACCTCCATTGCCAGGTGGGTACATACAGAAGAACCCACTATAGGCGCCCACAATAAAAATCTCTTTCCTCAATAATTATACACTTTTAAATTTTACCTTTTAAAATAATTAATTTTTATAACTCTTATTTTAGCAAACAATTTTTTGCAAAAAAATCCTGGAGAAGGTCTTCATAAAAGCATAATAATATAAGTTAATAAAATTCACTTCTAACTTGAGCACTTTATATTTATTTTTTAAATTTAATTTTTATATTTATTTGACAGGAGTGATATAAATACATATGCGTAATCCAGTATCAAGTGTTTGGACTTCCAGCATAGGCCATAATAAAATAATTTAATATAAAATAAATAAATAAATTAAAAACCTTCATTGATGGTCCCACTGAATGTGATTGTGGGCTTGGAAACTATTTAATATAAAATGATAATTAATAAATCTTAAATAGTAAATTAGAGAATATAAAAAAAGTCGGACACATTAATCCTTTAATTGATTGGCTGTTGAGCAAGGCACACAGGAAGAACTGAGTTAGCATGGCCATAGAATTTTATCACAGTCTCAGCTGGGAGGGTGTGGATCCTGGCCTGGAGCAAATAAAAAGGTCCTTGGTCCCAGTTGGGATCTCTCACTTGACAGCCTGCTTTAGCCACCCAAAGACCTCCTCAATGGGATTTAGGAATGGGGAATAGACAGGGAGGAATAGGAGGACGCAAATTTGACGTAGCCAATTGCTGGGGCCCACTGTGATGCAAGTATCAATCATTGGAAATCCCTCAAGAATATTGGCCACCTTGTGGAGACCAACATTGTCCAACACAATTATGTTGCTGAAGCCCGGGTTTGTGTGCCTCAGGTGCTCCTGGACCAATTGGAGAAATGATAGGAAGGTCCTGCTATTGTGAGAATCCAATATCATTTGATACAGCTCAATCCCTTTTGGATCAAGAAGAGCCACCATCAAATATGCTGTGGCGCAGACTGCAGCACACTGAGCTACCTGTCATTGGAGCCTTTGAGGATATACCCATACCCATTGCACATTGACAAGGCAAACGATGATTAGTTAATGTAATAGAATCTGACTGTCTCCTTGGCTTTGAGGGCAGTGCACACCTCTGTGTATTTTTTCTGGATGTCAATATTGGCTGGGATGTTTCTGTTGTATGGGGATACCCTGAGCTTTTTCCAGGAAAAGCGCATTCCCTTGACCAGATGATAGTAAAAGGAAATTGAGACCTCAACCCCAAAAGTAGATTTGACCATGGCCTGTATATTTGCCAGTTCAAGATGGCAATCTTGGGTTATCCACTGGCAGATTGCTTATTTGTGCTCCTTGGTGAGCATGGTGGACACATGCAAGGATTTCTCTGCAGCAAGGACTCAGAAAGTCTCAATGAAGGTTTTGAATGACTTGGAGGCATACTTGGGATCCAACCCAACAAGAGCCGCAGCCACCTTGTAGTTACCAGATTCCCTCATAAACCTGAGCAAGATGATGAGTTTGATATATGGGATGTACTTCTGAGCGGGCTTTGCAGAGAGTTGGTTAATCTAGCTCCTGATTGAAAACTGGCTTGCAAGGCATAGGTACCTTTGTATAGAAGGCTGCAACCTTTTTTAACACCATTTGTCCCTCATCAGTTCAGTAGAAATCAGGCACCTTGTCCTCTTCCTGGTTACCATCAATGACGTAGGGCTTGTAGCTAGTATCAATTACAGGCTTCACCTTCTCCAGCATGGCTGACAGGACCAACTCTTGCCAGTACACTACGTCAAACATATACAAAGTAAGTTCTACCTCCTTGTTTCTACCCATTTTGGTAGTAGTAACCTTGGTGGGCTTCTGGGTCAGCTTGGGGACCCAAGAGTTTATGCTCTGCACCCTAGCAGCTTGTGCTCCTTGAACCAGCTGTGTCAGTGCAGCGTCACTATGGAACTCTCCTCTCCTGTCTCCTTCTTGAGTAGGCACTTGCGTTGCACTAACTCTGTTCTTTGACCTGCAGGGCAACCGCAACCACAGCGCATAACAGGTTCTTTGATACTCTGTTGTTATGTTCCTTTCATTTTAAGAATTTAATAAAATATTAAGTAAATTTTGATTAAGTTACTCCCTAATTTTAATTTAAGCTTTTTATCTGAATATAGATATTTAATTAGAGTTTTACCCACCCAATATCCAGATTATAGATTTTTTAATTCTTAATTAGTTGTTTTTGGTTTTACAACGCCCTTTTAGAATACCTTAAATAATTTCTGCCCTTTTTCCCAGATTTTACTCCAAATTAAGCACACAATACAATATTTTTAAAAAAATTGTTTCAGATTGTTTGTCTTATTTTAGATAACTTGGTATAAGTCTTGATTACAATCCATTTCACACAACAATTGATTGGGTTTGTTTACATATTGAGTTAGTATTGTGTTTTGTTTTGGGGTTGGGTTTTGACTCACTGTGCTTGAGTGTATTTTGTCACTAATTTACATAGTAAACATGATTACCCTGAAGGTCATCTCACACCATTTTTTGTGAATCCATGGATTTTATTTTGTATTTTGAATAGTTTTGTTTGGCGTGTGAGAAATTTGTTGCTGTGTTGATTCATTTTGTCCATTAACGCCAAAAATCCCTGTTAAAAGAGTGTATATTTTAACCTGACATTTAGAATTTGCTTAAATCTGAAATCATTTTTTTTTAAATCTGAGGTTTTTTCTGATTGTTGCCATAGCTTTTAAAACTAATGTATCAAAACATTAAATTCCACACCAGGGGGACTTTCAGCAGTGGGAGATGTCCTCTAGCAAGGTTTGGGGTAGCATTTTAGATGAGATCACACACGGGGCACTAAGAGAGAGAGGAGCCATCAGTGGTTCTGTAGTTCTTCAATAGCCTTGGAGATTCCAGGTGTCAAAACAGCAGGCTTGACCTGCCAGCAAGGTTCCATATAAGCAGGTTTGCAATCTGCAATCCAATTATCCAGTCGCTTGAAGCCAAGCTAGGAAGTTGACTTGTGTTTCTAAATACAACAACATGAACAGAAGCTGATCCTTTACAGTGGATACCTTGTTTTGGTACTTGACTCATTCCAAGGATCAGGCCATCTCCTTCACCATCCCACTGTGTGATCAACACTATCATGCTCTTACTATCCACAATTCACAATGACTATATAGTACTTATCTCTCAATAAAGAATATTATCTAGTTTCTAAACATTTTTCCTCTTGTAACTTTTCTAGATAGCACAGTTACAATACAGGTGCATCTGTAATGTCCTCCTCAAGGGGCAGACTGGCTATGGTGGGTGAGGCGCATTCAGAAGAGGGGGGAAAATCAGTATTGATAAAGCTAGTGGTGCATGGCATGAGAGAGGGGCTTAGCACCCCTGTAGGGAGCACCATCTTTGTCAAGTTGCACACTTTTATATTAAAATGGTAAAGAGCTTGGTAGTAGGTCTTTATAAAAAAATAGCTTGCATTCAATTCAAGCAGGAGTTGACAACCTGAGTGTTGCAACCAGGAGAAAGCATTACTTTTTGCCCTTGTTTTTTGGATGATGTAAAATAAGAGTCTTGAAGGACGGCAGGAGGCTTGCGCTTGAAGCTTAAAAGGTTGCAGAAGCAGAATAATGATAATCTTGGATCAATTTGGAATGAGGGATGCCTTTAAATACCAAGGGTCTGATCCTTATAATACTAATGGAGACACCCATGTGGCACACTGCTGATAGAGGCTTGATAACTATCTCATCAACTCTAATCCAAATCTGGGGAGACTTAGCAATTCTGTTTGGAAGCCAACCCCGCCATTTCACACACCCCAGCTTGAGCCAAACTATATCCAACTCTAATCAGCAGTACCTGCAAAGTTGGGTTTACTGCGGTGTAACTTGTCATCAATTTACATAGTAGACATATGTACACTGAAGGTCAGCTCAGACCATCCTGTTCAGGGGTCCATGTGTTCTGTGCAGCATTTCATATATCTCTGTTTGCAGTACAAGCTTCAGGGTGCTGTACCATGCTGAGCCATTCCATCTATTAGCGCTCAAAGCCCCTGTTAGCACAGGGCATATTTTCTTTTGATACCTGGAGTTTGCTTAAATCAGAGGTATTTCTGCTAGTGCCATAGCTTTGCAGACTGTTGTACTGTGACACAGATGCTTATAAAGGGTGGTGCCAGCTCTGTACCATACCCAAGCCAGTGGGCATGCCAGAGCTGCAAATCTGGCTAGGGGGAAAAATGGGGAAACCAAACACTTTTAAGCTAACCCTGCCAGGGACCCATCTATGTGTTTGACCCTGCCAGCCAACATCAACCCCATGCCTTGGCCCATCCAAGGTTGTGGCAGTATATTAAAGTCCCACTTACCAACACAAAGATACTGGGGGGAGAGCTAAGGAACTCCCCCACAGATGATTGCGCCCTTTGGGCCATCCCCGCTCAGTGACGCTCTGCCAGAAGTTTCCTGGGCAAGCCACTGATCTCAGCCCTGGTCAGGACAGCAGGGGGAGATGTGGCCACCAGGGGCTGTCAAATCGCCCAGCAGGGCACCTTGGGGTGAACTTGGGGTGCTTGGTGGGTGGTCCAAGCTGTATCTGCCGGTATCCCCTTGAAGGTTGAGATACCAGACATCACTTCCTTATCAGGAGCAAGGCTGGCTCCAGACAACCTCTCCAGGTAAGATATTGGGACCCAGATCTTTGTCACGCTGTCACTTTGTCCCCTGGTGGCCGCCTTTTTCTGTAGGATACCTCCCCCTGCTCAGTAAAGGTGTTGCTGAACTCTTGATCTTGCCCACTGGACTGCCCCCATCCAGATCCACCCGCTGAGCTGTGATCCATCCAGCTGCCACCATACCCAATCCACGTCTATCCCATCAAGCCCAAGGTAGTGGTGCTCAGAAGCCTTATTTACAGCTATGGGTAGTAGCTTTAAAGGATCCTAGCAGGCAGTTGATAATAAACGGGGGTGAATAGAGGTTATTGGCCTGGTTAGCCCTTGGCTTGAACAGTGGTGGCTTGGCCACCTTTGTGTTGGAAGCGTTATTGGGGTGGCTTGGATTCTTTGGTAGGTTTACCTACAGTTCACTCCCCCAGATCCTGGCTTTGATCAGGGGGTTATTAGTGGGATCAAGCTTCCAGGTCCTTTGATCATGGTTATTGGTTTGCAAACTGGATTATGGTGAGGTTGCTCAAGCTGCTTGGGTACAGATCAATAAAGGGTTTTATATAGCTGGTGGTGGGCTCCTTGGTAGTCAACCTCACTAAAGCTGCTATATCAAAAGATAGAAGGCCTTGTTAATTGATGAACAGTAAGGATCTTTAGAGGTATGGAACCTTTGGTGCTTGAGGTATGCTAGAGAAATAGTGTCATGGCAGGGCACATGTAGACTCAGCTAAAGGGATCCCTTAATAAAGATGACATAGGTGAGTTTGAAAAGCCTGTATTGTTCTCTGGTATCCCACCACCTTGCAGGCCATTCACGCTTGGGCCAGGTCCTTAAATCTCCTGGGTTGTACATGGGTTTTGGCTTTCCTGAAAGGTGTGGTGGTGATAACTATTAATAAAGGGTGGTCTAGGAGATCTTCTGTATAGCTTTCCCAAGGTTTATATGTGGCTCCTAAATACCCTGATTACCCAGGATTGAGCGATATGGACAGGTTTAATACCAGCCTCAGTAACACAAAAGCATCCAGGTTGTTCATCTGAAGCTTGTTTTGGGTGGGCTGCATCTAGGGGTAGCACTGGTGGTTAGGTGATTCTCTCAATCCTGCACTATATAAATGGTAGGCTATATGTGTTTGTCAGGGATCCAGTTTTGGGCTGGCCTGTTGTTTTCAGGGGTAACTTGGGCCAGGTTTTTTGTGGGCAATGCCCATCACAAGAGGGGAGCTAACTTTAAAAGGTATGAGGCAGACTTCCCCACTCAAGACCATGGGCCGGCAGCCGGGATTATAGTGTCAATCACCCCTGTGAGGGTGATGTACACAATCCCAAACAGCTTTCCAGTATGGTTGGTTAGGAGGTCAGGTGCAGAAGCAGGCATGAGTTTTGGTGTCATGGGCGGCTCAATGGACAGGTTGTAAGCAGGGAGATAATTGAATTTTCCTCTGAACAACTTGGGTGTTGAAAATATCCACATGCCTTGTTGGTTTTATCTAACTGCAGATTGTATGCAGGCCAGGGGATCAAGTTTGAGTATCTTTTCTGGGGTGTATTCCTTTTATTCAGACTTCAGAGGGTAGTTGGTAAAGTGGACGGGTCCAAAGAGTACACCAGGAGGACAGAAAACAGTGGGCAGTGGGGCAGGCAGGCCAGGAGATCTTGAACTGAATTGGTAGACAGCAAATACAAAATAAGGCAATATCTGTATGACCCAAATTAACATAACCTTTATTCAAAAATGGCAATAATTTTGGAGCGCAGGGTCCTTAGGTCTATATAGTACCCCCCTCCAAACTTAAAATTTTCTATGGGGGTCCATCAAGGCATTGGGAAGGCCAGGGCTGGGGGAACTGGGTGATTGGGTCCAAAGGCGGCAAAAATGGCACTCAGCCTGGGAGTTCTTCCATTGGTCAAGAATCCTGATTTGGCTTCTTGATTGTCTTGCTCTGGTGTCAAGGTCATGGGACCAGGCCAGGAGCCCGTGCCTCTTTCCTTTGTTTGCTCTTGATTGGTTGCTGGCATAGACTTCAAGTTCATAAAGCTAATAGTTGCCAAATTAGTACCTTCATTAGGCGCAGTAATTAACCCTCCATTTGGTGCAATTATTTCTTTGGCTTGGCTCTTTCTACCACATGGGTCAATATGCTTGGTTTCAGCTTGTGGGGGCACAATCCCAGAAAAACGTGGGCAGGTGGTCCCGCAGTCCACAGGTCCAGCGGCCCAAAGGGATCTAGGTTTGGGGGTTGATTCCAGCTCCCAGGCCCAGGTTTCTAGGGAGGAATAATTTTCAATCCTGACAGTGTTGGTACTTGAATATGTTGGGGTCCCTTTTGTTGCTGAGAGGTTAGCATGGGTACCTGCAGTAATCCTTGCACTGAAGGGATGTTGAATTTAGCCAGGGTACAGCTTGTTACTTGATAGTCAGGGCAACAGCGCCCATGTTGACACTTTGTCAACATGGCCACTGTTGACTCAAAACTCTAAATCTCCTATGTTTTTTGCTAGTTGCGCTAGCTTAATTCTTTTTTTTTAAAGTGTTCAGGGGTGCGAACCCAGAAAACACAACAAAATTGTGGCCATATCAACACAATTTAATATTAAGCTTAATAAAAACTCAATTTAACCTGATTTTTCCTTTACGTTTACTAATAAAAATTAGTTTATTTTTTTATTCAATTTCACGACGTAAAAGTGTCAATGTTGACACTTTTTAAGCCAAACTTATTTTTAATAACAAAACTGAAGCATTTACAGTAAAAAAGTGCACATTTAAAAATATTTTTTTAATTGAATTATTATATTGATAAACACAGTGCACATTTAAAAATATTTTTTTATGGAATTATTATATTGAAAAACACAGTGCGCATATGTCAAGATTTCTGGATCTTGAAGAAGAGATATTATGTTTATTATTCATTATGTTGTAGGATGGGATAGGGAACCTGTATGGCAACAGATGTGCTTCAATTGGCGTGACAACAGCAGAGGTCCGTTGTTGAATTTTATGAGAGAATTTGTGAAGTCCTGTGGTCCTTTGGGACGCAACACCGTCTGTGGTGGTTTGGCAGGAGTTTCACAAGTATCAATAAGCTTGTTCTTACTGTACTTTGACACCGCTACTATTTGGACTAGTAGAGATGTTGAGGGTATGAAAATTTTATATCTTCCAGGTGATCTTGGAAGGCCCCTTTATAGTTGACAGCTAGCAGCCAAACTGGCGTCTAGCTGCGGACAACTCTTACTAGCTAGCCTATCATCCCCAAGCTACTAGTCTCATCCCCCAGAGTTGGATCCCAAAACCCAAATAGGGTTTGAGATGAGGTAATATTCTAGGCTGCTGAATTCCCCTCTTCAGCCTAGATATTCCTTGACTTAGTTACAGCAACTAAGTTGACACCCATTGGCCAAACTGGTGTCTATGCTTGACATAATGAAAAATGCAAAAGGGCGGTTTGCCGTCTCACTTCTCGGTGAAACAGGTGTTGAATTCCCCAATATTCTCTGGGTCGGGTTTGCGTCCTTATCTGGAATCTGGAATCCTTAGCGTCTAATTATATAAGCTTCTGGATTGGCCCGTGACCTGAGACCCGGAATGTCTCAGGTGCTTCTGACTTATAACTATATCAACCTTATTATAGTTCCCCCGTATTCCAGAATAGCTGTTTTGCTTTGGCTGTATTCTGTCCACTATCAACTCATGTCTTGTGATGGGAATATGGATCAGTCAACCCAATAGACCAGGATTTCCTGACAGCATATATTTGATTGTTGGAATGTTCATGTTATATATATTTATGCGGTACTTAATATGGCTTTAATATATTAAGTGGATTGGATGCTAACGGTGATCCAATAATTTAAGTGTGACTTACTATGTAAGTTACTATAGAATTTATTATTAAAAAAATGTTGACACTTGTAAATGTTGTTTATTTGCTTGTGATCACCCCCCGGGGTGGAGTTAAGCAAATTAGAGTGGTGTGATTAAGCCTAGATTAATATGCCACCTCATATAAAGAATGTCGTAAGTGACGTTGTTGACACTTTACCCTTTTCAATATCTACTAACAACTTATTAACAACTTTACTTAAATGCATTGATAAAATATCATATTCCCACTACCCAAATATAATTTTTAATAAAGAAATAAAGAACCTTGATACTTTTTTAACTTATTTTTATGTTTTTTTAATTTTTATATGTGAACAAAAATACACAGGAAACGGTTAATTTTTTGCTAGCCCACGTAAATTTAATTAAGTGTACTATGTTTTTTCATAGTAAATTTTCAAAATAATGTCAACAGTGAGAATGTCTTCAAAAATAATGTCTAAAATTTTTGTAATCAACAGTGAGAATTCAGCTTTTTTTACTAATTGTCAATGATAATGTTGACGCTTTTCACTTCTCACATATAAAACTTTATGTTTTATATAATAAAAACTTTTCATTTTTTGATATGTTGTATTTTTGACTTTGCTTTTTCATATTTTTTAATTTTTAAAATATAATCTATATCTAAATATAATACTTTTGCATATTTCTAAAATTTTAATTTTTGTATTTAAAACTTTAATAAAATAAAAACTATACAAATAATTTTTAACATTTAAATGCCAAGAAAAACCATCTAAGATTTACTTTTTGTATATTATGTTTTTTAAGTTTTTTTGTTTGTTTTTTACATAATTTGCTTTATTTTAAACCATTTTACTTATTATTTTAGAACAAGAACACCTTTAAGCAGCCAAAGGGTACCAAGCGTCCCTCCAAGCTCACCAAAGCCACCAAGAAGAAGCCTGTCTTGTCAAAGAAGGCCACCCCCAAACCATCCCCCAAGCCCTCCCCTGAGCCCTCTCCTGAGAAGAGCCCTGCTCATTCCACTGGGGGAGAGGAAACTGATGGCTCTCTTACAGAGCACAGTTTCCAATACTCTGCTTCTGATGAGGAGCCAACCAAGAAGAAGCGCTCAGCCCAAAAGTCCCCACCCAAGGATAAGTATCCTGCACATGAGGAGCACCACAACAAGCCCCCTTCTGCTTCCCCACCCCCGCCAAACTCTCCCCCTTCAAGCTCATATGGGGATGATTTGAAGCACCGCCCCAATTACTCCCTGGCTTCTGCCATGCTCCTGCTGGCCCTTGGGACCCTCTGTTGGCCCACAACATCTGCAACGTTGATGGCAAGTTCAAGGTTCCTTCCACCCTACCCAAGTTTTTCCCCATCATGAGTGTTAAAGGTGGGCTGGCCATGGTGGCCAATGGATGCATCTTCTCATGCAATAATGCCAACCGGGGCTTTAAGAGCCGCCATTACACCTGTGAGGACTGCTCCTGTCCAGTGCAGCTCAACACTGAGTGCTGGGACCTGGTCCAAACCATAAAGGGTAAGCATACCTGCATCATGCCCAACACTACCATCTCCCGCCTCCTGAAGTGGTATCTGGTGCAGATTATGCCCACTTCCAAAGACCTTTCTGTCACCCAGCTGGCTGTGCTTGCTTGCAAGTACCTGACCTCTACCAACCTCAAGAGGGTCCCTACTCACACCCAGTTGGTCAATTTTGTGAGTGATAGGCATTAAGCCTCAAACCCCCTGGCCAAGAGTATCACCAATATCAAGGACCTGGTCCTCACTGATGCCCTCAAGAAGACAGAGGATGGTGAGATGTTCCTGCTCCATGACAATGGGCAGGAAGTGGAGGATAAGATTGTAGCCTATGCCACAACCCAAAACCTGGAGCAGCTGAACACTGCTACCACCTGGCTGTGCAATGGCACATTTGCTACTTGCCCCCCTCTCTTCAAGCAGCTCTGGGTCCTACATGGGCATTTCAATGACCAGGTCATCCCTCTTGTATTCTTTCTCCTTCCTGATGCCAAGACAGAGGTCTATGCCAGAGCTTTCAAGATTGTCTGGGATGCTTTGAGCTCCCTTCCCACCAACCAGCTCCCCCCTCTCACCCACACCACAAGGGCCAAGTCCTCCTCCGCTAAGAAGGATGAGGCAACCTTAGCCGCTGAGCAGCTAGCTCATGCACGCTCACTTGGGCCAAAGGTGATCATTATGGACTTTAAGCAGGCTCAGTTCAGAGCCTTCCAGGCCACCTTTGATGGAGAAGTCCAGGGCTGCTTCTTCCATTTTTGGCAGTCCCTTGTCAAGAATCTAAAGAGTGAGAAGGACCTTTTTGACAAGTATCTTAACAAGGGTAAGGGTAATTGCTGCTTTGCCCTGACCCAGTTTGCTGCCTTGGCTTTTGTGCGCCCAGAGCATACTGGGCTTGGCTTTGAGGCCCTCCAGGAGGATGCTTATATCAAGAAGCACTCCACCATCTTTGAAGGCTACCTGGAGTACTTTTAGCGGCAATGGATGGGCAAGAAGGTGACTGCCCAGAGAGGTAAGAGTGGGGCCACTGCCCCTTGGAACTGTCAAGGTGCCTGCCTCAAAGGGGAGATAAAGACCACCTCTAGCCTTGAGGTTTGGCACAAGCACTTGAAGACCAAGTTTGGGACTAACCCCAAGTTCAACAAGCTCTTCTCCAAGCTGCAAGAGGAGCAGGCCCGGACTGTCTCCAAGTTCCACAACCTGGCCAACCAGGTGGCCCCCAAGAAGAGGAAGTCCAAGGAGCAAGACTACCAGGAGGACTTGCAGAAGGTAGTGAAGAAGAAGCACAAGGTGGCGGAGATCAAGAAGTACCTAGAAGATGTTGCAACTGCTCTTGCTGGTGGCTTTAATTAGCCAAATAAACTTTGCTTTGCTTTGCCTATATATTTTTTACTTTTAAACTTTTAATTTTTTTGGATAGTAATAATTTTTTAGGCATAAATGGTAAATTTCAGATACATTTTTAATGTGGTTTTGTAAGAAATATCTTATATTTTGTTAATTTATCTTTAAGCTATGAGATAATTTCAGTTATGCTTATATAAAGTATAAAAAACTAAAATTAGAATTTTCTTATATTTTTTGGTTATTATGATATATAAAATATCTTTATTTTTAGTTCATTGGAATTTTAATTTTTTATGGGAATAAAAAATAATTTTATAATAAAGAGTGTAATTTACATATTAAACTGAAAAATAGTTGCTTATATCTCCTTATTATTATTACTTATGGTATTTTGTATTGCATTTTTGAACTTTCTGGGGTCATTTTAGTATAATAAAGCTTTTAAAATAATTTTTTTATATAAAAATGTTCAGGGTAAAGTGTGCTGTTAATTAAAAAAGTGTCAACATCCAGGAAGCAACATTAAGTAAAACTGGGTTGTCACTTTACTATAGTGTTGACATTAAAAGTGTCAACATGGCCACTGTTGCCATAGTCAGCATGTGCTTCAGGGATGATGAAGATCAAAGTATGTGAAATTCAGCCTAAGATTACCTTTGATGATGCTTGCATGGATTTGCCTGTTGTGTTCTGTGCAGAGTGAGAAAGGGAACTTTTCCAATACAATGGTAAGATGGAGAACATATCTGCCATCACCAATGTTGCATCTTTGCTATTTTAGCAAAGTTACATAAATGAGGGAAATAAAATTGGGCTAACTAGTGGATCTAGTTTGAATTAGACAGTTTTTTTGGTATTTGATGTGGCTTTCTGGGTAGACAGGGATCCTGATATATGGTATTGTCCCTAGGAAATGGGTTGTGCTCTGTATATGACTGAGCCAAGTTACAGGGGATATCTGAGTTGGGATCTTGCCTTAGAGTTGACCCTTTAGTTTTGATACTGTTGTAGGGCTAATTAATACTGTATATATATTACTGTAAATTCAGAACCTAAACATAAAAATGTGGGATTGTCAAATCCTTGGTCAAATTTCAAATCACTTTTGTGGGATGGCCTTTTTTTATTAAATTGAATTTTTTGTACTTTTATTTGAATTTGTAAAAATGCAGGAACTCATATAACTTTGAAAATTTCAAGTCAAACTGCATGTTTTCAATGGAAAAAATGAATTAACTGGAGTCAGATTTGAAGGGTTCAAATCCATCAACCAGCTTCATTGAGTTTACTATGTTTTTTGGAATTATGTGATTGCTAAATCCAAGAAACAAATTTCAAATCACTTTTGAATGCCACTAGTAAACTCAAATATTAATTGCAAGAACTGGAATCCAAATTAAATGTGCAGTAAGAAACTAGGACAAATCAGTCTAAATCAGGAAGCTCCACTCTGTATAAAATCAAATGGAAAATTCAATCTTGATAGCCATGTCTAGATATGAGATTAAGTGAAATGTAAAACTGTCTAAACTGGAAATGATGAAATATTCTGCATTCTAAGTAACTAATATAGCAACCACAAACCCATATAATGATATACATGTAAGAGAGGGGGCTAGACTAACAAAGTCTAGCTCCCATCCTGGTGGGACCAACCACCAGGAAGCCATCTAGTGCAAGACTGGGATAGCCGCTTGAAGGGGCCTCCCAAAGGAGACTGGATGTGAAAGGGGAGGGAAGTATGCATCCAAAGCCATGACCATGGCTCCAGTAAGTAGCCATAGAGAGCAATCCCGAGTGAAAGGGGCCTCTGTATTTGACTCAGGGTTTTTGTGCAAGGGGGAAGGATTGACCAAGTTAGAAGAAGGAGTTTCAGTAGTCACAGATTCCAAAGGTGGCAACAACTCTTCAAGATGAGAAGACAACCAAGAGAACAACCCATAAGATCCCGGTTTGAAGGGAATCTGGGTGAGATGCTCAATTACATTTGTAAAATGACTAGGAATAAACTCAGAAGATTGAGAAATCAAGGAAAGTTTGCTCCAAAAGACTGGGGTTGAGGACCAAAACAAGAGGGAAATGGGCACCAGTATCCACATAGCCATCTTGTACCAAGGTGACAACATGATTCCAGTGGGTACCCTTCTTTTGCTAAGACTACTGGGCGGATGGACCAGGTGCACGGGTAAATAATAAGAAATGATCCAAATTATTACTTGGAACAATTCCCAACAGAAACGACGGGCGGGCGGACAAGTAGGCCAGGGAAGGCGGTTGGTGGGGACAATTAAGTGCTCGGGTAAATAACAGGGAATGGTCCAAGTTATTGTTCTCGGAACAATTCCCAAAAAAAAACGGGCAGACGGGCAGACAGGCAGGCAGGCCAGAGAAAGCGGGAGGCGGGAACAACAGTGGGAGTTGGGATAAATACCTTTATTGTTAAACAAACTTTAAAATACAAAAGATTTGCAAAGTCAGGAGCTTATTCAACAATTGGAATTGGTAAGCAAGGGACCTGATGGCCCATGCTTCCATTTTATGCAAAGGGGGGTGATAGGAAGGGAGGGGTTATGAAAGGGGCTATCAGAGTGCAATCTAAAGGGGAGCCTATTAAAGAGTACTAGCCAATCTTATCTTGGTTTGAGACCCAGAAAATAGGGGCCGCGGGGCCGGATGTAAGACTCAGCCCCTTTATTGGCTAGGAGCCTTCCGAGGACTCAGGGTGCACATTTCCCCCTAATGCCTTCCTCTGACGTCTCCACTGGAGAGCTCTGGAACCCAATTGTTTTGGGCCAGGGGACTCCCAGGCCAGAGGAACTAGTACCTGGGACACCTCTGGTCGCGGGTTTTGGTACCCAATTTCCCCAGGCCGCAGATTTGACCTTTCCAACTTCATGTGGCCCGCATTTTTTGTTGGTTTGCTAATTGTTTCAGGACCAGGCAACACCAGGACAGCAAGCAATCCAACCAAATTAATGTCTCTTCCGCAGTTGGAGGGGACTCCAAAGGGGAAATGAGATCTTTGGCCGGGAAGGCCAACACAAAGCGTTTGTCTACTGTGTGAGCCAAGTCCTCCAGGTTTTGGAGGGGTTTTGCCTGCACACAGGCCACCTTTTTTGATAGTCTGGGAAATACATCCCAATCTAGGGCCAAAGGTGGGCCACGGAACTTTACAATATGAGCCACCCGCCTGATGACACAGAAATTTTTTTAAAAGTTTTTTGGCCCCCGGCGTAGGCAGGGGCTAACAAAACTTTTAAAAAATTTCAAGGAAGAAGGAGAGGTGGGAAAAAAATTTCAAAGTGAAACATCACCAGATTACTACAATATGTGTTAATAGATTGCTATTAAGGATGCTTGATTACAGTAGATTTCAGAAAACTCTAATAATAAAATAGAATTATATATTGTAATCTATTTTTATCAAGTTGCCTTTTCCTTGGTGTGTTGATAGTTCATTTGCTATTGATAATGTACCTTAATTTAATTGAATAGCTTCACCTCCAGTTGACTCTGCGAGACCAGCTGTGGTTGCAGAGGCAACTTAATTTTCTATTGCCTTGGCAACCGGAGGTGAAACTATTCAATTAAATTAAGGTACATTATCAATAGCAAATGAACTATCAACACACCAAGGAAAAGGCAACTTGATAAAAATAGATTGCAATATATAATTCTATTTTATTATTAGCGTTTTCTGAAATCTACTGTAATCAAGCATCTAAATTTTAGCCGTCCTAAAATGGAATAGGGTGATTTTTGAGAATGCCTATGATTCCTAAAAGCATTGGCACAAATCCACTCTAGATCCTTTGACTTCCTGTTTGAGATGCCCATAAATTATATTTATTTCAAATTCACCTCATTTTTGATTTGAAATTTGTTCTTGGATTTGACAATCCCGCAATTTCAGATTTGTTAATTTTTATATGATGTTATGATTCAATTGAAATACATGAAATCTCAAATTGTACATTAGAATCCTGCATTTCTGATTCATGTATCCCGCATTTGTTTGCTGAGTTTTGTCTTTTGTTAGTTGAGTTATCTGCTCAAGAGATTCGAAATTTGCTGATTTAAATAAACCAAAAAAGTCAAATAAAATGATTGATTTTATTAAATATTTTAATTTTCACTCAGCTGAGTTGCCAGCAAAAGTGATTTGAAATTTGCACCAAGGATTTGACAATCCTGCATTTTTACGTTTAGGTTCTGAATTTACAGTAGAATCAAATACTTTACTTGTTTTGGTATATAGTCTTTTCGGTATAGTTTAATAATTATAAAGGTGGTTTGATGCTATGGTAGTTTAAATTTGGAATGTAATGGGTTCAATATGGATATTTTTGGTTTTTATATTTTATTAGGATTTATAATTTCCCGAAAGTTTGGCTTTCTGATGTCTGGTTTAGCCGGTCTGGTATGTCGAGGTTGGCCTTTCAGGTGTACTGGGGTGAGGTATATTGGGGGTTGCAGGCCAATTCCTATTACAAAAATATCATATTTGAATGTTCCCTAAAAAGTATTGAGTGTGGTTGAATTTCTATTCCAAACCTTTCTTGCGATAAATAAACTAAGAGGTTTGCAAGAATTCGGCTGGTTGTATTGGAAATATCGGCTTGGAGCCAGCGGTTAACCTTGCTGCGACGATTGCGGTACATCCCTTGCCCATATCTGATAGGGCGGGTGATTCGGTAGCCCCTATCACGGTAGAATTAAACTGAACGGTACATGTTTCTGATGGTTATGGTTATGGTTGGAGATGCCGCGATCTCAGCTTCGGTAAGCGTCCCTTAACGTTTGAGCTCAGGTTTGACGTGAGCAGCAGCGGTTAGGGTGTAGCAATGTGCTGCTGGTCGGAATCCATGCTTGGTTTGGAATTTACCGGTTGTGCTAGGCTCGTGGGGTTGCAACCAAGTGAAGAGTTGTCGATGGTAGGGGTTACGTATGGAGTTTAAATTGTTCTCACTGCCAGGGTAAATGCTATATATTTTTCAAGTTGATTTTTATATGAAGTTTTCAATCAAATGAATGGGGTATATAAATAGCTAGCGTATTCAACGCTGGAATCCATTCCAAATCTGTCGTGGAGAGTTGGCTTCTGGAGCAGGTATTGAGCACGTGAAAATCGATACAAGTACCCATGATAAACATCAATCTGTCTTTAGGGAGTTAGCTGTAACTAGTAAGGCGATGGAAGTATCGCTTACCCAGGCCGAGGTTTCTCTTGGTAAGCCATCTTGAACATTGGCAGTATCAATTACATTTATAATGATTCTAGCCGCTAAATGTTTCCGCTGTAGATTTTTAGCCTGACAATTTTAATCACATCTGGCGGGATCCTTAAATGGGAATTGTTTACTAATCCAATGATTTAATTCATTTTTATCGCTGCTTATCGAGACTAGTTTAATACAAACGGGATGGGATTTCTATATATCCATACAATATATTTCAGGGCAATAAATTTTGGTCCTTGTCCAAAAGTTGCTAGCATACAACTAAAAAGGGATGTTTGATCCTGGCTCAGTTAAAGTTAACTCTGTTCCCACATAACAGCGCAAAGCAGGATTCCCTAAAAATAAATGTATATAGTTTTTGAATTGGGTGCTAGAAAACTTGACATCAACAAGGAATACTCCTGACTTTGTATTTTTATATTTTAAAGATTCTTGTGGTGGAAATCGGTTTTTGTTTCAAAGGTTGATGTTCCGAATTGTTATTGATGAAAGTGAGAAAACAAGTGAAGAGGGGAACGTGATGTAGCCGTGCTTTGTTTATTGCCAGATCCAATCCTGGCATGTCTTAACCGACACGCTTCCATCTATCTCTTCCCATTCGGCTTGGGATGGGTGCATTTTAACCACATGCCAGGAATGGAACGAATCTCAGGAAAAATACGCTTAAAGATTATATCAGCGATCCATCACCCTAACATAAACTCTAAACTAAACCAACTAAGGATTCAAGCTGCCTACTAAATACAATTGCTGTTGACTACAGCCCCACTTACCAAATACGATCTACCAAGTAAATCCGGAATTCCGCCAAAATATCATTCAAGAAACCACTCACTTATAAGGAGCCATTGACAAGCCCAGCCTGCATGGAGCTTTATCGCAAAGGAACACACATTTTTGTTGAGTCTTTCCGAATAAAGACAATCTGTGACCAATGCAGCTCTTCTCATGTCAAGTGCGATCGGAGACTACCCTCTTGCCAGCGATGCCTAAGGATGGACAAGCCCTGTACCCGCAATCGAACAAACTGCGATAACAGGGTAGTGCACTGTTTGTCCAGGGCAGGCTGGAAGTTACAAAAAAAGGCCCCAGAAGCAACCACTTGGGCTCAAGTAATTTCCTTATGCCCACTTCCCCCAATATCTCGCCTAAGGCTACAGGGATATCTACTACCGCTAGTCCTGCTACTGCCCAAGCCAACCGACACCAAAGAGATATTGCAGCTAAGTTCATGCATCACCCAGGCTCCTTTACACTCTTCGGAGGCAAGGAAGTCCTTGCATGTTGTGTACAACGGAATTGAAGATACATTGGATATGGCAACTAAGACGTTTTTCCATCTTTTCAATCCCTTCTTCCCTCTTTTCTCCGAAGAAGGATTCCACTCCCGTCCACGCTCTCACACTTTGAAGAAGCTTGTCGTTCAAATTGGCTTGGAACGTATGCCGCAGACAGACTTGGTACGCACTGCAATCTTCACAAACAATCTCACTCTTCAAGACCTCACACACCTCCCCAACACTCTCGACTCTCTCCAATGTCTTCTTCTGGCCCAGTTTGGCGTACAGGTGTCTTGGATAGACGCAGCTCGTTATAAAACATTCCTCGTCATTAACCGACTTGTTGCTCTTCTTGGATTACACCAAACACCAATGTATTCCCATCATTGGCTTGAGCGCACCCTTGCACTTAATTTGACAAACTTTGGATCCTACAGCCTAAGTGTAGGTCAGTCGATTTCATGGTACAGGTTTGTCTGGATTTCAGAAAGCCGCAGTCATCTGAAACCAAACTTCCTTTCTTCAGCAGCCAATCATTTTGCAACTATAGACGACAAGATCCATTTCATCACAAGCCAAACAAACTACCACTCCTTCACGATTGCCCTCAACGCCAACCGAGACTACACGCTTGCCATCAAAAGAAAGATGCGCGCCACATGGGTTGCAACGAAAATCACCACCCATCTGAAACGCTTGCAAGAAAACTTCATGTGGGGCTGGAACGCGCTATCGCAGCTATCCGCTCCGCCCAGCTCGCACACGGCCGTGCTGCGGCGATGCCGGTTGGCGCTCAAGCTACGCTACAACACTGACCATATCGAGATTACCAAGCTATCCTCCTACATCCCCCACAACCTCCTCTCGCACCTGTCACTCACTCCCCTCGCCCCCAAGATCAGCGCCTTCTCGCAGAAAGGCCTGAACGTGGCGATCCATACCATTGAGTTAGTTTCGACGTTGGCGCCGTTCCCGTTCGGGATGGACGCCATAAAGATCCTCGTCCCCGCCATCGCCTACATAATCGCCCACGCCAAGGTGTTCAAGAAGACGTTTGGCCATAACGGCCACCTCGTCAAGGCCCTGGCCCAGGGGCGCCAGGCTATTGCTTGCACGACCAACCCAACCCACCCGAACCCCTACGTCAACCCGTACTTGAACCTGATAGACTACTTTCTAACCCGCCACCACATCGACATCGCCTTCCACCTCCGATGCCTTACCTCTCCCTCGCTCCTGTCATCAGATTAGCTATCCATTGAATAAATAACCATCCCTAAATACTTATATAAACTAAAGGTTCCCTATCCATCCCCCACCATGTCACCGCTAGCGCTACATCTGGCCGATGATCCACTAAACGTTAGGGTTGGAACAGCAACTGTGTAATGCAAAGTCATCACCCGCGATTCCATCATATTCTTTATCAGTTCCCAACCCCATATGTTGATTTTTTTGCAACTTTTGGATCAGGACACAATTCATTCCCCACTCCGCATGTAGGTCCCAGGCTAGAAAGTGGAAGTGGTTTTCAAGGACAAACCCTAATATAATGTCATAACTGTGCTGTTTTAGCAGAGTTACAAGGGGAAAAATATTTTAGAGGATAGATAATAATCTTTATTGTGAGATAGTGATTATATGGCTATTGTGAATCAATGGATAGCATGAACATAATTGGTGATCACACGGCTGGATGGAAGAGGGGGTGGCTTGATCCTGATAATGAGTCAAGCTCCAAATTGAGGTATCCACCGTGAGGGATCATTGTTTGTTCATGTGGCTGGATTTGGCAATCCAAGTTGACTTCCTAGTCTGGCTTTGAGTGGCTGGGTAATCGGATTGTGGGTCACAAACCCGCTTGGTTGGAACCTTGCTGGTGGGTCAAGCCTGCGGATTTGACACACACACACACACACACACACCCCGGCTGAAAGTTGGCCTCTTCTGGAGGCAGGTCGTCAGGGAGGTCATCAGTAGGCCAGGCGCCATATTGAACTAGTTGTTGTTCGGTGGCAGGCAGGACAGTTTCTCGTTGTTTCTGTCTCGCTTTGCAAGGTTGTAGACGGTTGTGGTGTAATGTCTTGCCTTGCTTGTGTTTCCTGAGCCCTTGCACGAGGTAAGTGTTATTGTTGTTTACCTTTAGGATGATTGCTGGCCCTACTTTTTTGGGTTGTAGTTTGCTTTTATCAACATTCATGACCCAGACTTTGTCCCCAACTTCATGTCTCTGGCGGATGGGTATGAAGGTTTTTTTGTAAGTGTTCCTTTTCTCTGGCTGCTTGTTTGTGGTTGGCCTCTATTACTTGAGGATCAGAGCAAGGGGGACTTGACTTGGAATTTCCAGTTTGGGTCCTGTCAATGCTTGAATGATATTTGGCTGTGTGCTGTATACCAGTTCAAACGGGCTTTTCCCAGTGGATCTGTTCACTCAGGTTTGGCACACAAGTAATGCAGTCGGTAGCTGCTTATACCAGTCTTCAGGTCTCCCAGCGGTGAGTTTGGCTAGGGCTTGCACAAGGCTACCATTCAGCTGCTTTATGCGTTCATTGGCCTGTGGATGGTATGGTGTTGTGACGGTGTGTTTGACCCCATTTTTGGCAAGGTACACGTTGGTGTTTTTGGAGGTCAATTCTTTGCCCCCATTGGTTATCAGGAGTTCTGGATTTCCAAACCTGCTGATTATTTCTTTGCCAATGAATTGTCGGACGTCAGTACCAGTTTGTGTTTTCACCGCTTGGGCTACTGGCCACCTTGTCGCAAAATCAATGGCTGTGATGATGTATTTTTTGTTGTTGTGTTTCCCTGGCATGGGGCCCACAATGTCCGGAGTCCACACCTTGAACAGTAGTTGGGTTTAAATGGGGAGTACAGACTTAGGTGGGGTTTTGCTTTTGGCAAACTTTTTGCAGACCTCACACTGTTCTAGCACTTCCTGGACATTGCAGTATAAGGTTGGCCACCAGGCCTTATGTTTAAGGAATTCATATAGATTTTGACTCTTGGTATGTCCAAGATCTCTGTGGTAGCAAAGAATGGTGTTGACTCGTTGATGTGTGGGAATGTAGGGAATGGTTGTGCCATCTGACATCTTTCTATGAAGAGTCCTGTATACGTCAACAAAGAGGTGCTCATTCTTGATGACCGTTTCTTTGGTGATATTGGTTGTGCCTGCGGGGAACCCTTCATCTTTTGTATGGAGCACTAGGAGAGGCCAGTCTGGGTTGAGCCCATTTTCACCCCTAGAAGCGCGGACATACAGCGACAGGGCGTCCACCATGGCAAGTTTGGCCCTGGGCTTATACTGGATGAGCATGTTAAACCTTTCTAAGATTTCTATCCCCCGCGCTTGGTGGCGTGACAGGTTTGCTTGTGTCTTGAAATAGATGAGCAACTTATGATCAGTTAGTGCTGTGAATTCTTCCTGTTGTTCCAGGTAACAGCGCCATTTGACTAGGCAGTGTACGATGACCAACAGTTCTTTGTCGTGGATTGGGTATCAACACTTGCCATCTGTCAGCTTGCGCAAACTGTAGGCTACGGGCAGGAAATTGCCATCACTATTCTTAATTTGCAGTACTCCCCCAATGGATGCATCTGAAGCATTGGTTTCCATCTGATATTCTCCGTCTTGCTTGGGGTATTGTAAGATGGGCGCTGCCGTGAGCTTTTCCTTGAGACTTCTGAAACAGAGGTCACGTTGGGGGTCCATACAAACTTGGACTTGGCGCCTGTTATGGCAAACAAGGGGGCGGTCAAGACGCCGCAGTCGGGTATGAAGCGTTGTACATAGGCCACCATTTACAAGAAAGTACGTAGTTCTGACTTGTCCTTGGGAGGTGGCATTTTGCAGATGGCTTGTATCTTCTGACTGTTGGGTTTGATGCTGTCCTTTGAGACTATGTGTCCCAAGAAGGGTAGTTGCTCTTAAAAGAACTGGCATTTAGAGGGCTTGGCCAGCAGTTTATGTTGTGCCAGGGTCGCAAAGACTTCCTCCAGGTCCTTGTGATGCTGTTCCACTGAGGGGCTGTAGACAATAATATTGTCCAGGTACACGAGGGCGTGTTTGCCTATGTGTGGCGCAAACACTTTGTTCATGAAGGTTACAAAGATGGACAGGGCATTGGTCATGCCAAAGTTGAGTACCACGCATTTTTAGGAGCCATACTTAGTGCAGAAGGCTGTCTTGGGGATGTCTTCCTCCTTGATGTGGTTCTGGTTGTAGCCTGTGGTTAGGTCAATCTTTGAGAAGACGGAGGCTCCTCCCAAGGCATCAAAGAGATTGTCAATTAGTGGTAAGGGGTAATGATTCTTGATGATGACTTTGTTCAAGGCGTGGTAGTCCGTGACCAGGCGTAAGGTACCGTCCTTTTTGGCTACAAAGAATACGGCAGCCCCAAAGGGAGACAGTGAGGAGTGGATAAGTCCTTTTTCCAGTGCTTCCTTGAGATAGGCGCGCAGGGCATTGTCCTTTTTTGGGGTCAGCCTGTAAATGGGGCGTGCCTTGGGTACAGCCCCCTTGAGTTGGATGGAGTGTTGGATGTGTTTCTCAGGGGTAGCCCAGGTAATGCCTCCTGAAAGATTTCTGGGTGACAGGCCACAATGTCGCAATCTTGCAGTGTGGAGGTGTCCTGGTGGTCCTTGAAGTGTATGATTTCATACTGGCAGGAGTCCCAGTCAATTGCTTTCAGGTTTTCCTTCTTGTCCAAAGTCTCCGTGATGCGTACAAAGACGTGGTCTTGTAGGAGTTGGTCTACAGAGTCCGGGTAGATCTGGCGGTTGACACCTTTGCGCTTGATGGTCAGCACTGAGGTCGCCCAGTCCACGTGAGAATTGTTTCTCCTTAACCAGTCTAGTCCCAGTACAATGTCAAACTTAGGGAAGTCAATGACGGGACCTTGGATGGTGGAGTGGAGGTTCTCAAGCATGACAGAGAAGGGGGCAGTTTCTTTTATCACAGCAATGTGGTGTTCATCAGCCAGGACCACGTTTTTAATCCGCAAAGGATTAGTGGCCAGCTTGAATTTGTTCACAAAGCTGCTGTTGACTAAAGTTTGATCTGCGCTCAAGTTCAATAGAGCTGAGCTTGTGTAACTGCAAAAGCAGAAAGGGTAAGACATCAATTTATTAGGATGTCTGGCAATGGTGTACAGTACTGGGTCTTCCAAGGGCACTTGGATCATTGGACATTGGTCCACGTCCTTGGGTTGGTATTCATTGTTGGGCGAGTCAGGAGTTGCGTGGGAGAGATTCTGGCTTTCTTAGTGCTCTCCCCGGGCTTTTCCCTCATCTTTGTTGCCTTGGGTGGCGGTGACACGGAAATGGGTACAATTTGATTGGCCGTAATTCCCATTCCCATTTCCATTTGAACCCGTGGGCTTGTGGCTGTTGTTGTTTCTGTTGCCTCCAGGAGGTGGTTGATAGGAGCGTCCACTTGAATGTGAGTCCTTGGGTCTCTCTTGTTTCCCAGTCTGTGCCTTGTGTAGAGCGTTGGATGTTTGTTCCGCTTTTTCTGCTTTGCGGTACAGGCTTTGCAGGTTGGTAACTTGATCCAGGTTCACATGTCTCATTACGTGCAACTTGAGAGCGTTGTGTTGCATGAAGTGAGTTGCTGGGGTGTCAAAAGCCATGTTGGATGGGGCAAAGAGACAGAGTTCCTTGTAGGCATGGGTGAGTTCCTTCACGGTGCCTGTCTGAGTCAGGTTCTTTACTTGGCGTATGATCATGAGCGCTGTATCCTTGAGCACAAATCTCGCCAAGAAGTCCTGTTTGAAGGTGTCCCAGTTCTTGTCAGTGTGCTCTTTGTGCCATTTGTTGCACCAGGTGCCAGCGTCATGGGTCAGACAAATGGAAATCTCTGCAATCCAAAACCGCTGTGGGCATTCCATCTGAGCCAGCTTGCTTTGGGCGGACTGGATCCATGCGGCAGCATTGTCGTTGTTGGCCCCTGAAAAGGGCTCCAAGGCGGCGCTGCAAAGTCTTTGTGCAACATAGGCGGACATGGTGGTTTTGTCAGCTGGTCATGGCATCAAGGAAGGCGCCTGGAAGAACCCTAGGGCGGACAGGGTGTTGAAGGCGGGTAGCGGGATCACCATGTTTTGGTAGAGAACAAAACCATCAGGTATCTTGATACCAGGAGTGTACGGTGTCCAGTCGGGCGGGAAGCCAGACATAATTCTGTCAAGGATTTGTTGGCTGTGGCGTGTGCAGACAACAGGCAGAATTTTTCAAGATAAGGTAGGATGGAAAACCTACCTGTGCTACCAATGTTGTAACTGTGCTGTTTTAGCAGAGTTACAAGGGGAACAATATTTTAGAGGATAGATAATAATCTTTATTGTGAGATAGTGATTATATAGCTATTGTGAATCAATGGATAGCAGGAACATTATTGGTGATCACACGGCTGGATGGAAGAGGGGGTGGCTTGATCCTGATAATGAGTCAAGCACCAAATTGAGGTATCTACCATGAGGGATCATTGTTTGTTCATGTGGCTGGATTTGTCAATCTGAGTTGACTTCCTAGTCTGGCTTTGAGTGATTGGGTAATTGGATTGCGGTTCACTAACCCGCTTGGTTGGAACCTTGCTGGCAGGTCAAGCCTGCAGTTTTGACAATAACATCTCCTGCCAGGTATAACATATAAACCCTAAAAAGAGGTTCCCCAGGGAACCCAACGCTATTATCTCATACCAGGCATAACATTAGCTATTACTCCTGAGACTATACCAAGGTACCTGATGCACCTTTCACATCAGGGCAACATAACTCTTCATCAATACCAGGGTCCCCATCTTTCATACTGATATATATGAGGCAGCATTTCCTACCACCCAGGAAGATCACAATTGAATCACAGGAACCCTATCTATCACTCACTTCTGATACCATAGAACCCAGTTCTCCCTGGTCAATAACCATCCCAACTCCCCATATCCCTTCTTTCTATGTCACTCCTAGGCTGCTAGCAATTCCTTTCAGGATATTCTAACCCACCCATACTTTAGACCATTCCCATTTCAGGTTCAGCCCTAGCCCTACATCTGAAGTTATCATTTATCACACCTTACCTACCCCAAGTGACCCCTGCCAGCATAGCCATATGCTACCATTCCTGCTTGCTTACACCTATCCCAGCCCATGGACCCTTCTCAGCTCAACCACCTACCCTCCCCCACAATCTAAATAGGTTTAAAATCACAACTGAACTTGATCTAACTCAGTACTTTAGATCATTGGAGAAACTATCCCAAAAAAGGGTGCATCCAGGGTCCAAATACAACAGCAGTGTCAGAAATTGTGCCATTAATACTATTTTGATATGGTCTTCAAATAATGGCATGTGCAAAGATTTGATCAGTTTTGCTTTTGACTTTGTAAATCCCTTGCCTTCCATAAATGGATTGACTTCAATGTCCACCCGTTCTGGAATACCATACCTGCCCTCAACTGACCCTAATATGATTTCAACACAACCTGTCCCCCTTGGCCACTCTGTCTACCTAATAAGTGATCAACAACCCTTGTCTACTATTTAAAAAGAATCATTTCTCCTAATAAAGACAAGTTTACCCCTATATGTGTTGGCTTTAATATTCTTCAAGATTTTTATTCATTTCCGCCAGAAGGAGCTCCTCTTATTGTGTTCCAGGGAATTGAGGCATGTGCCCTTAATTTTGCCCTGGAGGCCAACCCAAGGCTAGCTTGAAGCCTCAAATCTTTTGCTATTAAGATCCCCTGGGGCCTCCTGGATGCTGTCCCCAGGAGCTGAACCCGACAAGCAGCTTTGTTCAGAGCTTAACTCTATCTTCATGCCATCATTACCCACCCATCAGGGATAGCATCCCAGCAGAGTCCAGGGATATCTCAGATACATGTGAGTTATCCCAAGATCCCCATCCAAGATCCACCCCCTCCCAACCTGGATACTTCCCATACCTCAACATTCAACCTGGAGAGGTTGCACTGTTAAATATATCCTGGGGTGGCCCTATGGGCACCCCCATGATGCTACAAGATACCCTGACAGATGCGGCAACAATATTAGCTGCAGCACCTTTTATCTCCTGCCTGCCATCCTCAACCAGGATCTGGGTTTGTGGTAGGGGCAGGAGACTGCTAGCATAGCGTTTCTGGGCAGGTCCAGCAGGCAGGGCAAGGTTGGTTGGGATGGGGCTTTATAATGTCCCCTTGGGCATCTCAGATCAGATAGTTACAGCTGTCATAGATGGCTATGACCTGGCAGCCCCCAATGTTGCTGGGTTCAGTCTCACTGTTCAGGGGCTCCAGGGGTAACCAGGTCACCTGAGTGTAGCAGGCCTCTAGGCGCTTGGTTGCCCCCAGATCCGTTCTAGATCTATGTTGTAGGCCTTGGCCCCCATTGTGCTAGCAGCAGAATGGTGGTTAGGGGTGGCTCAGCCAGAACTATGGATCTCACCTTCCCCTGATCCACTCCTGTCACCTTTCATGGGTACCAAAGGCTAATGGTCTTGGACTGAAGCCTGAACCACTGTTAATTACAGCCTGTAGGATGGGGCATATCAGTGGTTGCTTCTTTTGCAGCTGTACTGGGGGTAATCCTCTCGGCAGAGATGGTTAATCCTGACCCAGTCACCTTCACTAAGGGGCTTGCATTGGGATAGTTCATCTTTCAACTGATGTCTGCAGAGGGCGTTAAGGGCAGCCCAGGGGTGCTAAAGGGGAGTCTCCTGATCCTGGATGAGCAGGATGACCTATTGGGTATACTGGATGCCCCTGCTAACTAAGCCGACAAAGCTTACATTGATGAGCATTGCCCAGGCAGATGTGTGTATGCCAAACCCTCCCACCTAACCCCAGACACCCCATTGTGTGCTTGGAAGCCAGGACTTGCCCCATCCCCTGAGGAATTTTTCCCGGCTTCACCCCACCGGAAGATCAGGCTGGCAAAATATTTCTGCACTGCAGGTGTTCCAAGAGACCAAAGTTGCCAGAAAGGGGCCTTATTCTTTACTGGGACCCTGCTGCAGGCATGATAACCCATGACCAGAATTAAGGATCTGTCTTCCTTGGTAACAATGAGTGCTACAGCCCCATACAGAGATAAGGACAAGTGGATGGATCCCTGGCCTAGTGCATCCACAAGCTGATATCAGAAATTTTATCCTCCTTGGTTGTTAGATGGTATAGAGGGGGTGACTTTGGTAGGGTCCCTAGTAGTTTTACAGCATTTTGGATGCTTTGTAGTGGAGGCAGCCAATCCAGTGATTTACTGGATACGTTATTGAACCTGACAGGTGGATTCAGTAGAGCCAGCAATAGTTGCTGCAAGAGGGGGTTGGGAGATTTTCTGAGCAATTGACTTCATCTGAACAACGGTTAAAGCCAACTTAACCCCTTTGAGCCCATAGGATCATCCATCTGTTATCTGTACAAGGACATTGGCATGGAGTAGTCTGCTCATCTCAATGGGGTAGATCTGAAATCCAACACTGTTCCTTCTTAGAGAGATTGCAAAGGTGTCCCAGTTAATGTAAGGGAGATTGCAGTGTTGCTGATCCAACCCCACAATCAAATCATGGCTGGGCCTACTCATGCTGAGCCCAGAGAGCCTAACTTGGATATTTCCCATTATTGCTGATAAGGGTACCATTCAATGGGTGATGGATACTCTGTGGGAGTTGGCCACTCATACTGCCTTAAAGCAACTGGGTAGACAGTCCAGTTGTTGGGAGCCAGCAAATTCCTGGTCAGCGTAGTGTGGTTGGCCCTAGTGTCTACTGAGAGCTTATAGGTTTTCCCACATGTGCAAAAGGGATGGTTCAAGCAAGGGATTTTATTGATAATGGCTGGCCTGGAGGGAAAGTTTGACAAAGCGCGCTTGAAGTACGTCTAGGGCTTTGATCCCATGCAGGTTGCAGCCCCAGGGGTCCTTGGCCAGGAGAGATTGGGGATGGGGATCAAGCAGAGTCAGATCCTCTCATGTCTATAACCCCCAGGCATTTTCTGTACCCTTAACCTGAGCCAACTGAAGCTGCTCCTAACAAGGGCAAGTGTTGCTGTTGTCCCGCTGGATGGTCTGGCAGTGCTCTACTTGGTTCTGGGCACTGCTCAGCGCAAGACCAGGTTGAGGAGGTGCAGTATTGGATCTCTAGAAGCCCATCATAGCTTTGATATTTTCTTCTACAGTGGCCTTGTAGCAATCACCAATAGAGATGCAACACCCCACAGATAACCACTTACAGATATTGGGCTTTAACCCATTGACAATAAGAGTGAAGAGCATTGTATTTCTATTGGTAATGGCTTCTGGGGTGGCAGTGTTGTAACTATGTTGTTTTAGCAGAGTTACAAGGGGGGAAAACATGTTCATACTAGATAATGTTCTTTATTGCAAGATAGTGATTATATAGTTAGTTTGAATTGTGGATAACAGGAACATGATTGTGTTGATTGATTGGTTGGATAGTGAAGGGGGTGGCTTGATCCTGATAATGAGTCAAGCGCCAAAACAAGGTATCCACCGTACAGGGTCAGCTTTTGTTCAGGTTGTTGGATTAGGAAATTTGAGACAACTTCCTAGTTTGGCTTCAAGTCACTGGGTAGTTGAGTTGCGGGTCAAAAACCTGCTTACTTGGAACCTTGTTGGCAGGTTGAGCCTGCTGTTTTGACAGCAGCAAGTGCTTGTTACCAGGTATTAAGATGCTCAGAGCCGCTTCCTTTTTCTTTGATTGTAAGCAGGGATATGCTCACAACAATGGATTAAAAGGTTTCACTGTAGCAAGACTTAGAAGAGTCTCTGAATGCCGCTCAGGTAGTATCAAGCTCTTGACTGACCCAAGCAGTGAACCATATAGCAGCAGGTCCAGCAAGGCGCTCTGATGCTATGGCAACCCACATGGGTTCAGGCACTTGAAAAATATGGAGGTGGGACTCTGCAAAGTGTCACCAACTCACAATGTTGGAGCCATCCACACCACCTGTGAAGAATTCTGGTTTTAAGTCCAGCATGTGTTATGACAGGTCAGAATGGGGAAGGGGGACTTATGTTGAGTTATTCCAGGCAGAGCCCGTTGTAGAGGCTGATGAGGACTAGTTGGTCTTAATATACAATGTAACCTTCTTAGATTTCTTCATCAGGGATGGGTAAGAAGGTTTACTGGTAGGGGTAGCCATACATCCAGCACTCTGTCCTTTCTTAGGGGATTTTCTTATAGGAAGATGGTAAATCAAACCAACCCCTGCTACCACTGTTACAGCTGAACTAATTATAGCTCATTATTTGAATTCTGGAAGACAGCATTCCCCAAGTTCTATGCAGAGACTAATGATAATATTAGGCTTTATTTAGAAATATACCCTAGTTTATTGTAAACAGTAGCCACTAATCCACAACTTGGTGCTATTGTGATATGATGAAAGTATGGTTTGAACTGAAGATGTCACATTAAATTACATGATTCTGGGGGTTATTTGGCCAATTAGAAAGGCTCAAAAAGCTGGGAAATATTTAACAAAATTGACTGATCTAACATACTTGAATCAAACAGTTGATTGAAAATGGGTTACAGCTGCTCCAGTTTGCCAGTTGAATCCAATTCCCCCATAAGCTGACGTTGATAAATTGATGTAATTTGGGGATCACCTGATATGATCTTATTTATCAGCATGGTCATCAGGGGTTAGTCAATCAAGGGTTCTTTGTAAACTGTACTAGATACTCACTTGACAATGAGGAAGGAATAGGAGCCCAGGATCCAGGCAGTATTTCTTAGTTTAATTTTGGTATATATTGAATAATTTTCACTGTTGCAACTCTTAAGAGTTGAGTCCTCCTAAAATTTTACTCAATAAAAATCATTTATCCCTAGTTCTAATTTACTTTTCAAAATGCATCCTGTAGCTGGCCTGCTGTGCTGCATCCCCTACAATCTAATTCTTAGCTGGACTATTGCGGGTAGATGGGGCCCTGCCATTGGCACTTTGTTGTTAACTCCACCCAATATTAATCCAACGCCTGCGAATCTTGGAGTTGTTCCTCTTGCATTCAAAACTGAAAATTGTGTTGCATCTCAATGTCCTGAATTTTCTTCAGAAGACACTCTTATGCTTTCACAGGCTATTTATCTCAGGCTCTTTTGTTTAGGGTTAATCCTTTTACTTAACCCTAGTATCTCATTTGGAAATTTTACAAACCGGTATTTGAAGCTGTGTTGGTGGTTAATCATTAACTCCATGTGAATTTGGGTGGTGATTCCCCACCACTTGGAGACAGCTTCTTGCTATCCAGAAATTTCTGTCACAGAAGATAACTGATCAAAGGATTGTTGTCTGTGATTGGCTTTTCTCTTAGCTTGGTGATATTGCTTGTATCCCAACATTAAAAGCTTAAGGGACTATGTTTTATATACACCATAGAGTGGCTCTATAAGCACTCCTTGAATTTTGTAAGATATGTTATCAGAAAATTTATTGATATTGATTTCAACACTAGCCCACCCATTTTATAGGTTATTTGCATTACAGGTTTGGCTCTAGCCTTACATCTGTTGTTATACTTTTTTATTCTCCCCTAGCCCAGTTGACCCCTTCCAGCATGGTCATGTGGTGGTGTTCAGGATCACTTTCTCCCGTTTCCAGCTGTGGGATATTTCCCAGAATGGCTATATGTCCCTGACTGACAATTTAGATGGTTTGAGATTTCAAACCAGGACCCACACCGGTGTCTTTTGCTGATTCAAGTTGGCGCTCTTGAACCAACCATCCTGCTTTGTTGCGCTTCAAACCACTCTTTTCACACCCCATGCTCTTTTAAACTCCTATCTTTAAGGGCTACCTAACCAGCCTATATTGTTAGCTTGGTCATAATTGCTGGACTTCCTGAGCAGTGATCCCAACAGCAACCATTTATCTTTTTTCTTGAAGCTCCTAAGGGAAAGGAGTAGAATGGCAAAAGGGAAGTTGTCCAAAGAGATGATAGAATTTTGAATCTTTAAATAGACCAGATCCCTTGAATTCAACTTGGAGGAGGAGGAGCTCTTATCAGGATGTTCCCTTTTAGCAGGGCTGCTTGAATTATAACCTTTTTGGTATCCTGGCTCTTCTATACTTGGTTAAATGACACGGCGCTAGCAAAGATAGGGGGTAGCTTTTACTATGGTTTAGGCCTGAACCTATATTTAAAGAGTTGATTAAACTCCCATATTTTATGCGCACAGGTACATGTGGAGCTAAAGAGCGCCAAGGTTGCATCACATCTGCTTTACAACGGATGGAAATGAATCAAGCTTATGTATTCACTTAATTGCAAGTCTATGGGATACTTTTGAAATAACAAAGTGTTAAATATCTCTAATCAAAGATGGTATGCTCAAGGTCTGGAGCTAGCTTGAGCCTTATATTTGGTCTAAACTGAAACATAGTTAACCATCCTAACTTCACCCAGCCACAAATCTTGAATTATTCAGATCTTTCAACAGAATAAAAGTTTGAAAATAAACCTTGAGTATATCTATAACTTTATTAAATAGTTGAAAATTTTACCTGGAAATTTAAACACTTATTAGCTTAAAGCAATATGCTTTATAGCACTATCAAAATGATCCACTCCATTCTGGATCATTCTTTTTCAACTTCTTCTGCGCCAATGCTGAGGGTGTATATGCATATTAGCTTTTCAATAATAAATATGGCATGTTCTTATCGTTATTTAGGTGTTTATGTTACTCAATTATTTTTTACTGTTGAGGTATACTGTTTTAAATTTAATATTTCTACTCCTCCATCTTTTAAAATTGACCTTCACTGTGCTAAAGTTTGTACAGGGTTCTTTAATTAGAGAATAGCTCAATATTTAAAAAAATGGCCATTCAACCTCTTGTTGAGACACCATTCCTGAATTAAACTGTTTGGGCTCCCAATTTGGTATACATTAGCTTTAGGGGTTTGGCTTAAGGATCTGGCTAGATACATGTGTAAATTTAGTAGGTTCAGGTTCAACTTGCCATTGTTGCTTCCTAATCAGCTCTTGATAGTTGGCCTGTCTCTCTGCAACCCTTTGGTGAGCTTTGACTCTAGCTGGGCTATCCTGATACTTGGCTCCCTATCATATTCCTTCCGGTTCCCAATCATCTCCATACTTTCCCCCTCTCTTAGCTTGACCCCTTCAAGTTCCCTGGCTATGGCACCCTCCTACTGCAAGAAAATTTCATATGCCCCCACCAACAGGTTAAAGGCATCCCAGGCCAAGGTGTGGTTTCCTTGGGATGAAGTACCTTTCTGGGAGAAATAATACTGAATTAGTTCCTTGTATGCATCTTTTACCTCCTTAAAAGAATCCTTGGGGGAAGTCTTTGCTACCTCCAGATTATCCCCAAGAGTTCTTTGATGTATCCTTAGCAATTTTATTCAACAGTGCTTTACTATCCCCTTTGGAGACTCCAAACTTTGCTTCATTCCTAGTAAAAATGACTGGCATAAAATTAGAAGATCTTGAGGGGAAATCAGCAACTGTCAAAAGGGTTATTCTATTTGTTATACTAGTTCCTATCATGTACCATTATGGGGTATACCTGGCTGAAATTACTGCATTTTGTGACCTCCTACCTGGATTTGCACTTGTCTACCATTGATAACATTACAAATTTATCCTGATCCTATTTTGTTGGGAGTTTATCCTTGGACTTTCAAGAACTTAGCTGAGTTCCATCCTTAACCACCCAATTTTTTATCTGGGCATGTACCCTTTATAGCTTGGAGTATTCCTGACCTCCTCCGCTATAACATCCTGGCATTGATTTATGATGCCTGCTTTTTAAAGCTCTTACCAGGAGCCAGCTGATCAGACCTAGAGATACTGTTGTCTCGATTTGAAACACTTGAACTTATTGAAATCTTATGATGAACAACCTTTAAACCATTTACAGGGGTTTGATCAGATTAGGCTACACCCTGGCACATGCAGGCCACTTTTGATCTCTATAATCAACCTCCTGTTGATTATATTTCTTGGTATTGATTAACCAATTCCATATACGCCTAGCCTCCTAATCTGATTTGATCATATGTGCCATAATCCCTCAATCAGTACAGCCTGATTGGTTCTGGGGAAGGTCAACTCTACTTATAGGGCACTGGGGTTATTAGAATCCATATTCGGAGAATTTCTAAAATACCTAATCCGGGCTATGAAGTCTTAACAGTTCTTATCCAGCCACAGAAGAGATGACTGATGTAAGGTCACGATACATCCTGACTTTGGCGGGTCAAGTCAAGGGGATTACGGTGGGGTTGAAGTGTTTCCCAGGGTTACCCCATAGCTTTGGCTGACTTGATAAGTTAAGTTTACTTAGTGTAAACATTTCTGTTCGGAAATTATTCAAGGGAAATATATCAGAAACATATTCTGGAATCAGCCACTTTAAATAAAGTGTGGTTTTTGTTAGGGGCTTTCATGACAAGGTAGACAATGGATTTGGATCATATTTTTTTGGCTTGGGTGATGATCTGTTCTGTTGCGGATTGTCTGAGTAGGCCATAAGCAAGCGATGCAGTTTGGGAGGTTCCAAATTTGTTATATTTCACCTTGCCATAATGCCGTGGTAGAGCGAGGTGAAGGTTATGATAAATTGAATGTCACACAGTTGCTGGTATTCTCAGCCAGGTTTGGGATGGGATTTGTACTCCGCTGTACTGCAGGCTGCGTTAAAGAAAAGTTGCTTACTTGGAGCGATTTAAAGTTGTAGCCTATCTCTCCTCAAGACCTACTTAAACCCCTCGCGATGGATGTATCTTTACGGGGATGGTAGCGAAATGTCCATGTTGGCAGTGTTTCTTTAATGAGCCATATGGCTTATGTAGAGTTGTAGTACTGTTGCTTTTTATGTATTGATTTAATTGGTGTCGATATCGCATTGCAATATTTTTGAAAGACCCTGGCTTGATTTAGGCTTAAATCCATACAGCAATTCACGCAGCGGAAACATCTAGAAGCTAAAATATAATGGGATATTGGAATCTATATGATTTCCTTTCGTGATGGGATAAATTACTAGTGGTTATTTATATATAATTTAACATCGCGGTTGATATCTAAACGAGATACTCGGCCAGGATAAACTTGACTTCCATGTACCAATGGCGGAGGTTAGCCGATTCTCGCTGCGCACTGGAATGTTCTGACGGTTGGGAATGTGGGTGCGGAAAGAGTTGTACAAATTTCCATGTGAGATTTATAGCAACCATGTGCCTTCGCCATCGACAAGTTTGGAACGGTTTCCAGCGTAAAATACGCTAGTGATTTATTATCTTCAAATCATCTCGTTTAAAATCTTCATAAACCCTAAACGAAACATAGCCCCTAGTTGTGCTGGATCCTTTGAAGTTGCGTGAGCCCCGCCAACGTTGTCTAAATAAGTATATTTGCTTATTCTTATTTGGTTTAAATCCCCACCACCACGGCTTGTAAGATATATTTCTATAATAAGCCAAGGTTCGATCAGTTGATATCATTGCAAATAGAAACTGCTTTGCATGCCTAGAGTATAAAATGTTATAAGGAACTCAATGCCGGAGCCCAAGCCTCGATGAAGCTTTATCGCAAGGGTACGCTTATGTCTGTTGAGACGTCTCTAACCAAGGCTATCTGTGACCAATGTTGTGCTGCCCATGTCAAGTGTGATAGGAGGCTACCCTCTTGCCAGCGATGCCTAAGGATGGGCAAGGAATGTACTCGTAATCGTCGCATCAACGACAACAGGGTAATCAATTGCTTGTCCAGAGCAGGATGGACGCTGCACCAAAGAAAATTAGAAGTAACCACTTGGGCTCAAGTCATTGCCATGTGTCCGCTGACTTCGATGGCCCGTCTAAGACTGCAGGGATACCTTCTGCCATTAGAGTTTCTTCTTCCCAAGCCAACAGAGTCCAGAGAGATTTTAATGTTAAGCTCATGTGTCTCCATGGCTCCTTTACACTCTTCGGAGGCAAGCAAGCCTTTGCATATTGTATACACCGAAATTAATGATACGCTGGACATGGCAATTAAAGTGTTTTTCCATCTTTTCAATACTTTCTTCCCTCTTTTCTCCGAAGAAGTATTCCACTCCCGTCCACGCTCTCGCACTTTGAAGAAGCTTGTCATTCAAATCGGCTTGGAACGCATGTCGCAGACAGACTTGGTACGCACTGCAATCTTCACAAATAATCTCACTCTTCAAGACCTCACACACCTCCCCAACACCCTCGATTCTCTTCAATGTCTCCTCCTAGCCCAGTTTGGCGTACAGGTGTCTTGGATGGACGCAACCCGCTATAAAACATTCCTCGTCATCAATAGAATTGTCTCTCTCCTTGGATTACATAAAACTCCAGTATCTTCTAAGCAGTGGCTTGAGCGCACCCTTGCATTGCATCTCGTAAGCGTTGGGTCGTACAGTTTAAGTGTAGGGCAATCAATTACATGGGGCAAATTCTTATGGACTGATGAAAGCCTGTCTAATTTAAAACCAAGCTTCATTTCTTCAGCCGCCAACCATTTCCCAACCATCAACGACAAAATCCATTTCATTTTAAGCCAAACAATCTATACCTCCTTCACGATCGTCCTCAATGCCAACCGAGACTACGCACTTGCCGTGAAGAAAAAGGTGAGCGCAGCAAGGTTTTCGGAGACCTTGAACATACACTTTAGAAACCTGAACGAAAACTTCATGTCGGGGTGGCGGCATCTTTCGAAATTAGCCAGCATCCCAAGTTTACAAACACGGCTCCTCCGCCAGTCCCGCCTGGCACTAGCGCTGCGTTGCAACAACGATTTTATTGAACTTAGCAAGCTATCGTCTTACATTCCCAGCAACCCACTGACCCGCGTCTCCCCCATTCCTCTCCCCCTCGCGATCAACGTATTTTCCCAAAAGGGCTTGAATACCTGCATCTGCACAATCGATTTAGCACTGACCCTGACGCCGTTCCCGTTCGGGCTGGACTTTATCTTAATCCTTATCCCCTCCATCGCCTACATGATCACCTACATCAAACCGTTTAAAAAGACGTTTGGCCACGACGGCCACCTCGTAAAGGCTCTGGCTAAAGCCAAGTTGGCTATCGCTAACGGAACCGATCCACCCCACCAGAACCCCTACGCCAAACCATACTTGGACCTGATAGACTACCTCCTGTCCCGCCACCCCATCGACCTCGCCCTCCCTACCAAGTACTCGCTTTCTAGCCCATAACAGCCAGCAAAGATCTATCCGACCCGTATAAAAATTTCTAACCAACTATGATCCCATCCCAAACTCCCATAACCTAGGGCGGATCTGAATCAATGGCTGCTTCATAAAAAAGCTGCCATCCAGATCAGATCTGGAAACGATCCCAGAAAATCGTCTAGGGTATGACTTTTCTGGAATCCTTTTCTTTTTTAAAATAGAACTTTATTAGAGCTCTTTAAGCGCAGCGGTATAAAGGACCGCAGCCAAAGGGAGTTGGGGATAATGGGGGTCATATTAATGCTGGTACGTCATTTTTGGATTGTCTATCTGGTCCATGCTGGAAATCCAACTACAGGGAAGGTCCAATGAATCACCATTACAAAAAACATAGGGGTAGGGCAAGAGAAAGCTACAGGATTCAAACTTGGGACCTCCAGAGTTCTGGAACTGTTTCCATCCACAACCACAGACGGATGTTTTTTGGGATTCTTTTTAGAAATAAACATTACATTCCAATCTCTCTCAAATTTTAAAACAAAGCATCATAATAATTTGAAACCAAGTTTAGTTTAAAATAAAATAAAAATATATTAAAAAGATACATAAATCTAGCTCCTCCAGGAGAAAGAAAGCCACCATTGACCTTATTTATGAAATTTCGGACCCCCTAGGTAAGGGGGATCCAAAATACAACCCCGCTCAGCTTGGATACGTCACTTACAGCAAATGCCCCCAACCAGCCCCCTCTCAACCCGCTGCAGCCCTACCATAAACTAGAGATGGGACAGGGGCCAAAGTTGTCACAGCCTGTGATATTACCAAGCTTCCCCAATCACAATCTGCTCTATGGCTTTTGCAGTTGGTCACAAACCCTTGTGTCCAAGCACAATTCTACCTTCTTTTGTACTGTGTCTAATGTTGCAACATCTTCAATTACTCCCTCTCAGGGAAGTAATTCCCCAAGTGACTCTCCAGATGATTTCCTGACTAATCATTAAGTTGGTGGCACTTTTATCATTTGCCCATCTATTGTGGGGATCAACCATTTTGAGTCCTAAGAGGATCACTACTTGGATAAGCCCCATGACTGCCATGACATACATGGACAATATGCGGCTTCTAATGATACTACTAATACTCTAAACTCATATTCAATAAAGTATCATTATCTTCTTAATTTTCCCCTTTATCTCATTTATTATACTTCCCAGAAGTATATAATTGACAGTGTTAGAAGAAGGAGGGTGATCCACACCTACACAATTTAAAGGAAAAATTCCTCTGGAGAAAAGAACCCAGCAGATGGCACTCTCCACCGGCAGGAGATGATATGAAGAAGGTCAGGATGTCCCCAGGGGATTTGCTGTCTTCAGCAATATCCTTGTACCAACCAAACAGTACAATTTTCTCAGAATGAAAGGAGCCCTGAACCCGCCTTTAATCCAAGATGGATCTAAAATACCCAAAATTGTATTCTAATGTCTCCCCCAGTAAAAGTTGGGAGATTCTGTGGACTGCACCATGAAAACACCAACCTCTGGATTCAGAGCACCCAAAACAAATTCACACAAGTAGGCTACCCCCAAACTCTGGCCAAGTGAACCTGACTTGCATGTTACCAGGGCCGCCTACACTTTGTAAGCAAATGATTCAATCAACACCCTGGTCACACCAAAATACTGGGGTGTGTTTAATAACGCCTTCCTAAAGAAATTTGCCATAGAGGGCTCTGATGTGGTGATCATAACAGAACTCAGAACCTTTAACATGACAGGAACTATTGAGGAGTACATTGCAACCTATGAAGATATACATGACTGAGCCCCTGACACCATTAGCTTTGATGAGGCTGAACCACATCTAGACTTTTACAATGGCCTCCCCACACACATTAGACAACAGTTAAAATGAGCCGCTTTAAGAAATTCCAGGACATATTCCTGGAAGAAAAGCAAGCTGCACAAAATTCTGATAGCCTAAATGCAACAAAAAAATTAAAAGAAAGTCCCACAGCAAAGAAGGACCCTTGACCTAACAAGCAGAACAACTGAGCCAACAGCTCACATCCTTGAGGCGGAAATTATACCACTCAAGTAAATTGAATGAGCACTGATAATACCACCAAGGAGGGGAAAGCTCAGGAGAGTTCTTAGGCAAGCTGCCCTCCCCCACTTTGCAAGACTTGTACAGGGACCAAGACATGGACTCAATCACCATGATCCAAGTACCCTCCAGCAATCCTCTACTGCTTGCTTCCCAAACTGGAAATAACCACCTCACTTACACTTTCTTCTTTTGCAGATATCAGGGTGCAGCACTATTTGGCAACCTCCAGAATTAACTCATATAGCATGAAGCATCCTTCATGTTGACAATCCTCAAATATGTTCTTCTTATTTTCTTTATTCAAGGATATTTTCTGTCTGGGATAGCTGACCCTGATGGTAAAAGCAAGTTTTAATTCTTAGTTTGAGTTTTTAATTGAGATTATAAAAGATAAAGTAAACCCAATTTTTGGGAACGTCAACATGGAGAATATTCATGCTGTATGGGTTGATTATGGAGGCTTCCCACTATTTTAAGCTGGATCAGACCAATACTGCATTGACAAACTATTTGCCAACCTCATGAAACTACCCATGGTTCAAAGTAATATCAAGAGAGTTATCACAGCAGATAACAGGAGCACACCAGTCATCAAAGAGGCAAACCCCTTTTGTGCCCAAATAGAAGATGTACATACTACTCTTAGTGGCCCAATAATATCAATCCCCAAGTAAAATTTTTTACTTGGTCTGGACTGGATGAGAAAAACCAAACCTCATATTGACTGGGATAGCGCTACCCTCACCGTACAACAGGGTGGGGTGCACCATCACATGTATCCAACCCACCTTGACACACTTATGAGGGACCAAGTATTTGTGAAAATTATGTAAGCTGAAGACAAAAAGGACCCTAGCAAGATCAATTGAAACACTTGCATGTATGAGATCATCCACTTTAAAGATGTAGAGACCTCACATGAACAAGACCCAATCTGACAACAGCTAATCCAAGAATTCCCTTCCGTTTTCCAAGAAAAATTACCTGGGCTGCTGCCTGACCGAGGCATACAACATGAAATTGACCTCAAAGGGGGTGCCAAAAGCACCTCCTATTTACCACCTAACACTACAAGAAGACAAAACGCTGAAGGCCTATCTAAACAAAGCCCTTGAAAAAGGACTCATAAGACCCTATAAATCTCCTTTTGGTATGGCTGTCTTTTTTGTAGCAAGGAAAGATGGAGGACTCCACCTGGTCACAGAATACAGGGAGTTTTTAGAGATCAAAATTAAGAACAGGTATCTCCTACCCCTTATTGATGACCTTTTTGACGCCCAGGGGATCCCAAGTCAACACAAAAATTGACTTGACAGCGGATTATCACCAAATCTGCGTTAAGCCAGAGGACATACCCAAAACAGCGTTCAGAACTAAGTATGGATCATTTGAATGTGTTGTCCTCAAATTTGGCATGGCAAATGCCCCAAGTACCTTTGTGACGTTTATGAACAAAGTTTTTAAGAACACGTTGAAAAAAGGGCTATTGTCCACCTTGACAATATAATCATTTACAGCCCAACTAAGGAACAACACTGAAAAGGCATCCACCTGATCTTCAACACCCTTCAAGAAAACCAACTCATATCCAAGCCCTCAAAATACAACTTCTTTATAACAGAACTCCCATTTTTAGAACACATTATCAGCAAGGATGGGGTCAATCCAGACCCAGAAAAGATACAAGCTATACCCAATATTCCAGCACCACAAAATAAGAGTGAGATCTGTACATTGCTAAGCATGTTAGCCTATGTTAGGAGATTCATCCCTGACTGGGGCGCCTTGACTGCTCTCTTATTTGCAATCATGTTCAAAAAGATAAAATTTGTGTGGACACCATTGAGAGAGCAGCACTTCTGAAAACTAAAGGAACAAACAATCACCACCCCCATATTACAATCCCCTAACTGCAAAGAAATCTATGAGTTGGAAACTGATGCCTCCAACTATGCAGTTGGAGGAGTGCTTAGGATTCAAACCACAGAAAAATACTTCCTCCCTATGGTGTATGAATCAAGAAAGCTGTCCAAAGGTGAACAAAGAGGGCAAGTGCCTAAAGTCAAAGTGCAGAGATTGAAATCTCCAAATTGATGGATTTTTTAATCTCCACACTTTTTTTCAATAAATTTTTTTCCAAAAAATTTAATATTTTTCTTAAATTTGACTTTTTTAAAAATGTTTTTACTAGTAGCTAAAATCAAAAAACCAAGTTTGAAGTGCCCAAATCAATGCAATTTAAAACACACCTTAAATTAATTTGGCTTTTAAAATAGAATTTATTCATCATTTTGAATATAGGGGACAAAATCAAAAGTGCAGAAATCAAAGTCCAGAAGTCTCTTCAATTTAATATTTGGGGCCCCAAAATTAAAAAATTAAAATATCACTTAATATTGATTCTATCACTATGTAAGTGATCAGAAAAGCTTCAAAATCATATCATACTCAACCAAATAAACTAAAACCTATCATACAGGTTCACAACATCTGTAAAGCATTTGATTATAATTTCAGTGATTTTTATTATGTAAAAGATAGAGTGCTGAATGAAACAAATACTATATGATCACCTAGTAATTTACTGGGTGTAGTAATAGAGTGCTCAAATTGAAAAAGCTTCAAATCAAAATTCAAAAGACACTGATTTAGTGCTCACCAATATATTTTAAATTATGATTGGAATTTAATATTTTATTAACTAAGCTCCAATAGGTGTTTATAATCAAAAGTGCGGAAATTGAAAGTGCATTTAAACCAAACAAATGCTCTACTTTACAAAACCATAATAATTTAACCAGTGTAAGTTTAAAGCTTAAAATAAGCATTTTAAAGGTTAAAGTCTTGCTTTAGAACATAGTAGAGTTTCAGGCCTTTTGGGTTAGTTTAGTGTAACTTTTTAAAGGGTTTAGTAAAAACTGCAGATTTTGGCAGTTTTGAAAAAAATATTAAATTAATTTAATATGTTACTATGTTTCCTTATGTTTTTAGGGGAGTGTTGAGATTGAAGTGCCAAAATTGAAACTCCCTAATTTTCTGATCAAAAGCCCCTTTTTGCTCCTTTCAAAGGAATTATAGAGTTGACTACCTCAATTAAAATATTTATTAAAACCAATAAAATATAGTAAAAAGCACTCTCAATTTCAGATTCTGTTAAAAAACAATATTTTTATTAATAATTTATATTCTTTTTTACTAATAAAAAATACTAATTTTGAGCCATTTAGATGCCCCCTAAGTTAACTCCCATCAACCCAAAGAAGGCCACCCCTTCCAGATCCAAGAAGCCTGGCCCCAAGACCACCAAGAAGATCACCAAGAAGGCCGCCAAGGCCACCAAGAGACCCCTGAGCCCTCCCCCTCTCCAGAAGGCTCCTCTTCTGGAGAGGAACCTACCCCCAGCCCCTCCAAGAGCCCAACTGGGCACAAGTTTGTCTACAGCCAGGCAGATGAAGAGGAGGTGCCTCCCCACATCTCAGAAGAAGAACATGAAGACATGTACAACTCTGGAGATGCTACATCAACTGAGGATGGCCTTGAGACCTGGGATATCCTTAAAGTCCATAATATATGCAACTATGAAGAGGAGTTCCAACTGCCAGATGTCCTACCCATCTCCTTCCCAATAATGTCCTCTAAGGGCAATGCTGGGTTCTACCATGATGGTTTTATATTTAAGTGTAATGATGAGCAGAAGAACTTGGTTCTTCATCATTAAAAGTGTGAGGGGCCTGCTTGCCCCGCCCGTCTGACTACAACTGGGTTTACCCAGTTTAAGAAGCTGAACAATCAGCACACCTGCCTGGAACCAACTAGGGTATATCAGCGCCTAATAAATTGGTACCTGCGCCAGAGGTAGCCTTTCAACAGGGGTCTTACCTCTCAGGAGATAGTCACTAGGGCTATTCACAACTTGACCAGTTTCCAAAAGATGGCTGTTGGAACTTTTGGATCCCTTCAGAAGTATGTCAGTGATAATTGCCGGAAGTCTGACAATGTGGGCAGATCTGCCACCTCCCTCCTGGAACTGGATATACCAAATGAGCTCAGAGTCACCTCCAAGGATGGGCAGTTTCTCCTTCATGATGATGGGCCAGATGAGCATAAAAGAACCATCTGCTATGCCACCCAGGAGGACCTTAAGAGATTGATGACAGCCAATATCTGGTTGGCTGATGGGACCTTCTCATCATGCCCTAAGATCTTTTCCCAGCTTTGGTGCATACATGGGAATTATGGTGATAAGGTTTTACCAATGGTTACTTTTTGATGTCAGGACAAAATGAGGATGACTATACTCATGCCTTGGAGATTCTAAAGGGGAAGCTGGATCTCCTTCCCCTACTGATGCCCCCACTTCTACCCCCAAGAGGAAGAAGTCTAAAACCCCAAGCCAACCTGATGATGAGGAAACATCAGAGCCTTATCATACCCATTTCCTTGTTGACTTTGAGCCTGCTCAAGCCAACTCCTTTAAAAAGGTATTTAAGAGCAAGCCTCATGGTTGCTTCTTTCACTTCAGACAATGCCTCAGAAGAAAGCTGCAGAGCTTTACTGAGCTCAACAGACTGGTTACCAGATCAACCTCCCAGGAGCCCAAGGTGGCCTTCAACTCCTTTTCTGCCATTGCTTTGGTGAGAAAGGAGGTCTCTAGCAAGATCTATGAGGCATTCAAGAATACCAAGTATATGGAGGACAATGCAGCTGTCTTTGCTCCATTTATTGATTACTTTGAACGCCAATGGATTGGAAAACTTGAAACCAGACACCATGGAAGAAAGGAAAACAAGATTGAATGGAACCAGTTTAAGTTTGTTAAGAATAAGACCATGAAGACTACTTCCTCCCTGGAAAGCTGGCACAACAAGTTTGCCAACTGTGTTGGGGTGAAGAAACCCAAGTTTAATGTACAGATCAACAAGCTCAAAGTTGAACAAGCAACCAATGAAACTCTTTACCAGGAGTTTTTAGATGGACGCCAAAGTGTTCCCCAGAGCAGCAAGGATCTCAAAAGCTTTGAGATAGTCACAAAAAACTCCCTCCTTCCTTACAACTCCTCCAACTGGCTCACTCATCTTGAGAACATTGCAAAAGTTCTTTAATAATTCAAATAAAATCTTGCATTGCTTTTACTTTCTTTTAATTTTATGTTGTGACAATAAAAATCTTACCATGCAAATACATTTTAAAGCATTTTTTTGTGTATTTTTGTATTTTATATTCAATTGAATACATTTACATATAAATTCTAGTCTAATTTTTCTTTTAAAACTAAAAATAAACTATCTTTTAAAAACAGCAAATCCAAGCATATTTTTATTATCTAGCATATACTTTTTATTGCAGAAATGAATTTCTTGGGGTCTTTTTAGTCAGTAAAAATTTAAAAATAAATAGTTTTATATTAAGAACTTTATTTTATTTGACTTTGAAGTTAACCTCTGGAAAATCTATTTTTGCACTTTGATCTTTGGTATTTTCAATTTTTGCACCCTACATAGTGTTTTGATTTTTGCACTTTTTGGGGGTCCCATTTTCAATTTCTGCACTTTTGACCTCAGGAAATTTGACCTTAGGCACTTGCCCAACAAAGATACCTGATCCATGACAAGGATCTAGTAGCTATTGTGCACTGTCTCATGAAGTGGCAATGCTACCTGTAATGTGCACAGATATTCAAAGTGCTATCCAACCACAAGTCTATGATAATCTTTAAAATGCAAAAAGACTTATCTAAACAACAAGATGAATTGATGAACCTTATTCAAAGGTACCCCATGATAATCAAATATAAACCAGGCAAGGAAATGCTTACTGCAGATGCCCTGTCAAGGCTATACCATAAACATCTCTTATGCACTGATGGAGACCCTGATTGGCCCATGTTAATCATGGGGAATCTCCAATATAGGTTCCCACTTGCCCACCAATGGACATCCAAGAGAAAGTCCTCAAGAACAAGCATCTGTTCAAAAAGGTATATGGTACCCTACGCTGCATACTACTAAGTGGTAATACTGTACCCTACGTCCCTTCAACACAAAAGATTGACACCATCCTTTGATACCACAGAATTATGGGACACATCTGTAGTAGGAACTTGCATGAATACCTCAAGACACACTACTGGCTGCCTGAAATGCTGGACAATATCAAGGAAGTACTAGACAATGCAAAGTCTGTGAAAAGTACGCCCGCTCTAAGGCACCCAAAGTCAGAAATACCAGTGTCAATCACCCAACCTTTCAAAGTGTGGTCACTAGATATTATGGGACCAATGCCCGGCAATAACAAAGGCAAAAAAGTACATTATCACATCTATCAACTTTGCAAACAGGTAGCCTGCAGCACAAGCTACAAAAAAATATAAAGGAAACAATATAAGATGGTTAATTGGTAAAGGAATCATAGCTAAATTTGGGAAACCTGAGCTCCTAATCACAGACAGGGGAAATAAACTTAAAGCTATTGATACCAGCATCTACCTTGCCAAAAACTGAATAAGAAATAAAATATCTAGCCCCTACCACCCTCAAGCAAATGGAAGAGCTAAAAGATTAAATGGTTCCCTTGTATAAGCCCTCAATAAGTTATCTACTAACAATCCAAAATCCTGGGTTGACATGTTACCAACAGCTCTCATGGTATTCAGAACACAATTCAACCGCAACATAGACAAAAGCCTGTATGAACTTGTCTATGATCAAAATCCCGCTATTGTTAGCACTACATCAGGACCACAATTACCTCTGCCTAAGAAAGTACCTGACAATGATAACCCTGACTCTACAACGCGCCAGGAAGGACCAAGAGGACAAGGAAAAAGAAAGGGTTGAGAGAGAAGCAATCCTATTACAACAGGAACGCTTCCAAGTTGGAACAAGATCTGGGTTGTTATTCATAACATTCACAAATTAGACCCAGGACTACGAGGACCAGGCATTGTCATGGAAGTCAAATAAAACAACACCTATCTCATCAAGGGAATAGGTGTGCATACAGAGACTCAAGCGCATGCATCATTACTAACTCCACCTATGCAAGGCAATAACATCACAACACAAGTCTCAACTTCCTGTACCCAATGCAAAACTGGATCAATACTAAGCCCAAATTCTCTACCCTCTCAAGAAAATTCCTAAGGTTCTGCCTTCCAGTACCCCAGGGAGAGATATTGCAACATCTTTGATTATTCCCTCTTGGGGGAAGTAATTCCTTGAGTGACTCTCCAAATGATTCCCTGACTAATCATTAAACTGGTGGTACTCTTATCATTTGCCTGTCTATTACAGGGATCAAATATTTCAAGTCCTAAGAGGAACACTACTTGGACAAGCCCCATGACTGTCATAGTGTATATGGACAACATGTGGCTTCTTATGATACTATATAATACTCCAATCTCATATCTAATAAAGTATCATTATCTTCTTAATTTTTTCCTTTATCTCATTTATTATAATTCCCAGAAGTATATACTCATCACTAAAAATAAGTATGTGAACTATTACTTTTGGTTAAAATATCATTTTACTGATTTATCTAATTAGTATTTTACTATAATTTTCTAAAGCAAACTGTAGTTCAATCAAAACTATCATTGTGAGATAACAGTAGATAAATCTTAAATAAATTTTAGTTAGAAAATAAGATCTGATAACTGAACTTGCTCTACTTTTACATACTGTGCCTTGCAAAAAAAACAATATTGTATGTCTCATCTTTAAACCACGTTTCAACTTTAACTCCTGTTCCCTGCACATAAAATGAAGTCTTCTGGTTCATCCTTAGAAACCACCTCTCCCTTTATATTCTGTGCCCTACAACAAGGAGTGAGACAAAAGTTGTAATGGCTCCAGAAGCTGCAAACAAATCCACACATATCATTTTGCGACCTGAGAAACCCCCATCTTAAAAACAGCTTTGTAGCTAGGTGATCACACAATTGCTGTGGTCATCCCAGCCCTACTGTTGAGGAGCTGGATTTACGTGTATTCTGGTTGCCGCCAACACACTTAACATCCAGTCATTGCCCAGTTTGGTGACAATCCAATATATGGTTCAACATACCAAGAAAGGCAAAAAATCAATATCACATGACTTGTCTAAGTATCCAGTAACTTGAACCCATTCTGCACATGACCATCCTTATCTTTTGATCCAACTTAAATCCCTGCCACAGTGCAAGCTATATAAGTCTAAAGTAATATTCAATAAAATATACTTCTCTTCTTTCTTGATTCCATATTTGAAGCTTTCCCAAAGCTTCTCCTCATCACTACCATAGACCCATGAGATCCAAGATAGCTAGCTCTTTACTCTAGATTTCATGTAAATCAAACTATAGGTTCCAGCAAGACAGGGAATACAGATCAGGGTTGGGATTTTGCAGCAATTGTGTGATCCCAAGTCACACACTGTCGCAATGTGCTAATATGTGATGGATTTGATGGACATTAAGTTTGAAGTCAGATCTGGAATTTAATTACACATTAGGAAATTGCTTGACCAATCAATTGAGAACTAGTGGTTTCTAAAGCATTCTATATTCCACTCAAATCCTCTTGACAATTAGGAAATTTGAAGGTTAAACAAAGGGGCAACAAAATATGCCTTCAATTCTGGAATTGAAGCTTGTGTCTGGTGCTAGAGTCCAGAAAATTAAATGGAGGTGATGTCAATAATCTAATTGCTTAATTGATCTCTACTTCTGGGTGCAAAATCAATAGCCAATATTGGTATTGATATTTGCTTTTGGTATCAATGTCAAGCCTGTTTTATTTGCCTGGTTTCCCATCCCATCTATTCTCCTTCTCCCAATTTCCCATCCTTCTATATATACTTGGTGAATATACTAAATAAAGATCAGTTTTTACCCCCATCTATTTTTTAATCCTACTTTGTTTTTATTACCATGTTTTCAGGTATAGTAATCAAACAATTACCAGGGCTAATTCTTGCTAGCTTAACCCAACAGTCTGCACTTATGACATTTGGCGTTCATGGCAATCTTCAAACAAGCACCTGGAGCTTCTCACCCCCACAATTCCTTCTTGATGGAGGGAGGGATGCCTTGTGGCAACAGTAATGCCTACCAAGACTGTTGTGAATGCCGACATTCACTGTGTTTCAATTTCGCCTTTGATGGGTTAATTTGAGGAAAAATCTCTCTCTTTTTCTTTTTCCCTTTGAAATGAGTCTGGCTCCAAATTGGGGAATTCAATTGTTCAGTTTCCTGATTCTGCGCAACTCACTTGCCCCACTCATGCTTGTGGCAAGTGATCCTACCGTCCATGCACTGTTTTGTGGTAAAGCTACACAGTATGTATTCCATTTCACTTCTACCAATAAAATTTAAGTTCTATTCACATTTTTGTCTTTGTGTCTTCACATACTTTGGCGCCTCTCTAGCCATGTCTAGCAGATATTATTCAATCAGGGCCACAAGTAATCACATAGCCTTCCCTGCCATTCTAATCAATACTTAGTACAAATCCAATCCTAAGGTTAGGAATCCCTATTGTGTATCTATGCCGCGCCTCAGGTCACAACAAAAATGATGCTCACTAAAGGGGCTATAAGCCCCTCAGTTAACCCCTTCACAGCCATTTTTTCAGGCCCTTATCCTCCATCTATACAAGAGCCAACTTCACCTGAAATTACCAGTCCTCCTATCAAGGAAGACGTCACAGACCTGCCTATTGTCCCTACTGTACTGAACCTCAGGAATGGTCCCCGCCTAGTGGCCTACCCTTTGGGTACCCCTGACTTGGAACAAGTCATGGCAGTAGCCCTGGGGTTAGCCCGTGATGGGGCCATCCCTTGCCTCTAGCTTTAGTTCAGTCAAGCAGAATACTACAAATTGATTGTGGCTCCACAATTTCCACAGCATCTCCTATCAGCAGCTGGCTCTTCTGAACACCTATTGTCATCCTTTGTACAACCCACCTTAGCCCATCATCAAATGGTGTTAGGGCTCCACGTTCAGGAGATCTCATCCCTACAAGCAGCCGTCACAAACCACTGGGATCAGTTTGCTGCCTATCAACAATGGATCCACTCCCTGTTTTCCTTGGTGTCAGAAATTAGTGTGACTCTGTCATTTCTCAACCCCGCTTGGTCAATTCCATCAAGAAAATGTGCCATTTCATCCCTGAATATGTTAGGGAGCATCTACATGAGTTTCACCAGTTGGAACAGCCCTGGAAAACCCAAGTAGATTCCACCTTGAACGCCTATCTCACTGATTTCAAACAACTTGTACAGCAGCTTAATGCGTTCAGAGCTTACTCCTTTGAGCAACTTCAAGAAGTAGCAGACCTTGCTGCTAAAGGCCTTTGTAAGCTCAGTGAATAATTTGATCAAGAAAGGGGTGTCACTGCCACTGCTATTGCTAAGCTCCAGACTCAAGTGAATGAATTATCTACGCCCAAGCCAGATGCTCTATCCTCTCTCCATCTGACAATTTGGTAGATAGAGAGCAGAGACTATGGGATTCTGTTTGAGAGCTATAAGAGTCTAACTGTAGTCAAGGTTGCCCTACTGAAGCACCTCAGCCTGATCCTCAGCTGCTTGCTCTGACAACCCAAGTTACTGAGCTACAGCAAGAGCTTGCTGCCCTGCGCAAAATGGTGGAAATTGCTGCTAGCCCAGTTGGAGTTATTGATGAAGATGGCTGTTGCCCTGGCTTGTAAGGAGCCCCTCAAATTCAATGTACTAGAGAGTTGATTGCTCTAGCTAATGAGGTGGACCATTTAAAACAAGACCACACCAAACTCAATAGGGACGTTCAAGAAATGAGTGAATTAAATTGACTCAGTAAAGACATGTGTTTACCCCTTGCCTCTCAGTGGGGCCTTCCTTTACCTCCCGGCTGGCCGAGCTTTCCTTGGTAGTAACAACACAGGGCCAACACCTAGATGTTACTGAGCAGCAGACCACCCTAGCTACTAATACAGGTACCTGCACTGCTGAGACCCTGACTGTCACGGTAGGTTCCATAATGCCGGGTATTGTCTGTCCAAGTAAGAAGGCTCGGAAGGCTGGAAAACCTGTATCAAAATTGACCAAGTTAACAGATTTAAACCAAACGGTCAATTGAAAATGGGTCACAGCTGCTCAGGTCTGCCAGCTGAAACCAGCCCCCTTTTCAAACTGACGTTGATAAATCAACGTAATATGAGGGTCACCCAATATAAGCTCATTAATCAGCATGGTTGTCAGAAACTGGTCACACAAGGGTTCTTTGCAACCTGGACTAAATACTTACTTGAAGATGCCAAAGGAATAGGAGGTCAAGACTCAGGTGGTAATGCTTAGTCAATTTTTCTGATATATATTAAATAATTTTCCCTGTTTCAACTCTAAGAGTTGAGTCCTCCTAAATTTACTCAATAAAAATCAATTATCTCAAGTTCTAATTTTAAAATTTAAAATGCATCTTGTGATCAGGTTGTTGCTGTATATTCCTCACAATCTGATTCTGAACTAAATCATTTCAGGGAGATGGGGCCCTGCAGCTAGAACTTTGTTATTGGTGCCGTCAAATGTCAATTTCATGCCAGTCACTTTTGCAGCTCCTCCCCCCATTCTTGCTACTGAAAATTGTGTCACTTCCCAATGCCCAGAATTTTATGCTGAAGATGCATTGATGCTTTCCCAGGTCATTTATCTTGGATTACTTTGGTTAGAACTAATTGTTATACTCAATACTGGAGTTATAATTGGAAATTTCACAAAAAAAATCTGAAGCCGCGTTGGTGGTTAATCATCAATTCTATATGGATTTGGGTGGTAATTCCCCATCACTTAGAAACGGCTTCATATTATCCAGTGATTTCCTTCACATTACTCAACTCTTCTATGTCTGAGTTTTGGAAGCAGTTTGTCATGAATTTGTGTTTCTTTTCTCCTGCTTCATCAAGATATCTGTGTTTACCATGTTTATTTGCATCAGTTCATTTCTGAGTTTTCAGTTTGGACTTTCTTTAATTTTTGGTTTCCATCTCTGGTTGCAGTTGTGGAGACTGGATCCTCTATTTCCTATTTCTGTCATATCATGTCATTTTGCATCTGGATTATTTTCCTTCTCCACCCACTGATGAAATTTTGTGTGAAGTTTTTTCAGCATTATCATTTTATTCCAGCTCTAGCCTTGTCACAAATCCCAAGTTTACCATGTGATGAGGAAAGTTTTGGATGATGCCCGTGAATGGTTGTTGTTTGCGGTGGAGCGCAATCCACATATTTTAACTGAGAGTGCATCCCTATACCATTTGTTAAAAAATTCATGTTTATCTATTGAGGAGCTCAAAGTATATTGTAAGCTGTACGCCTTCCATCAGGGTACAACTCCACTTTTGGTATTCCTTCCTCAGTTTCTTACCTACTGCTGTATGATTGATGTTCCTGAGGTGAATAAACTCTCAGCTTTGTGGTTAGCAGTTGACCATACTGCCCAGGATTTGGCGGTTTGGGATTCCCTGTTAACCACAACTGAGGCCCTGGTAAGCCAAATTCTTTCTCTTGTCTCAAATTTGTCTACTTCCAAGCAAGGTACATTGGTAATTGAGGATAAACCTGCTGTGCGCTCCTGGTTTTCTGGTCCTTTCTCCGTGGTGGTTCCTCCCAACCAAAGCCAAAATTGTTCTCCCCCTAGCTTGTCTCAACTACAATTGGTGGAGGTAAAAAAACCTGGTGATGTAAAGGAGGCTCCTGTAGTGTCCGTTCCTGATAGTTCTTTGGCAATGCTTCAGCACATTGTACCTGCAAAATCTTCTGTAATTACGTCCAAAGCGTTGCCCCTTGATCCCATTGATTGTGATAACCCCGTTCTTCCAGCTGCTGTCCAAGAAATGATTGAGTGTTACTTCCAGGAGCATACTGCCTCCTTAGCTGCCGTCCGTACTGCCAATGAAAAACAAGTCCCTGCCAAGATTGCTACCTTTGCTGCAAATAAATCTACTTCTGGTTACTTCTTGTTCTATGGTAGTATTGATAATGGTCAGACTATCTATCAGCCAGCTATTTTGTTAGATACAGGTGCTTCCAAAAATTTTATGAGTGTGGAGACTGCTGAATTGTTACAACTCAAGTACCACCCAGGATTGCCTTTTAGGGGTGGGAACTGTCAGACGTTTTCCTCTTTCCAGCTGAAGAAGCCAGTTACTTTTGTAGTTGCAGGACATTCTTTTACTGCAAGGTTTTTTGTTTGCTCTACCTTGATGTATCCTATCATTTTGGGAGTGAGTTAGTGGAGAGATCATAATGTATCAACCTTACTGGAGAAAAATGAGCTTCAGGTGGAACACTCTTTGGGTATAACTATTTGTATTCTGCTGTTGGATATGTCTGAATTGGAGCAATCATCACAGACCATACAATTATTTCCTGTCTCTGTCCCCGTAAGTTTGGATTTACCGTCATTCTTGCAACCCTAGTCCACGGCATTTGACACCACCAGAGGCAAGGTCCTTCCCAAGCACACTCAGTTTGACTTTGACTTCAAGGTTACTGTTGATCTGATCATAATTGCGTCTCCTATTTACCCTTTACCCTTGAAGGAAGCCGCATGTTTGGAAGAGTGGACTTGTGACATGTTAGCAAAGGGCTACATTTTAAGAAGGCTTTGTTGATCTGCTCCACGTTATTGTTTGTTCAGAAGTCAAATGAGTTCCTTTGTCCTTGTGTTGACTACAGGAATTTAAATAACATTACAATCCTGGATCCTTATCCTTTACCCCTTGAAGGAAGCCACATGTTTGGAAGAGTGGACTTGTGACATGTTGGCAAAGGGCTACATTTTTAAGAAGGCTTTGTTGATCTGCTCCCTGTTATTGTTTGTTCAGAAGTCCAATGGGTTCCTTTGTCCTTGTGTTGACTACAGGAATATAAATAACATTACAATCCTGGATCCTTATCCTTTACCCCTTGAAGCACAGATCTCTGGGTGTGTTGAGAAGGCCAAGGTATTCTCAAAACTGGATCTGTTGAATGCTTTCAATCAAATCAGGATTGCATAAGGAATGAAATGATTAATAGCATTCAGAACCAAGAAGGGTATCTTTCAGTTCCGGGTAATGCCTTTTGGATTGAAGGATGCCCCAGCTTGCTTTCAGCGACTAATTGATTCCATCTTGGGGGATCTCCTGGTTGTTTGTGCCATCGCATATATGGATGACATCTTGGTTTTTTATACTGATGAGAAGTCCCATAAGGCCCACTTGTTGGCAGTTGTAGAGTGCATTCTCCAAGAAAACTTGATCATCAAAAGGATTAAGTGTGAATTCTTTAAACGTAAGGTTACCTTTCTGGGTAATATTATCTTTGAGGATGGCCACACCATTGCCACTGACAAGGAAGCTGTGGTTCAAGAGTATGCTACGCCTGTGACAGTATCCCAACTTTGTAGTTTCTTGGGTACATGTACGTTCTTGAAGAAATTCACCCCCCAGTTGTCTGAGGTGGTTGCCCCTTTATATTTGGCTATTGGAAAGCCGGCTTTAGTCTGGACACCTGAGTGCACAAGTGCCTTCTCAGCAGTCAAGGCTTTTTTTGTCCTCCCCAGTGTTAAGACTTGTAGATCCTTAGCTTCCTTTTGTGGTTTCCACCAATGCATCTAAATACGCTGTGGCTGGTGTGCTGTTGCAAACGGCTAGTGACGGGATTGAGAGACCTGTATGGTATTTCTCCTGGAAGATGGAGGCTCAAGAACGCAACTACATGATTTACAACAATGAATTGTTGGCTGTTGTGGAATTTTTAAGGCATTGGCATCACCATCTCATGTTGGCACGTCATACATTTGTAGTAAGAAATGACCACAAAGCTCTTCTATATTATTGACAACCCAGGGTTTTGTTGGGTTGCCAATCCAGATGGCATGGTGACCTGACAAGATACAAGTTCCGCTACAAGTTTATTAAGGGATCTGACAATCACTTGGCCAATGCACTAAGCAGGAATCCCTCCCATCTCCCAGATGCTAGGATTGACGCCAAGTTTAACACACATACTATGATTCCAGACAAAGCTGTGGTGCCTTTTGTATTGCCTCCACCAGCTATGTTGGCCACCATGTCCTTAGCTGAGGGCGCAGACCTGTACTTGTATTCCAAGGTTAAGTTTCTGCAACCTTTTTCCAAAGGCTATGATAGGCTATTAGAGCTAGCATGTGCAAACCCAGTGGGTCAGCCTCAGGGTTATCATAAGATTGGTCCAGTCCTATATCATCAAGGTCGCTTGTGGGTTCCTGAGGGCACTATTTGGGATGAAATCATGGAGGCTAATCATACCTGTCCACCAGCTGGTCATCCAGGGAAAAACAAAACAGTGGAACTTATCCGCTGCCAGTTTTCCTGGAAAGGTTTGACTGTGCAGGTAGCAGCTTTTGTTTGAGATTGCCTGGTATGTGTTTGATACAATGCCAGTTGGAATAAGACTACTGGTTTACTGGTTCCACTTCAGCCTGCTGCGGGTCCCTGGACGTCTGTGTTGGTGGATTTCATTGGTGAGCTTCCCAATTCCAATGGGTTTAACGCAATTATGGTAGTAGTTGATTGTTTCTCAAAGATGGCACACTTTGTACCTTGCTCAACTACAATTACTTCAGTGGAAACCACTAGGTTATTTGTGAACAGAATCTTCTCCCTACATGACATCCCAATGGAGATTGTAAGTGACTATGGTCCTCAATTTATTGCTCAGTTATGGGAAGCTTTTACTGGAATCCTTGGTATCAAATTGTGCCGCTCTACTGCTTTCCACCCCCAGTCTGATGGACAAACAGAGAGGGTAAACCAAAGTTTGGAGGTCTACCTATGTTGCTACACCAATGCGCAACAAGATGACTGGTGTGATAATCTACCCATGGCAGAGTTCACATATAATAACGCCCCGCACACATCAACTCAAGTATTGCCATTTTATGCCAATGTGGGTTACAATCCTTCTTCCAACATGGGTCCTTGTTTGGTTAGCAACTTGGAAGCTACAACTGATCAAGCTGCTGTATTGAAGCAGGTCCATCAGGAGCTCCAAGTTACTCTTGCTGCTGCCGTGACAACTTACAAGGAATATGCAGATTGTAAGCGCCAGGAGGGTCTGACTTACAGGCCAGGTGATCTAGTCATGGTTGATGCTTGCAATATTAAACTTAAGGTTCCCTGTTATAAATTAGGTCCCAAGCAAGTTGGTCCCTTCAAGGTAGAACGTCAGATTGGTCCCTCTGCCTATCAGCTAGATTTACCTCCTGCTTTCAAGATTCTCCACACCTTCCATGAATGTCTTCTTACTCCCTTCAAAGGAACAGAGACTCCCTCTTCTCAACCCATTCTTGTGGAAGGTGAACCTGAGTATGAGTTGAATTGTATTCTGGCTTCACATAAGAATTGCTGCTTTTTGGAATATTTGATGTCTTGGAAAGGTTATCCTGATTCTGAAAACTCTTGGGTTCCCCCACTACAATTGTTCAAATTCCTCTGATCTGATCCACAAGTTCTACAAGCGCAATCCCACTGCTATTGGACACCCTGAACTTACCCTTGCCGCAATGAAACTCCCACCTGCCCATAAGAATTTCTCTTTATCCCATCTCCCAGATGGTGGTATTGTGCCCAGGGCTAAAGCAGAGGGTAATGTCATGGTAGGTTCCATAATGCCGGGTATTGTCCGTTCAAGTAAGAAGGCTCAAAAGGCTGGAAAACCTGTATCAAAATTGACCAAGTTAACGGATTTAAACCAAACAGTCAATTGAAAATGGGTCACAGCTGCTCAAGTCTGCCAGCTGAAACCAGCTCCCCTTTTCAAACTGACGTTGATAAATCAACGTAATATGAGGGTCACCCAATATAAGCTCATTAATCAGCATGATTGTCAGAAACTGGTCACACAAGGGTTCTTTGCAACCTGGACTAAATACTTACTTGAAGATGCCAAAGGAATAGGAGGTCAAGACTCAGGTGGTAATGCTTAGTCAATTTTTCTGATATATATTAAATAATTTTCCCTGTTTCAACTCTAAGAGTTGAGTCCTCCTAAATTTACTCAATAAAAATCAATTATCTCAAGTTCTAATTTTAAAATTTAAAAATGCATTCTGTGATTGGGTTGTTGCGGTATATTCTGTACAATCTGATTCTGAACCAAATCATTTCATGGAGATGGGGCCCTGCAGCTAGAACTTTGTTATTGGTGCCGTCAAATGTCAATTTCATGCCAGCCAATTTTGCAGCTCCTCCCCCCATTCTTGAAACTGAAAATTGTGTCACTTCCCAATGCCCATAATTTTACGCTGAAGATGCATTGATGCTTTCCCAGGTCATTTATCTTGGATTACTTTGTTTAGGACTAATTTTTCTACTCAATCCTGGAGTTATAATTGGAAATTTCACAAAAAAATATCTGAAGCCGCGTTGGTGGTTAATCATCAATTCTATGTGGATTTGGGTAGTAATTCCCCATCACTTAGAAATGGCTTCATATTATCCAGTGATTTCTGTCACACTGACTACTCTTGAGGAAAGTGTTTGCCAGCTGTGGGCCAGACAGCCTCCCTCCAAATCTGAATCAGAATTATCCCCACACATAAATGTACTCAATAGCAACAATAGTGGCCAAAATCCAGAAACACATTTCAAGCCTACCTTTAAGCAAGTCTTTGACCCCAAAACTTTGACCTTTGCAGCTTTCATAACTATCTATGAAGCTGCCATGAGCAGAGCCTCAGATGAGGTTAAGAAGGAACACATTTTAACCTGTCTGCACCCAACTTTCCAAGAGGTAGTAGTGCCAGAGCTGCCCATCATTGAGACCTGGGAGGATATGAAGCAGCTTCTGATTGAAAAATTTGGTGGTGACCTTAGTCTGGAAGTGAAGAAAGATGCCTTCATGCACATTGCTTTCAAACCTAAGGAAACTCTAGCTGGATTTACAGATAGGTTTTACATGAAAGGACAACAACTGATAATAAGCAGACAATTGATGGCTCATGAAGCTTATGTTGCAACTGAACCAATGAGGATTCAGTATTTGGAATTGGGGAAGACAACAGTCCAATAGGAAAGGACAGAATAATAAGAATAAGGTATTGTTTATTGTAGAATATTGTGATTAATATACTATATGGGGAAAGCCACAAGGCCACAAGGGGGTGGCATAGTGGGGAGTTCCATGTAGGGTTTGGAGCCAAGGAATAACTCATGAGGGGATCAGCAGGTCAAATTGGCAATGCTCCTAATTAGGATGAAGCTCCCGCCATTTGACATTGCCACCAGATTCATTCATAACCGTAGATACGTCAAGGGGCAACTCATCAAGCGCCCCCTGTGTATTGTAAGATATGTTGGCAGGCAAGGTTCAAACCTTGCTTGCAACACTTACATGGCTTGCGCTCAATCCCTCAAGGTGAACCAGCTTCTGTGCCTTCATTTCAAAGCCCATAACACCATGCTTTCCCCTATGAAGAGCATAAAGACGCTGTTGCAGGATATGCATCTTACCCATTCTAGAGCAGTTGTGCAGGAGAATTGTGCCGCCTCTAATTCTGGTTTGTCTTCCCGTAGCCCTCACATCCTCACAATAAACTTGCAAAATCCTCCTAAAAGTCAAGGTTGCCACAACTGTGGCCAGATAGGTTACCATTCTCAAGTCTGCACCAATCCTTGGGTTTAAGTGGCTGATCTCAAGAAACAGGTGGGAAAAGAACAGTCAGCCTAGAGGCAGAGACGCTCTCAGTTGGCTTTTCTTCCCTGTCTCCTTCAATCCCCCTACATTGCTGACTCTGAGCCTGCTGACACTGGGGATCCTCCCATTCTGCTGTTATTTCACAACATCTCTGATGACTCTGATAAGGATGATTCAGCTGTGGAGGATCCCAATGCCTATGGGTATTCAGTTCTTGCTGTCCCTGAAACTATGGTGGTCCCTTATAAGTTGTGTTCTGGGAAATCTACAACAACTGCTAAGCTGCTGCCAGAAGCCAAGGAGGTTGTCTCTTGCCCTTACCTCACTCAAGCTAAGAGGTCCCTGGGATTATAGAGTCATCTGAGGAAGCTGCTGAGGTTGCTGACGCTTTATTAAAGAAAGTTTTAGTCTTGCTTCCTCTCCAGACTGTCTATAAAGAGTTTCCAGGCTTGAGATTCATGATAAAAAAATGGGACAAAGAGCTATCAGAAGCCCAAGACATTCTGGCCGTCCTCCCTCCCTTTGGTTGTGCTACCACTTGTGGGGAAATATCCATCCAAAAATTGAAAATCAAGGCTGTATTAGACATGGGGTCTTCTGTTAATGTTGTCTCCTCAAAGCTTGTCAAGAAGCTCAAACTTGCCCCCAACCTTAGTTATCACCAGTTGTATGGCACATCTGGGCTATCCATGACTCGCGCTATAGGGGATTATTCTGCTCTTCTGTCAGGAATATTCCTGACATCAACCCTGTAGAAAAAAACTTTGTGGCTATGTTGGGTTCCACAGTCCAAAGCAACAAATGGCAGCATTTCCCCCTAATTGGGGAAACTGCTGCAAAATGGGGGGAGCAACAAAAAGAAATTAAAAAATCTTTTAATTCAAAGTTGGGCTTTTATAGCCCGGCTGTGGGCCGCACGGCTGCCTGCCCAGCCTGGCAGCTTGCCCACGCTTGCCTGCTGCCAGCTACTGCTCATCCACCTGCCTCCTGCCAGCCAGCCTGCCTGCCGGCGGGGGCCGGCGCAACCCTCATGGTGGGACCATCCACCTCCACTGGATGGGGAAATAGCCAAATTGGGAAACCCAAAAAGGCAATTTCCCCAAACCCAAAAGAGGGGGGAACTGCTGCCCAAATTTGGAAGGGGCTGAAAAGCTGCCCAGCACAACAATTCCTGTATTAACTGCAGAAGTTAAATTTGGATACATGAAAGCATCCAATAAGACACCAAACCAATGCAAGCCCAGAAGTAACAATTCATTGTCTGCATATCTCTTTCAATTCCCCTCCCAAAAGGGAATTCCAGACAACACCAAGTATTTGGGGTTCCCTGTCCATTGTTTTGCACTATTCATACCCCACCAGGGATGATAGTATATAATAAAGATCAAACACTTGATGGTAGTTTGTGCTATCATTGAGTGAAATTACCCCTCAATAGTATCACATAAATCAATTTAAATACTTTACTCTACAAGAAGTTAAAAAGACACTAATCTTTGTCTGCCCTTCCCCAGGACCAGAAGATTAATCATCTTATCTTCTCAGCTGTCCTCACAGCATGCCTAGGAATTGGGGGCCACCAATATAATCAACCGCATGGGCCATTCAACAATCCATCTGGCAAGTACTAATACAAGGAGCCAGCGCAGCTCAACTCCTCTGAGCAGTACTCCTAGCACATGCTTCTATTGCCCCACTCTATCCAGTCTGTAGCCATATACACCTGTATATACTATGTACTTACGTATTTTGCTGGTAATTTTGGACGTTATAACATACACACCAAAGTCTTCTGATGGATGATGACAGTCTATTCAATTGTGATGGCGCTCACAGGGTTCCAAGTTGCCAACTTGGTCCCTTATTTTGCTAAAGTATTCCCCCAAATGTTAGGTCTTTACATCTTCCCATGCAGTTTGGCAAGCTACTCTTGGCTGTGCCTGCTGTTGTCTTGGAGAATGAGAGTTATGACCTCCTAGTTGGTAATCAATTCCTTAGGGAATACAATGAGATTGTCAGCTTGAAGGATGTTTACCTCTCCATTCTAGGGTAAAAAGTCCCTCTGATCTTCAAAGAGCCTGTTAAAGTCCCAGGGAAGCGCCTCAAGATGTGTGCCTTAGAGTATCACACTGGTTTTTTCACCCTAAAATACCGTACACATTCATCTAACATGAAGTGTCCTACTATGGCTTGCCCTGCGTCTGAAGGAATTCCTCTGTTGGCCACTTCCACTGTAACTATTCCCCCTGGGTTTCAAGTCATCCTTGACTCACAAATATCTTATGAACTACCTAAGTGTACATTTCTAGATTTATACTCTCCTTCCTCTCTAGGACGCAACAAGCCCTACCTATGCCCAGGAATCTTGGATGTCTCTCATAAAGACCACGTTCAATTGCTGGCTGCCAACTTAACTACTCTCCCCATATGAGTGTCTAGAGGGCAGTTTGTTAGCTATGGTAAGTTGTTGAATTCTCCCAATGTCCTGTTGCTACATTCCTTTGGCATGTTTAAGGATTTTAATTTACCTGAAGACAAGCCCCAAGTCCAGTCCTTGTTCACTGCTCAAGATTTCCTGCAACTATTCTCAGTACAACAGAAAGAGGTGCTGGATTTGCTAGATCAGTTTTCAGATATCTTTGCTAAAGATAGCACTGATTATGGTCTTTCCAAAGGTGTCATTCACCAGATTGATACTGGTGACGCTTCCCCCTTCCGCGCTAAACCATATGGCTACAGTTGCATAGAGGACGCTCAGGTGTCTAAAGAGCTCAAATAACTATTAGATGCTGGGCTACTAGCTCCTTTCCAAAGTCTGTGGGCCTCCCCTTGCTCATACTGAAGAAGAAGAATGGAGGTCATTGTATTGTGATGGACTATTGACAGTTGAACTCCTTAACCAAAAAGGACTCCCACCCCTTGACATGTATTGATGATGCTCTCTGCTGCCTTGGAGGCTCTAAGTTCCTCTCTGCTATGGACCTGGAATCTGGGTACTGACAAGTTGATCTCTCTCTCAAGAATAGATAGAAGGCTGCTCTCATCACTTCTGAGGAACTGATTGAGCCTACATACACAATGCAAGGGCTCTGCAATACCCTGGCTACTTTCCAACAAGCCATGGACTCCATCCTCTGTGACTTTAAACTTTCATATGTCTTATTGTACTTGGATGATATAATGGTCTTCAGCGCTACCTTTACAGATCATCTGGATTACCTCAACAAAGTGTTCATAAAGATTTGGGAGGCTGGTCTTAAGTTAAAACCATATAAGTGTTCTTTCTTCAAGGAACGCCTTGAATTCTTGGGCCATGAGGTAACCCAGACAGGAATTTGCCCAATGACCAAGAAAGTTGAGGCCATTGACAAAATTCTTCCTCCCACCAACCTGCAATAAGTTCAAGTCTTTTTGGGCATGATGGGCTACTATAGACAATTTATCCCTGATTTTCCCAACACTAGCAAACCTTTGGTCCAACTGTTATGTAATACCCCTTTCAAATGGACTACTAGTCAGCAACAAGCCTTTGAGACCAATAGCAAAAGCTCAAAGAAGCTCCCATCCTAGTGTATCTTGACTACAATAAGGAATTCATCCTTTACACTGATGCTAGTGAACTGGCTATTGGAGCCATCTTGGCCCAACTTGATGATGAGGGGGTGGATCACCCTGTAGCTTATACTTCTTGTATCCTGAACAAGCATGAGAAAAATTATAGTGTCACAGAGAAAGAATGCCTTGCTGTGTTACATGCAGTCAAACAGTTCTGTCATTATGTGTATGGCAGCCATTTCATTGTTGTCACTGACCACGCTTTGCTTAAGTGGTTACAACAGCTTAAGAAACCAGAAGGACAACTGGCTAGATGGGCTCTCTGCCTGCAAGGTTACAACTTCACTGTGCCACACTGTCCCAAGATTCAACATCAAAATGCTGATGGATTGTCCTGAATGCCCATCCTTGCGCTACACCATGCTGAGGCTGATTGACTATATGAACTAATTGGATATTCATCCTCCTGGAAGAACAAGACGGAAGAAAATTTTATTGCCCTATCCAAACTATCTGAAGATACACTCATTTGTGACAACCAGCTTTTCAAGAAAGTACAAGAGCAATATCTACCTTATGTACAACCTAGTCTTTGCCTTTTGTTGGTGCTTCAAGCTCATAAGGAGACAGGAAATGGAGGCATTTCCAAGACCTATGACTGGCTCCAGAAAAACTATTTCTGGGAGAACCTCTGCCTGCTGATTCCATATTTCATTGCTAGTTGCCATGATTGCCAGCTCCAGCAACCACAAGCTGCCTCACACAAGTTCAAGCTAGTCCCCCCTCAATACGCCTTTCTGTCAGGGATGCTTTCCCTGACTACATCAATTATTTGGAATTGGCCTTTCTATAAAGCAAGAACAATGAAGACAGCAAACAAGATTTAGGAATCAATTTGACCCTTGAAAGAGAACCAGACAGGGATCAAACCCGGAACCCTAAATACCAGGACAATGTTAGTTTAAAATCAGTCAGTTCACTTACATTGCCTATTTATTTAGAACCAATTGATTTGATTTTTGCTTTTGAAATTTAATCCAAGTGCAAACAGGTTAATAATGTAAGAAACAACATCACTTACTGCTCTGTGTCTGATTGGCTGCAAAAATCATGCTTGACGCCTTGTAAACTACTCTACTTAACTTTATGCCAAGCTCTGTACTTGATGTTCATTGACACTCTACAAATAAGCTTCTTAAATTTAATTAAGCTTGTGGCTCATTCCAGGTTCCTCTGGTCATATTATGTTCTTATTTATTTTATTAAGCTCTAACTTTACCAACACATGAAAAAGGTATTATTTTGATTCATAAATTTCATGTAAATCCCTATTATTCCCCAATAGCCACTTAAATGTTCCAGCCTCCATCTTGAGGGTATTTAAGTGAGCATTCATTATCATTCTTACTTGTTCGCATAATAAAGAATTATTTCTACTCTATCCCTGTCTACACTTAGCTTTTGATTCTTATTTTGAAACCATGAAAGGAATTTTATTCCTGCTCTGGTTTCTAGCTTCCTTCTTGCCTGTGGTGCTAGCTTTGGAGAACCCAACACCAACTACTGACTGACAAAATTCATCCCCATACAATTCTCACCAGAAGGAATCCCTGGCCCATGGTTGGTTTAAATATCCCTCCAGTCACTGGGGGCGCAAATTCCACTATGGTTGTTCTTCTACTCCTCCTCCTCCTCCTCCAGCAAAACCTTTGCTGGTTAGACCCAATGCTTCATTCTACCTGTTAACCTATGTGGCAGTATATTACCTGCTGGGTCACTTCAGCTCTATGCTGGGGAGATTTGCCTATCTGGGCCACTTAGGTCATCTTGCCATGATCACAGTACCCATTGGATCAGTAATAGCAGGGATCAACTTAGGGGCCTTGGCCCACTAGGTAGGGAACTTGTTCCCTATCAAGTGGATCCCTGACACTTTCATACTGTCAGCATTGACGCTGTAGGGCCTCTCCCCCACTCTTGCTCTGGCTGCTGCTTTATCCTAATTTCTGTTGATCATTTTAGCAAGTGGGTAGAAGCTTGCCTCATTAAGGACATCACTGCCAAGACAACTGCTGCCTTTCTGTTGTAAGACTTATTCTTTTGCCATGGCTGTCCTCAAGTGTTGTTATCTGACAATGGGACTAACTTCAATGCCAAGTTGGTAACCTCTGTTGTTGAAGCCTTGGGGTCTCATCAGTCTTTCTCTGCCCCCTATAATCCTTCTACCAATGGGGCGGTTAAGCGTGCAAACTCAACTCTGGTCTCTATCATGAGTAAACTCACTTATTCTGACGCTGCAAGCTGGGATCTATACTTACCTGCTGCTCTCTTTGCTTATTGCCTTAGCAAACATTGTGTCATTGGGTACTCCCATTTTGCTATGATGTATGGGCGTGAGGCCACCAATCTTTCACTCCTGGGGGCTCCCCTCCTCTGATAAGGCTGTGAACTCAGATGACCATATCAAAGATTTAGTCAACTGCATCATTGATATACAAGCTACTGCATACACCTCTGTGTATAAGAACAAAATGCTTGAGCTCTCTCCTGACAATGATGGACGTTCTCCTTTGCCTGAGCTCAATATTGGGAACCATGTTCTCTACCATCTGCATAGAGTAGAAGAACGTGCTCACAAGTTAGATATGTTGTGGGTTAGACCTCTGGAAGTGACCTTCAAGCAAGGATCAGAGTACACTGTGAAACTCCTCTCTAGTGATTAATTGTTTGCCCAAGTTCATGCCAAGTTCCTCCACAAGTACCACCCCCCTAAGGCCAATCTAGAGGGGGGCAATGTTGTGAATGCCGCCATTCACCAAGTTTTGATTTTGCCTGTGATGGGTTATTTTGAGGACAAATCTCTCTCTTTTGCTTTTGCCCTTTGAAATGAGTCTGGCTCTAAATTGGGGAATTCAATTGTTCAGTTTCCTGATTCTGCGCAACTCACTTTCCCCACTCATGCTTGTGTCAAGTGATCCTACCGTCCATGCACTGTTTTGTGGTAAAGCTACACAGTATGTATTCCATTTCACTTCTACCAATAAAATTTAAGTTCTATTCACATTTTTGTATTTATGTCTTCACGTACTTTGGCGCCTCTCTAGCCACGTCTAGCAGATATTATTTAATCATGACCACAAGGTAATCACATAGCCTTCCCTGCCATTATAACCAAGACTTAGTACAAATCCAATCCTAAGGTTAAGATTCCCTGTTGTGTATCTGTGCCGCGCCTCAGGTCACAACAGTGGATTTTGCAATTTGACCAGTGTTGCTGTATTTTGTGTTGAGGTTGCCAACATACCTGGCTGTGACACCAAATTGGGAGTAATATCTCAAACTACCATTCCCCTTTTTAAGCAGTTGAGGAGAGCTTCACACTTACTATCTGTCAACCAACTCCAGCCCTTGGCAGGTACCGCAGCATCCTGGCTAGCAGGCTCAACACATGGGATGGGGACCTTTGTGTAGAAGTTGGGATCACTCTTACTTGCAGTGGCGTCATCAATGATGTAATACTTCACAGTTGAAGATGGCTCCTCAGTTGTGGCCAATGGCTCATAAGACATATCAAAGACGTAGGGGCATGTGGTGGCAACTCTTGGATCAAGAATGCGGGGCCAGGTGACAACTGGGTACACAATAGAGGTGTAAGTAACCTCAGTGTTCCTGGTGACCCTGGTATATGAGACTTTTGTGGCAGGCCTTGAGAGCAGCTTCTGTCTAGAATTCAGGCTGTGTGATCTGGCTTGGGATGCGGGAGGTGGTTGACTAGTGCTGACGCTTTGTGAGGCCTGTGTGTTGGCATTACTCCCCTCAAGTTGGGTTCTGGGTCTATTCTTGGACCCTCTGGGACGCTCTCGTGGACAGGCTGCCCCGCAGGCTGGTTCAGGAGCTGGTTGGGAATGCAATTGTTGTTCCATAAAAATAAAATAATATATATTAGATTAAATATGTATTTATTTGAATTTTTGGTTTAGTAGTGAGTAGTTATTTTCTCTTGATTTAGCCTTGAATAGTAACATAATTTCTATATCTGTGCTTTGAAGTGTATAGTATTGTATACTTTCCAGGTCTGGATAATCTTAGAGTTTAATTACTTTTTATGTCTAAACATGATTATTGAGATTGATTTTTTAGTTTGATTTTAGTTGTGGTGGAGCTTCTTAATTTGGGTTGGTGTTTCCTAGTGTGTTTATTGCACATTAAATTTGGATTCCAGTTCCTGCAATTAATACTGTAAATTCAGAACCTGAATGTAAAAATGTGGGATTGTCAAATCCTTGGTCCAAATTTTGAATCACTTTTGCGGGATAGCCTTTTTTTAATTAAATTGAATTATTTGTATTTTTATTTGAATTTTTAAAAATGCGGGAACTCATAGACACTTTGCAAAGTTCAAGTTGAGCTGCATATTTCCAATGGACAAAATGAATTAACTGGAATCAGATTTGAAGCGTTCAAATCCATCAACTATTTTCATTAAGTTTACTATGTTTTTTGAAATTGCAGGATTGTCAAATCCAAGAACCAAATTTCAAATCACTTTTGAATGCCACTAGTAAACTCAGATATTAATTGTGGAAACTGGAATCCAAATTTAATGTACACTAAGCACACTAGGAAACACCAACCCAAATCAATAAGCTCCACCACAAGTAAAATCAAATGAAAAATTCAATCTTGATAACCATGTTTAGACATAAAAAGTGATTAAACTATAATATTATCCAAACCTGGAAAGTATACAATATTATTCACTTCAAAGCACAGATATAGAAATTCTGTTACTATTCAAGGCTAACTCAAGAGAAAATAACTACTCACAACTCAACCAATAAATTCAAATAAATATATATTTAATCTAAAATATATTCTTTATTTTATTTTTATGGACCGACAATTGCATTCCCAACCTGCTCCTGCACCAGCCCGTGGGGCAACCTGTCCATGAGGGCGTTCCAGAGGGTCCAAGAACAGACCCAGAACCCAACTCAAGGTGAGTCATGCCAATACACAGGCCTCCCAAGGTGTCATTGCCAGCCAACCACCTCCCGCATCCCAAGCCCAATCAACCAGCCTGAATCCCAGGCAGAAGCCACTTTCAAGGCCTGCTTCCAAAGTCTCCTACACCAGGGTCACCAAGAACACTGAGGTTACTTACACCTCCACTGTATACCCAGTTGTCACCCGTCCCCGCACTCTTGACCCAAGAGTTGCCACCACATGCCCCTACGTCTTTGATATGTCTTATGAGCCATTGGCCACAACTGATGAGCCACCTGTACCTGTGTCATATGCCACCATTGACAGTGCCACTGCAAGCAAGCGTGATCCCACCTTCTACACAAAGGTCCCCATCCCCTGTGTTGAGTCTGGTAGCCAGGATGCCGTGGTATCTGCCAAGGGCTGGCGTTGGTTGACAGATAGTGAGCGTGAAGCTCTCCTCAACTGCTTGAACGGGGGAATGGCAGTTTGGGATATTGCGTCCCAATTTGGTGTCACAGCCAGGTACATTGCCAACATCAACACCAAGTATGGCAATACTGGGCAAATTGCTGAATCCACCAAGGCAAAAAGACAGCCAAAACTCCTTCAGCCCGTACACATTGACGCAATCAAGCAGTGGGTAGCCAGGGATTGCCACCTGGACACACTTGTTGTCCAATCAATGCTCACCACAGAGTTTGGACTTTCTGTTTCCAAAACCCTTGTCTACAAAACTATAGTTGATTTGGGCTTCTTGTGGAAGGTGCTTGGAGTTTCTCAGTACAATAGGAACAGTGAAAAGACCATCAAGGATTGACGCATTTATGCTGAGACATATCTGGCACTAAAAGAGACTGGGAATGTCCAGTTCTTCTATATCAACAAATTGTTGTTTTCCTCCTCACTCAGGTCCAGGCATGTGTGGGTCAAGAAGGGGTCCAAGGACGGTGTAGCCCATTGTGCAGCTGTCTGTTCCCAGACCTATTCAATGGTTGCGCTTCTTGGTCCTCACAGGTTAGATCAATACTAGATGATTAAAGGATCCCATAACAGTGGGACCTTTCTTGATTTTCTCCAATCTGTCAAGGATTACCTTTGGATAAATTATAGCGGCACAACCAACATTGTTGTGCTTGATAATATTGGGCTCCACAAAGTGGATCTGGTTGTGTCCAAGTTCCCCCCCCCATTGACAAGAATAGTCACTCCTCCAGCCATTACCTTACTGATTGTCCAATGAGACTTCTCTTCCTCCCACCATATTCCCCATTCCTGAATCCAATTGAGGAGGTCTTTGGGTGGATCAAGAATAAGGTGAAACAAGGCCTCCCTCAGGACACTGAGGATCTATTCAATATTCTTGAGATCAGTCAATTTGCAATGCCACCCAATGTGTTGGCGGCTTTCTACAAGCACTTGGAATCATTCCTCCCAAAAGCCCTGGCCTCCAAGCCAATCAGATAAATGGGCACTCCAGGTTTTATTTGTTTTTATTTTATTTATTTTAATTTTAATAGGGCTCAAAAATTATTATTTATATATAATAATGTGACGTTTGATTGTATTATAGACATATAAGAATACATAGAAAAGGTAAGTAAACCTAATTATACTAGATATAGAGATATTTATTTTTTATTATAATTCACTGAATATTATATTTGCTGTTGCGCTAAAAAATAAAATAAATTAATTTATTTATTTATATATTTGTGAATTGTTGGTGGTACTTTGGCTTTTCTAAGCCACAAATTGGACATTGTATATCATCATATGATCCTTGTTATTTCAGTGCCACTATAGCCATATGACACGGCAACCAATGGTTTTTATGTATTCCTTACTAATTTGTACTTAGGACGCAGTTCAAGTATATCAAATATGTTTATCAAATCATATCACAAGGGAAAGGTAATTTGAGTTCTAAACAATCATTTGTTTAGGACAATAGTGGTGCGGGCTGCATGATGTGGATAAATTCAATTCTCCATGTTTATCTTTGTGATAAATGGACCCGTACCCAACAAGTAGTAAATAAAAACATTTTTAATTCTTTTTTATTATTTGATGCATTGGCAACTATAACTAATGTCTTTTAATATACTTAGATATATTAATACTATAATCTACATACTAAAATTAAAAATTAAAATATTAAAAATAAAAGTTTAATTATAAATCTTAAAAGTTAAATATTAAAGGTTAAATATTTGAAATATACCAATTTTTATTTAATTGTGATTTTTTCAATATTCAATATTCAATATTAAAATATTGTATATTAAATATTTTAATAGTAAATATTTCACAATTAAAATTTTACCAGTAAAATTTTAATAGTGAAGTATTTAGTATTAAAATTTTAATTTTAAAATAAAAAAAATAAAATAAAAAATTTAAGTTGCAAGGGAAAATGATTTATTAGGGGAATGTGATTATTCCGGGGAATTATACCCCAAAATCAAATTTTCTGCTAATGCATCCAATTGGGACCACATACTCTTCTGTATGTGGTGGATGACTCTGGCGCCAATTGCTAGAGGGGTGGCGCTCAGCACCCCGGTGGTGGCCAAACGTCTTATAAAAGGCAATCAGGTGAGAGAATCAACTAGTAGATTTTTTGGGGGTACATAGTACCTGTATAGTGTTGCTATTGCAAATGAGTCATACAGGATGTGCTTGACTGTCCTGTATCCCTGTGGTGTCTTCTGTCTGCCAAGGGCTACGCGGCATATATTGATCTGTATAGGTACATCTTCTAATTTTTTCACATTGGCTTTCAATATGCAGTGAAGCAGGATTCCCAGGTACACCACGACGTGGATTTGTTGCAAGGTATACTTTTCTGAGAACATGCACAATTTTTTAAAAGTTTGTACTAACCTATTAATATAGGACGTTTGGTTGAATTTGAAGAGGGTTCCGGGGGGCGCCCAACTTGTATCAGCCCCCCAGGCCTCGGCAAACAATATCAATAAAGGTTTAAAATTATTCACGAGGACTGCATCCCCGACTTTATTTGATAGAGCTTTCAAAATTTCATTAAAAATTACAGATTTCAGATAATCATTTCCTATTTTAAAATTGGTTTTTATTAAAAAAATTTCATATTTGTTGATATTTGTGAAGGGGAAACTTTGAATGCTTTCATATATGTATTCATTGAAGTTCAGTTTTATATCCCGCAAATTTCATTCATTTCTTTGATTTTGATTGTTGATCCTAGTTTGTATGCTTCCCTTATCCATGGCAAGCACCCCGTGGGCAGTTGATATTCCCTATCTTGAGCTTCACTATTAAAAAAATTATTCATATTCTGTTGAATTATGTTATTTATTTGGTTTTTATTTATTTGTTTTATATGGGCCACCAGTGACTGGTAACCCCCATAAAACCAACTCAGAGTAAAAGCTGCCACTTCTGCGACCTCATCCCCATCCCTGGTGATGACTAAAATAAATATAAGTTAAACATAAAAAGTCTTACTAATCTTTTCCCCTGTGGCCCCCTCAGCCACAGGCGCCATATCAGCAAATTTCATGAGCATTGGATGCTCTTCATTAATTTTCCTAGGCTTAATTTTTCTTATATTTCTTGCAACTTGTGCTTCTTCTTGGTTTTCATTTGATAAAGCTTCTGTATTTCTTGAGGCGCTTCTGCTTCTTGCTTGTATTTCATTTTCATCTGTTTCCATTTGGTTGGTTTCCTCTTCCTTGTTATTGATTTCCTTTTGAATTTCTGTTCCTTCAATTAGTTTGATCTTATTGTTTTCTTTGGCCCCCTGCCAGAATTCCCACAAATTGTAGGCTGTGTTGTTGAACTTTATACTTGATAAAATAGTTCCCTGTAGATTAAGTAATTTTTCTTTATTCTTTTTATCTATAATATTTCCCAGCTTATCCAGAGCATCTTCTTTTGACTGTATCAGTGGCTGTCCCTTGTTACCCAGCTTCCCTGTCACTATTTCCCTGATATTTCTTTCTATTTCAACAACCTTTTGAAGGTGTGCTTCTAATTTGTTGATTAAGTTATAGATTGTTGAAATATTGTTCAAATTCCATCAAAAAATTGGTTTTTATAGTACTATGTTCAGTGCATACATATTTTTCATCATCATTAATAAATTAAAGACAATAAATGTAAATATTGGGTTAAAATATTGCAATTAGACGTCAACTCTTGGTATTTTGATATTATATGCATAACTCAATGTATTTTGTTTAATAAAATTCATTGTAAACTTGGCCTTTTTTCATTGTAATTTATCAAAATGGACTGTGTTTATATTAGAGAGCCATTAACGCTTAGTATAATATTGATACATAGTGCATTTTACAGTCTGTATATTTACCTATTGGTAATAATTCTATAAACTTTTTAGTTGGATTTTACAAGGTAATAATAATGTAATGTATTATAAATTACAGTTTACTGTCATTAATAACACATTACATTATTATTACCTCGTAAAATCCAACTGAAAAGTTTATAGAATTATTACCAATAGGTAAATATACAGGCTGTAAAATGCACTATGTATCAATATTATACTAAGCGTTAATGGCTCTCTAATATAAACACAGTCCATTTTGATAAATTACAATGAAAAAAGGCCAAGTTTACAATGAATTTTATTAAACAAAATACATTGAGTTATGCACATAATATCAAAATACCAAGAGTTGGAGTCTAATTGCAATATTTTAATCCAATATTTATGTTTATTGTCTTCAATTTATTAATGATGATGAAAAATATGTATGCTCATAATTTTAAGCTATTTGTAAAATGTACAACATTGTATTAATTATGGGAAATGTTGCTAATGTAAAAAGAAAGTATTATTAATTGTAAATTGAAAGAGAGATATCACATTTAATAAGTTATCACAAAGAAAAGATTTATTTACTAATCAAAGGACGGGAAGGGAAGGGAATGGGCAGAATGAACATCGCCTTCATCTACGCCTGTGAGAGGGGCGGCATCAGAGATAGTGGGGAGGGAATGGGTGGTGGTTTGGGAGTCGGGGTTGGAAGGCAGGTGGCTTTATGGGGGTTGGGGAGGCAGGGTTTGTTGACTGGGAAGGGGCAGCAAGAGCAGTTTGCTTCAATTGCTCAAATTCTTCTTCTGTCACATATACTGGCTTGAAAAAACGGATGGACTGGCGTGGGGGAGACGGGGGTCCTTTCTGGACTTATCACTATCACATGCATAGAAGATGATGAGATCAAATAAGTCCTGGACGGACGTGGAAGGGAAAAGCTAATACCCTTATCAATCTGGGTGCATAGTTTGTTGTAGGTGGCAGGCTTCAAGCGCCTGAGGGCAGAACCAAAATTGTAGAGACATACATCTGCAAGATGCATGTTGGTGTAGCTGATGGGGTAGGACCAGCAGGTATGCCCCGCAGTCCTGATTTCTTGGGTTGCCCATTCCTGCTGCTCCATCTCTGCACTCAGTACAACTATGTGCATAGTGTTTTGTGTGGCCCACTCCTCCAGCATGGCCTTGAGCTCCGTCTGGTAGGCATACCCATCTGTGGTGTTTGATATTGCCGAGTAATAATTGACACTCAATGAGGAAACTGCCAATAAAACCCCAACAAAACAATACAAGATTGGGCCGCGCTTGTACACGTCAGATTGGATGCACTTCTCTCCAAAGTCTTGGATACTGGCCAAGATCTTAGCATATGATAGAAAGATGACGTCATTACAGGCCCTCATTGTCCTCCCTTTAATAAAGTTAATAATGGTTGCATTGTATGGGTTGGTATCCAGAAAAAGGGGCCACTGAGAACTTGATTAGACAAGATTCTAGCAGCAACCACAACTCTGTGCATCCATGAATTCACTGTTCTTTTTTGGTGAAGATGCTGTGGAGTCCCAACTGGAGACGTACCTGGACCAGGGGCATCCGCGGGTCATATTCCATAATGGCCATCATAAGGGGATGGGCTGTATCACCTTTGGTTGAGGTATGGGCACCAGTTGGGGTCTTCTTGGTGGGGGGCCACAGTTGGCGTGGGCTTGCAGGGTTGCAGCCACAGTGGACTTTGCAAAACCCATTGCAGCTGAAATTTCCCTGAGGGACATAAGCTTGCCTTGCTTTTCAACCATTTTGAGAACAATCTCTGGGGTGATCAATTTTCTTCTGTGTCTTGTAGGCTGATTGGCTGGGGGAGGGACGTGTCCATCTTGGGAACTAGTCAATGCCATCTGATTGGCTGTTTTGGGGTTCTGGGCTCACTGGGTGACCCCATGGCTAAAATGGCTGGTTCTGGATGCCATTGCTGATAAGGGATTTGGGTTGGCAGCTGCCTGTGCATGGTGGACAAACAGGGCCATGCTGGAAGTTGCAGGGGGGAAAACAGACTCCTGTGTGGTGCTTGCGGAGGGGCTTGTGGGTTGGGAGTGGCCATAGACAGAGGCTTCACCGTTAAGAGACCCACTGTAGTCCTGCATGATTTTGTCAAGGCCAGGGAACAGCTTGTTGGCTTGGTTGTTATTGAAAGAAGACATAATAAAAATTTTATTATAACTTTAAACTCAAGAAGAGGAATGTATATTTTAGTCAATTTTATTATTATATATGTCAATTTTGTGAATATTACAATCTAAATTTTAGCCATCCTAAAATGGAATAGGGTGATTTTTGAGAATGCCTGTGATTCCTAAAAGAATTTTCAAAAATCCACTCTAGATCCTTTATCATCCTTTTTGAGACACCCATAAATTATATTTATTTCAATTTCATCGCAATTATGATTTGAAACTTGGTTCTTGGATTTGACAATCCCGCAATTTCAGATTTGTTAATTTTCACATGATGTCTATGATTCATTTGACATACAGGAAATCTCAAATTGTACATAAGAATCCTGCATTTCTGATTCATGTATCCCACATTTGTTTGCTGAGTTTTTTCTTTTGTTAGTTGAGTTATCTGCTCAAGAGATTCAAAATTTGCCAATTTAAATAAACCAAAAAAAGTCAAATTAAATGGTTAATTTTATTAAATATTTTATTTTTCACTCTGCTGAGTTGCCTGCAAAAGTGATTCAAAATTTGGACCAAGGATTTGAAAATCCTGCATTTTTACGTTCAGGTTCTGAATCTACAGTATCTGAGTTTACTAGTGGCATTCAAAAGTGATTTGAAATTTAGTTCTTGGATTTGAAAATCCTGCAAATCCAAAAAACATAGTAAACTTAATGAAAATAGTTGATGGATTTGAACGCTTCAAATCTGATCCCAGTTAATTCATTTTGTCCATTGGAAATATGCAGTTTGACTTGAAAAAAGTAAAGTGTCTATGAGTTCCCGTATTTTTAAATATTCAAATAAAAATACAAAAAATTAATTTAATTAAAAAAAGGCTATCCTGCAAAAGTGATTCAAAATTTTGACCAAGGATTTGACAATCCCACATTTTTAAAGTAGTTTTAAAAGCTATGGCAACAAGAAAAAACAATTAAAAATTAAACAAAATGAACTCAGATTTAAATGAAATTGAAATGAATCCAAATCTATTGTTGATCAATATAAATTCATTTAAAATTAATTTTGTTTAAATCTGAGTTCATTTTGTTTAAATCTGAATTGTTTTTGCTTGTTGCCATAGCTTTTAAAACTACTGTACGTTTAGGTTCTTAATTTAAAGTAATAAAATCTTCAGGCCAGGCCCTGACAATAAGGATCACACTAAAAGCCAAAAGCCTGCAACATTACAGAGGGTATCTGCCCATCCCAAGTAGTACTTAAATGGTCACTTAAGTGCCTCAAAGATCACCTTACACCTTCATCATTGTTATCATTATCATAGTCCATTAATAATAAAGGCCTTTTAATAAAGAATTAATATTTTTCATTGATCAAACCACTTTTTTGATGCCTTCAAGGACAGAAAGTTAGAAATTCATGCATCAGTGCCAGCTAATACATGGAGAGTTAAAGCTCTTAGCACTACACTATCCCATAAAAGCTTTAAGGAGGTTTCAGGGTATCTTCTCAATCTATTCTGGGTTCTGTTATTTTAGGGTGTACCATACTATACTGGTTGGAAATGTCTGGTTATCAAAAAAATCTGATGCATGCCTGAGAATAACCCACCTTGAGCCAAGTTGGCATCAAAGTTTCCATAATGTGGGTTACATTATAGCCATATTCATCCAGGCATTATATTTTTGATGGCTAACCAGCTTAAACATCTTTCTCTGGAAATATTTACAGCAGATTCATAGCCTGTGTGGTGAGCTGTTGGACTGTTAACCCCTACAGCCAGATTTCAAGTTGCATCTGCCTTCAACTCAGCTGTTTGGGGAACAAAATATTTTCTAAAATCAACCATTATATTTGATATTCTTTTGGTTTTTAAATCTGTGTATTTTTAATCCTCATTACAGATAATTCAGCCAACTAAAGACAAAACTCACTAAGAAAATGTAGAATACATGGATCAGAAATTTGGGGTTACAATTTACAAATTGATTTCTTCTTTGGTTCAAACAAATCAAAGTCAACCTGAAATGATTAATGGATACAAAATGTGGGATTGTCAAATCTAAGAACCAAATTTCAATACATAAATGAGGTAAATGTGAAGATAATTTAATTCATGGACATCTTAAAAGGATTTCAAAAAATCTAGTGTGATTCACTTCAATCCTTTTAAGAATCAAGGCAGTATTGAACAAGTACCCAATTCCATTCCAGGACAGCTAAAATTTAGATGCCTACTATTCACTAAATTGGAAAACCTAACATTTGAAAAAGAGATATAAATATATTATGTTTATTAACAATATATATATATTGTTGATAGCACTTATATTAAACTTATCTTCTTCAGTTTATATTATACACATAAAAGCTCTTATCATCAGCAATTGTACCTTAAATATAGGGCATGTTACAGTAGTTTTAAAAGCTATGGCAACAAGCAAAATGAACTCAGATTTAAATGAAATCATTTCAGATTTAAACAAAATCCAAGTTGCGCGAGATTCAGGATTCAAATAATTTAAATATTGTTGGTTAATAAATGAAATGCCAAACCAAAAACAAAATTTCACTTGCCCATTATACGAAATTATATCAAACATTAAGTGGTGTAGTTCAACCCACAAACAAAATGAACTGACGCAACAAGTGAAATGGATGGATGCTATTCCGGAGTATATTATAATCCAATCATGATTTGTATTAGACACCAACAGAAGGACAAAAATGAAACAAAATCTGAGTACTCTGGAAGCAAGATTACACAAACACAAAACAAAATGAACTCACACAAGATGTGTAGTATGAGCAGCCCAAAATAGAAAAATAACAGTATAACAGCCAATCAACAGCTATCCAATTTAGGAACAGAGGCATTTTATTCATTTTCATGGCTCCAGATTTGTATGGAATGGTTTTGAGAACCTTCCAAATATGGAATGGTGATTACAATAAAAATAAATCATTAATTTTTAAAATTTCTACTTTTAGTGATTTTATCCTAGGTTTTGTTTCAATATGGTTTTCAATAGCAACATCTTCAACCGTGCCAGCAGCAGTCAAGCCAGCTTCAATGGAGGTGAGGCCCAGAACGTGGAGGCACCCGTTTACACCCAAGCCTTTGAGGCGGGTAACAAGGAATCTGACCTGTTACTGTCCCCCGACCCATATGGCTTTGACTTGTTTGAGAGTCACTTTGCGTCTAGTGCTGCCCCCGCTCCCACACCCACCCCTGCACAAGCTGCCCACCAACCAAACAATCAGGATGGCAACCTCAATTCAGAACAACTTCCTGCCATTGCCCAACCTGCCCCTCCCTTAGCCAATCAGGCTTCAGCTCCCCCTGCCCAGTGCCCCAAGCAACAAATCATCACCGCCCAAATTCTTCAGGAAATTGTGGCACTCAACCTGCAGGGTCTGTCCTGGGATCAGATTGCTGACCAATTGTGATTTACCCAAGCTACTGTCATGCGGGAATTCAATAGCATGATGAACAGGGGGAATTGGATTGGGGCAGCCAAGAAGCCCAAGAAGGCCCAAGAGTCCCAGATAACTGAGGCATACCCAATAATGCTTGACCTCCTCCAGCGGGACCCCAAGCTTCCCTTGATCCAGGTCCAGAAGCAACTTGCTCACCATGGCATTTGGGTGTCTGAGTGCATGGTGCAGCTCTGGATGCATGGAAAGGTGTCTTCAATATGGGTTCTTACCAATTTTTGCTGGCAACCAATGGGATGGTGCTGAGGATTCTTCGTATGATCCCGCCATTGAATCCACCCTGGTCCGTTGCTTGACTAGTCTGTCAGATGATGTCATTTTTATCTCCTACTACAAGCTATTGTTAGCTTTTGATGACTTTGGCGCGCAAGGAAGAGCTGCCACTCAAAAAGGAAGGAAGAATGTCAAGAAGGGGACGTTTATTAGTGCATTTATGGCTGTGTTGGCCAAGGGTTTTGTCTATTATTGGACAAACCCTGATTTTGCTGATGGGTACTCTTACGGCCACATCCTCGGTGGATTGCTCAACCCCTGTGATGGCTCAAATTCCAAATACCGGGTTTTCTTGAGCCACCAGATGGAGGGAAGCTCCACTGCCCTCAAGGCCATCCAGGGACGCGGGCACCAGGCCTCAGTCTACCCTGCCGGCCATGCCAACGTCCATCTGGGAGATGTCATCTTCTTTAACATGGGATCCACACTATGGGAGCGCCGCCCTCAGGCTTTCAATGACCTCTATCTTGGGGACCTTGATCACAATTTTCTCTTTGGTTGCCAAATGGTGGCTGACTTGTTTGCGCAAATGGTTTTCCATGTTAACATGGGCAGCCAATCACGTAAGGATAAGCGTCTTCCACCTTGGGCCACTGCCACTTACCAGCCCATCCAGCCAATGGCCAATGAGGAGTACAACAAGCGGCATATGGCGGTCATCACGCGAAATCCTCCTGCCTCCACCCCCACCACCAACACCCCTAACCCGCAAGCCCAACCCACCCAATCCCAGACGCCCCAGGCCAGCACTGCCTCTATGTCTTCCTTCCCGCGTTATTCTGCCTCCTAGGCATCACTCCCCCCTGCCTCAATAAACCCCCTGTCACCAAACATTTTATATTTATATTATCTTTATTTTGGATTTCAATTGTACATGTTCTCTTTGTTTATAGTTGGTTTTATTCTTTATGTTCAGCTTATTTCTATAAAATCATATATTTACTATGGTGTGTATCTAGATCCTGAACACAGTTATTTTTAGCACCAAACCACAGCCCCTTGTGAAAACATTAACAACAACTTGGTGATCAGCTAAATTTGAATTAGAAAATTATAGTGTTAACTGTTTTTAGATAAAGTTGTTACTGATATAAATTCAAAACCTTAATGATAAACTTTAAGCCAATCAGGAGCCAAGTGATAAAGTGATTGTTGTGACATAAAGGGTCATTCAATAATTCTTTGATGTATGTGCGCTAATTAATATGATTGGCTGGATGTTTTGCCATTGTACATCATTGCCGCTGTGGCAAGTTGTTGATGGACTAGTGCCCAATCAGCTGCTGGGTTAGCACTAGTCCACCAACAACTTGCCACAGCGGCAATGGTACACAATGGCAAAACATCCAGCCAATCATATTAATTAGCGCACATGCATCAAAGAATTATTGAATGACCCTTTATGTCACAACAATCACTTTATCACTTGGCTCCTGATTGGCTTAAATTTTATCATTAAGGTTTTGAATTTGGATCAGTAACAACTTTATCTAAAAACAGTTAACACTATAATTTTCTAATTCAAATTTAGCTGATCACCAAGTTGTTGTTAATGTTTTCACAAGGGGCTGTGTCAAGCGCCAAAAATAATATGGTAACCAGGAAAAAAATGCCACACAAAGCAAATGACACATATTGAGATGTATGTAAAACATATACAAAATGGGTAAAAAGATGGGATAATGTAGTAAATGGGAAAACAAAAAGGAATAAACAAAGAGGCAATTGTATCAAAATAATACAGAATTTATTGGGGCAAGAGCTATAAAAACATATGAAAAGGTTAGTAAAAAATCAATGAGCAAATTGGAAAAACTTCTAAAAGACCTTGACTTAGCAATTGCAAAAATCAAAGAAATTGACCGCAAGGTCAAGGAAAAGGTGAAGTCTGCTGTTCTTGAAGGGGACAAAAACAAAAAGGTGTCCGCCAAGTCACTCATGACCAAAATACCGGACACACCTGAGAAGACAATAGAGTGCCTACTCAACATTCAGAAGACAGTGGTTGAAGGCTTGCAATTCAAGTCCTTTGCACTCTCTGCGCTGTCTGTCTGGACGGACAACCCTGATATGTATGCACATCTCAAACCCACCAAGAGGGCCCACAAGGAGGACACTGAGATGCCTGCACAGCTGCTTGCGCCAAGGATGGCAAAGCCTGCCAAAGCCGCTGGCAAAGAAGAAACCCAAGAAGGTAACCTAAGAAAATAAATTTAATAAAAACTCATAAATACTTACCTTTTTTTAGAAGATGTTGATGGTGAACTCCGCCGGGTCCTGGTTCCTTTTGTCCCCCCCACCTTCTACTCAAATTTTGCCACTCACATGGCGAAGCAGCTTTTCCTGTCCCCCCTGTCTTGCAGGAGCTTGAAGATGGGATTCACAGTGCATATTTAATGTCCAGGGAGGCATTGGCTGGGCTGACACATGAAGAGGAGGCATCCGAGTGGGCAGTTACTGCCTACAAGGATGCTCAACTGGTCCGCCTGGATCCGGTTAACCTCAGTGGAGTTTACTGTGTAAACTCCATTGAGCTTGTTTGGGACGTCCTGGCAACACTCCCATTCAAGAATATACCGGAGATGGGCTGGGCCCATGCGGCTGCTTGCTTCTGCTTCCCGGTGGAGCACACCCTGTCCTACTTGCTGGAGAACTTCAGGTGCGCGGTAGAAAAACTGGCTGTTGCGGATGCAACAGCCGTGAAGAAGACTAAAATTCTCCTGACGGACTTTGGGCTGGCCTGGAGTGCCAACGAGACAGGGGTCCCAGAAGCTATGGATCTTACCTTTGGCAAAACTAAACACGAGAAAAAAATAAGCACAGCATGCAATAAATTATGCAAGTTTACGGAAGCCTTTGCTGGGCAAAGGCTTCACTTGCTGGTTTACCTGGGGTTCCTGTTTTACTTCAAAATGAGCGCCAGCGTGGAGGACCTGGACAGGGTCCTTCTGGGGATTGACGAGGCCACACTTGCTCTCAACAGGAAAAAGTCCCCCAGGTTACAACTCAGTTGACCATGTTATCCAGGACGCCCTGGTCCTGGCAGGAATCTACGGGTTTGCGGCCCCGCCTGAGAAGCTGCTGCTTCACTCCCACCTCACCATCCTCCCTTTTACCAGCAGGCAAGAATATTTTAACCAGGGTGTATCCACTGTCCACAGTGTGGCAGTGGAGGTTGTGTGCCACCTCCATTGTGGGGTGGGTACATACCGCCGAACCCATTATAGGTGCTCCTAATTTATTCTCTATACCAATAAATATATTTACCCTTTAGAATATTTTTATTATAGTTAATAATTTTATAAAATAATATTTTAGCAAACATTACTTACAAAATAAATTTCAGGGAAGGTTTTAATAAAAGCATATAATATATGTCAATAAAATCTACTTCTAATTTGTATGATTTACATTTATTTTTTTTAGTTTGCTTTTTATATTTATTTGCCAAAAATGATATTGATGTGTTTGCGTAATCCATTATCAAGCGTTTGGGATACCCTTGGATGCAATAATAAAAATGATTATGAATAAATAAATTACTAACCTTCATTGATGGTGCTGCTGAATGTGATTGCAGGCTTGGAAACATCTAAATATAAAATGTTAGTTAATGAATCTTGATTAGTAAATTAGAGGATATATAAAAAAAGTGGGATAAGCTAAGCCTTTAATTAATTGGCTGATTTGCAAGGCACGCGGGGATAAACAAATCAGCGTGGCTATAAAATTTGGCCACAGTCTCAGCTGGGAGGGTATGGATCCCGGCCTGCAGCAAATCAAAAAGGTCCTCTGTCCCAGTTGGGGTTCCTTGCTTGACAACTTGCTTGAGCCACCCAAAGACTTCCTCGATGGGATTTAGGAAGGGCAAATAAGCAGGGAGGAAGAGAAGGCACATATTTGCCATGGCCAATTGCTGGGGGCCCACTGCAATGCTCGTGTCAATTGATGGAAATTCTTCAAGAATATCTGCCACCTTGTGGAGACCAACGTTGTCCAGCACAATTACGTTGGTGAAGCCTGGGCTTGTGCGCCTCAGGTGCTCCTGGACCAATCAGAGAAATGATAGGAAGGTCCAGCTATTGTGAGATCCCAATATTATTTGGTAGAGCTCAACCCCCTTTGGACCGAGGAGAGCCACCATCAAATAGGCTGTGGCGCAGACTGCAGCACGCCAAGCCATCCTGTCATTGGAGCCTCTGGGGACATACCCATACTCATTGTGCATTGACGAGGCAAATGCTGATTTGTCAATGTAGTGAAATTTGATTGTCCCCTTGGCTTTTAGGGCAGTATATGCCTCTGCATATTTTCTCCAGGTCTCAATATTGGCTGGGCTGTTCCAATTGTATGGGGATACCCTGAGTTTTTTCCAGGAAAATTGCATTCCCTTGACTAAATGATAATAGAAAGAAATTGAGGCCTCAACCCCAAAAGTGGACTTGACCATGGCCTGTATATTTGCCAGTTTAAGATGGCAATCTTGGGTTATCCACTGGCAGATTGCCCATTTGTGCTCCTTTGTGAGCATGGTTGGCACGCGCAAGGATTTCTCCGCGGCAAGGACTCGACCCATGTTGAAGGTCTTTGAGGCGTACTTGGGATCCACCCCAACAATGGCTGCAGCCGCCTTGTAATTGCCTGATTCATGCATTAGATTAAGCAGGATGATGTGTTTGATGTTGGGGATGCGCTTCTGAGCGGGCTTTTTAGCGGTGGGGATTGGCTCGTTGGCGTTGGGCAAGGCACAGGGCATAGGCACCTTGTTGTAGAAGGCTACAACTTTCTTGCGCACCAGTTGTCCCTCATCAGTTTGAAAGAACTGGGCTCCTTGTTATCCTCCTGATCATCATCACTGACGTAGGGCTTGTAGCTAGTATCAAGTACAGGCTTCACCTTCTCCAGCTTGGCTGACAGGACCAAGTATTGCCGGTACACAGCGTCAAACACATACGAAGTAAGTTCTACCTCCTTGTTTCTAACCATTTTGGTAGTGGTGACCTTGGTTGGCTTCCGGGTCAGCTTTGGGACCCAAGGGTTTATGCTCTGCACCCTAGCAGCTTGTGCTCCTTGAACCAGCTGTGTCAGTGCAGCGTCACTATGGAACTCTCCTCTTCTGCCTACCTCCCAAGTAGGCACTTGTGTTGTACTGAGTCTATTCTTTGACCCACGGGGGTGACCGCGACCGCCGCGCACAACAGGTGCATTGGTACTCTGGTGTTGTGTTCCTTCCATTTTAAAATTTAATAAAATACTAAATAAATTTTAATTAAGTTACTCCCTAATTTTTGCTTTTATCTGAATATGGATATTTAATTAGAGGTTTTCCCACCCAATATCCCAATTATAGATTTTTTTATTTCTTAATTAGTTGTTTCTGGTTTACAACGCCCATTTTTGAATACCCAAAATAATTCCCACCCTTTTTCCCGGATTTTATGCCAAATATAAGTACCCAACACAATATTTTTAAAATTTATGTTTCAGATCTTGTGTCTTATTTTAGATACCTTGGTATCATTCTTGATTACAATCCATTGCACAAACTGTGTGAGTGATTTTGTTTATGATTTGAGTTCCTATTGTGTTTCATTTTTGGATTGAGTTTTGACGCACCATGTGTGGGTGTATTTTGTCACCAATTCACATAGTAAACATATGGGTCATTATTTTAGGGATTAGGCCATTTTCTAATGCATATGCTGCTCAAGTCGCAGCATAACACAGTTCAATTTTGAAAAAGTAACTAATTACACAATTTATATTTAAAACATTAATAACTCAATGAAAAATTAATATTTTTTCACACTGTAAACTATCAAAATGAAGCTAAGAATCTTATCTTTCTATTGGTGTAAAATTTTAATATGTATACTATGCTCAATATTTAAGCAAAAGTAATTTAAAAGAGCATAATCCAGATTTTATTATATGATTATATCTAATGATATAAAGTAGATCACTTCAAAGCTAATAAATACTCTTTTTTCAATACACAACAGATGTTTTTTATTTGACAAAATTAAAGATAAGATTGAGAGCTTTATTTTCGCATTTTATTTTATTTAAAAAGCTCAATTCTCTAGGATTTTATGATAGTTTGAAGTTAGGATGTTTTTATCACTGTTTAGATTGATTTTAAGGTTCAAGTGAGCTTTGAACCTCAAATTAAGCATTCTTTAAATGGATTTCTTTAATATTTTATCATTTTAAAAATATGCGGAAGAGTTACAATTAACTGAATACATCATTTTAATTGATTTGCATTGATTACAAAGAGGATATGATTTAATAATAATGCTTAGCTGCTTCACATATATCACTTGTGCATGAAAACTGGGTATTTAATTAATTTCTGCAAACATAAATTCAAGTTCAAACTATAATAAAAGCTATCACACCATTTCTTTCAGAATGGTGTCATTTAGCTTGGTATATAAGAGCTAAAGTACCACAAAGCTTCTAATCCAAAAGACCCCATTCAAAGACCACATTCTGATCATAACTACTCCATCATTAAGGCACACATCAGAGATCTGACCTAATTACAGATTCAAAATACTACCATGTCCTCAGTTAAATTTACTTCTTCCATGCTACCCTTTTTTCCTTGGGAGCTTCAACAAAAAGAGAGAGAATTGCAATGTTAAAAAAGGCATTCCTCTTTATTGCTGGTGATGATCTTGATAATTTCATCAAGCACTTCCTTACTCAAACTGAATTTGGGAAAGCTCAGTTCCTGCCAACTATTCAAAATCAAAAAGGCAATGAGTTCATTGAAAACTTAAAGGATCTCATGAAATCTTCTCCCCAAAAACATCTCCCAGCCTTGCGATCTCTGGTTACTTCCAGTTACTCTTTAAAAGAGCTTAATGATATGGGGTTTAATATAACCAAAAGTGAGTTTGAATACTCAAGAAAAATAAATAAAAATAAAAATGTAAGCTTAAACAAAAAAAGCCAAAAAATAATAACTATTCATTAAAAAAAGAAATAACTAAAAAAATAATTAAAAAATTGCTGGAAAATTCTTTTGAAACAAGCCAGTTTACAAAAAAAGTGCCTGAAAAAATTTATAAAGATATAGAAAAAGAGATGAGTAATTACTCAACTGAAATTAAATACTCTCTACTTAAAACAAAAAAAGAAATATATGAAAATATGAAAATAAAAAATGAAATTTCAGTTTCAATTTCCACTTACTATAAATTAATCCCTAAAAATATAATAAAAAGTAAAAAACAAACCAATATGTGCAATATTTGTAATTTAAAAAATTCACTAGAAAAAAGAAGGAAGAATGTGAAAGTAAAAACTTACCATTACCAGAATCTATAGACAATGACTTAAAGACTATTAATCAGCACCAAGTCTTTTATGTTCATCAAAATCGTGAATATAAAAAAGATATTAATGAACTAGATGATGAGTCTTGTGTTATAGTTATAGATTATAAAGAAAACTTAAAGGTTGGAGGTGGTCCAATTGAGACCAATAATTGTTTTTATTCAAAAAAACCAATCTCATTATTAGGGTTTGCATTAGTTTTTAAGGAAAACAATAAAATTAAATATGAATATCATGATTTTTTGTCTCAAATATTATCACATGATTCTTTATTTTCAGGTGAATGTCTAATAAGTCTTCTTAAATTAGATAGATTTAAAAAAATAAAAAATATAAAAGTATGGACGGATAATGGAAATCATTTTAGATCATATGAATTTTTATATTACTTATTTAAAGAGGCACCTAAATATATTAAGGGTTCTATAAAATATAACTGTTTTGTTGAATGCCATGGAAAAAGCATTGTTGATGGTCACTTTGGTGTAATATCAAAAATTTTAAAGGAAAAAGAAAATTTACTTTATATTAACAACATTAATGATCTAAAAAATATTTGTGAGAAAGAAGAAAGAAGAAAAGAATTATACAATTCAGCTTTAACTGGTTCAATTGTTTCCCAAAAAGCATTTTTTTATATTTATGAAAGGAAATTTAGGCCTATAAAAAGAGAGCTTGAAGTTAAAAATCTGTGCATTAATCTTTCATATTTGATGAAAGATGGGAAGTTATATACTTCACCTTTTTTATTGAAAGCTTCTCAGAATATTCTGAGATAAATTATCATTTGAAATCACGTGATGATACCAGAGAAACAAAAATATCAGAAGATGCTAGTGGTGTATTGGGGCAAGTTCATGAAGTAGGGCAGCTTACTAGAGGGTGTATTTTAAATAGAGTTATCAGTCTTTCAAAAACAACAACCTTTTTTCTGAAACAAACTAAGAATATTTATGATGAGCCAAAGATAGGGTAATAGCATTTATAGCTTTGGGGCTGCTATTACTCTCCCATGCAACTCATCATAAATATTTTTGGTTTGTAGTAGCACTTAAGATATTTTCAGTAGTACTATAAGTTGCAATTTTCAATTATAAAATCAATGAATTATTTTTTTTAAAATCACCCAAGCCCAAGATCAATTAAATATTTGGGATTGATTGTATTTTACTCTTTCTGAATAATTTGAATATGAATAATGTGATTAAGTTATAAAATAACCAATCTGGCGCCTAGGCATAACAAGAAAAATAATGTCCCATATGTACACCAAAAGCCAACTCACACCATTTTGTTTGTGAATCCATGTATTTTGGATTGCATTTTGAATGGTTTCGCTTTGCACGTGAGTACTTTGTTGCTGTGTTGACCCATTTCGCCTATTAGCGCCAAAAATCCCTGTTAATGGAGGGTATATTTTAACCTGCTAGTTGAATTTTGTTTAAATCTGAAATGATTTTGTTTAAATCTGAGTTCATTTTGCTTGTCACCATAGCTTTTAAAACTACTGTATTTTAACAGTTATATATTGATGTATTGTTATTAAGGGTTCAAAATTATAGCTAAGCTTTGAGAATTCCTTAAATAAAATATAATTATATATTATAATTTACTGCCATCAATTTTCTGTTCCCCTTGGTGTGGCAATTGTTTTTTGTTGTTAACTATGTACTTGTATTTGATTGGCTGGATTCCCCTCCAGTTGCACCTGTAATAGGAAATTAGGTTGTGCCTCCAAGACCAGTTTTGATCAGAGCTGCAACCTCCTTTCCTACTGCAGGTACAACTGGAGGAAAAACCAGTCAATCAAATACAAGCACATAGCTAGCAACAAAAGAACAATTGCCATACAAAGAAAAAAGAAAATTGATGGAAGTAAATTATAATTTTGTTGCAATATCTATTATTGCTCCCTCTTGGGAAAATAATTTCCCAAGAAATCTTCAATTAATGAATAACTGGTGGCACTCTTATCACACGCTCATGTTGTACAGACATCAAAAATTTTGAATCCTAAGCAGAACATTGCTTGGACAAGCCTCATGACTACCATGATGTACAAGGACAATATGTGGCTTCACATTATACTATATAATACTCTATCATCAAATCAAATTAAATTATCATTATTTTCAAAATTTTCTCTTTATCTTGCTTCATATACTTCTAAGAAGTATATACTTGACAATAGCTAAAGTTATATGCATACATCTTGTAGAAAATATCCTTTGATTTTCTTAAACTGAAGTATTATTATAGCTTTACATAAGCTATATGAATTGAAATTTTTTAAAAAAATATTATAGTTTATAAAGTAGTATTTTTGTAGGTTTGCATTCTATGATTTATTAATAAAGCTTTATATAAATTCTAGTGCAATTTTGATTTTAAAAGCAAGAATATTCTCTTTAAAGAACAGCTAAGTTAAGCTTTTTATTGTCTAGCTTATTATTTTTATTGCAGAAATTATTTCTTGGGGTCTTTTGAGTCTAGTAGAAGTTTTTAGTATATATCTTTTATATTGAAAAGTTTATGGTTTTTGATTCTAGGGTTAACTTCCAGACAATCAATTTTTGCACTTTATTGGTTTTTATTTTATTTTTAGGTTGTTGTTTACTCTTTTTTAGCCCTGAATAGTAGAATTTTTTCTAATTTGATGATTTAGTTTGTGTAACATTCCAATAAATCCTGCTTTAAAATTTCCACACTTTATTTAATTTTTATGTCTAAACATGGCAATCAAATTACCTCTTTTGTTGATTTTATTCCAAGTGGAGTGAGTTTCTCAGTTTGATTTGCTCTGTCCTAGTCTGCTTTCTGGATATTTGATTCAGATCCAGATGCTGCAATTGATTTTTGGATTCACCAGCAGCTCACATCTAGGATTTGAATGTGGTTGTTGGATTTGGAAACCCTGCCATTTCTGAAAACATAGTAGACTCTGGCTGGGAATTTGAAAAAAATGTTTTGGATTCCTATCAATTCATTTTTCCACTCGGAATATACAGCCTCAACTTGAAACTTACAATGTGTCAATGAGATCCTACATTCTTATTTAAATAAAATGCCCAAAAAAATTTGATTGACTAAAAAGCCAACCCATATTTTGGATTGCAAACCATTTATGATTGAGTTTGACAATACCACATTTTTCTCAACAGGTTATAAATCTACAGTATGTTTATTCTGCTGAACTCAGATGGTATATACAAGTCACTCAACTGTGGGAGGTTTGGTATTCAGTAGGTGAGAGAACAGCATGAGCCAGTCCTCAAGCACATAGGTTATCTGCATGTTGTATTCTTTGGTAGTCCTGATAGACTAAAAAAATTGGTCAATGGGAAGCATGATATTTTGATCTCAGAACAGTATCAGGATATTCATCCCAATCCACTGTTGTTAGAAGTAAAGTGCATATGGCAGCACAATCTCTGTACTTTCCTAGAACATGGGTGATGTTATAATAGCGTTATTTCCCCTGATGATATCCTGGGGTTATATAAATGTAATAGCAATGAATTGATTCCACAAAACTTAAGTGTTATTGCTTCTATCTGCATTCAACCACCCTCAAAGTGAAGAATGTGGTTCCTGCTATGGTGAGTATGCATTAAAATTCAAAGGAGCTATATATTAGGTTATTAGTATCCTTGAGAATGTATCCTTTATATCTGATACAACAGAATAGATGATCTTATTCTAGGTTACTCCTAAAATTAAGCTTTACCCCGCTCTAATTTTTCCATCACCTTAAACTTCTTCCAGTCAGATGCAACAAGTAAAGCCAAGGTTAGCTAAGATTAGAGTCAGATGTGATGGATAAACAAGCACTTTAAAGTTTGCACACCATATTCTCATTTAGATATTGACTTAAATTAGAAGGCATTGGTATGAAAATGTATTTAAAAGGCATAAACCTGAAAACATAATTAATCAGCTGTTTTGGAATTGTTCAACTCAATACATTCAGTGCACAAGAAGCATGCTGATAGACAATGCTAAGTCACTAGCTATGACAGGCTCAAAATTGAATAAATACAAAATCTGATGAAAGGAATTGTATTTATACAAATGTTTAATGTCTATCATCTAGTACCAAAGTTGTTAAATAGTCCTACAGCTTCAAGAGCAGCCTCTTGTTTCTGGGAAGTCAAGGCAGAGTCATTACGTTTGCTATCAAGGTGCTCCAAGTATTCTTTAGTTATACTTCCAGTAACATAGCAGTTGTTGAAAACTGATGTCTCAAATTGGGTGATAGAGGGGTTGAACTTGCGACATGCCTCTACTAAATCATCAAGATCCTGGAAAATGACATCGTCGGCGCGGATTTCTTTGGCAATCTCTGCCTCAGTTCTACCAAACGCTACCAACTCACGAGATGTGGGCATATCAATGCCATACACATTGGGGTAGCGCAAGGGAGGAGCAGCTGAGGCAATAAATACCTTTTTTGCACCAGCCTCTCGAGCCATCTGGATGATCTCAGTAGAAGTAGTACCACGCACAATTGAATCTGAGGGGTCAGAGTCAAAAGGATTGTAGACTTACCATCAACAATTAGTACATTCTTGCCAGAAAACTCGAGGGCCATTGCATTGAGCTTTCTACGTACAGATTTGCGGCGGGCATCTTGACCAGGCATAATGAAGGTACGACCAACATATCTATTCTTGACAAAGCCCTCACGGTAAGACAACCGAAGAGCCTTGGCAACTTCCAAAGCACATACACGAGATGTCTCAGGGACAGGAACAACTACATCAATATCCAATAAACCATCTTTGCCCAGCTGGCGCATGATCTTCCCAGCAAGTGCCTGTCCCATGGCCATGCGCGAACTATAGACTGAAATACCATCAATAATGGAATCTGGACGGGCAAAATAGACGTATTCAAAGATACAAGGGGAGAAGACACCATCATCTACTAAAGTGCGAGAGACAAACTTATCATGCGTAACAATGATTGCCTCCCCTAAAAAGGTTAAAAATGCTCTGGTGTTGATTTACCCTTCTTAACATCAATAATATTTGTAAATCCAAGACATTCTAGTGCTACACTCTCAGAGGCAAAGCCGTAGTCTAATCCATCTTTAGATTCACGAGTTCCATACACTAATGGGCGGATTCCGTTGGGATCACGGAAGGCGATCAGCCCAAACCCTGAATGTGTCAAAAATTGGACCGCTTTAAATTTACCTGCTACCATGCCTAAACAAGCAAACCCGCCTTTGCAAATATTGAGGACGCTTTTGATGGCTTCGAAAGTATCCTCTTCATTAGTTCTAGAATAAAGGTTGGTGTCTTTGCTGAAGCTTTTATACCTTGCTTTGCCAGTCTTCTGAAGTTCATCGGCAAGGATATTTAGGAGCAGCTCAGAATCACTGTCAGTATTAATATGGCGATGAGCATTAGTGTCAAGGTATGTTTTGAGTTCTGCCGAGTTGGTCAAATTTCCATTCTGTAAAAGTGAGATTTGGTATCACAAAAAACTTACATGAGCCAAGACCAAACCATAAGGTGAGTTGACATAGAAAGGTTGGGCTTCGGAAGTGCTTGATGAGCCAGCTGTAGGGTAGCGTACTATTAAAGTGTTTGATATATGCAAGTAAAAGTTAGTTACCATGACCAACACCGTAATTACCAACAAGATCAATTATGTCCTTTTGATCAAAAACTTCACGGGCCATACCATTGCCTTTACGTTGATAAAGACGACCATGTCTTCCGCAAGTAATTATTCCAGCAGCGTCCTACAAATACATTAGTTCATTGTCTGACTATATTCTGGCAATATCTACATACCTGACCGCGATGCTGGAGGAAAGACATGGACTCGCATAGTTCGGCTGAAGCAGCACCAGACTTGCCGGCAAGGAAAATAGCATTGATTCCACACATTTCACTTACGTATCTGTTTACTTGATGAATTATTGATCTTTCAAGATAGTACAGAATAGAATTAAAGGTATCTTTGTGATTTGCAAGAATATTATGTTCGGCTATCCGAATAAAAAATAACAATACGAAACGAGTGAAAATAAATTTACCTATAAGAAAGACTATTTGGAACAAATGTATTTGCTTGTATCGAGTTTATTTAAATCACAATGTGGGCAAAAGCCAAAACTACGAGAACTTCACATTGACCCCCTAAATCCCAGCATTTCAGAACTAAAAGTTTTCTCGAGCATGTGTCACCATATTTCTGGCTGGAGGCAATTGAAGTGGATAGAGGCCTTGCTTTAAGGGTTTCTTTTATTTGATTAAAATAATTTTTGATTTAGTATTTTATCTATTTATACTTGATTTAACTCCTATGTACTTTCAATCATGGAATTGAATTTTCAGAATAAGACTGCTTTGATAAAAAGATTTATATTATACTTGATATTTATACGTTAAACCTTATTCGATTCTGCTCAACTGATCGTTTCTCATTCTTCATTTTCAAACAATTATTCCTTGGTTGAGAAGTGAGAGATAAACATCACATGGACCAAGAGGATAGTGTAAGAATCTTGGTGCCAGTTGGATCTGAAAAGCAGATTGCTTCTCTTGCCCTAGTATTAAAAGTATTTCAATTTTTATTTCAACACAAGATATAAATAAATTTTCAACTTCTTTTCCGCGATGAGTCAACGTCTGATCCAAGATTTCGAAAATAGAAAATTCTGAATTCCTGGGCTTCACGATTTTCACCACATAAATATAAATACTAAACTAAGTCTCACATTTTTGAATCAATGCTATTAAAATCTTAAAGGCCTATCGATCCTCGAATCCTTAGAAGCTATTATTAATCCTAATTTTTATGATTCCAATATAAATTATATAATCTTTAATTTATTTCTAGCATAATTTAAAAAAGTTGGTTGAGATATCAAAACAAACCCAGAAGTCCCCAACACTATAGAATACAATATGTTATCTTAGAAACATTGATTGGTAGCATGTGACTGTCTCACATTGCAGCGCCTCAATCTCCATGTGGCTCACAATTGCCCGCCACAACAACTTTAAATGCCAGGCTAACACCAACTTTTTATTTGAGACCAGTAAAGAGCAAGGTCCTCATTGCCAATCAATTTAAATGTCTATCAAGGCTCATATTCTCATCACTAGATACAAAAAGAAAACATTTAGTCTAGCTTTTAAATCAATAAAGTGAAAAAACAGGTCCCATAATCGCGGCAGACATTTTTAAACAGACGGGGAGGGAGAAGCCACAGTTTATGAATTATTATTCTAAGTAAACTTGATCAAATTGTACGCTTGGATAAGTTGAATTTCCAAAAGTGAAAGCTCCCAAATATAAGAATTTTCGATTTGGGCACTAGTTTTCCCTAGGGTTCAAGCCACCAAGTTATTGAAATTAAATCCTTTATAGTTATGTTTTAAGCTGTAAGTTATATGACCTGCAAATAAAAAACCAAAAATTGAATCTGAGCAAATTTGTCACAGACATGGTTGTTTTTCTAGGGGTTGGTAGGCCTAGAAGGCGCCATCCGGAAAAATACCACCTGTAAATGACAACTTATGACAATTGAAGATTTAAATATTATGATCAAATGTAAGTGGGTCATCACTTGGATAATTGAGTCCAAGTGGGACATGGCTGCCCTGTACTCAATTTCATCAACAATTGCTGTTTGGGTTTCTAGCCCTAACCTCTTGGGAGAAAAAGTAACTGTATACTGTACCATTGTTGGTGTTGTCTGTAAAGTAAGTAAATACCAGATACAGTGAGGCCATCTCATCAAGATGTTCCCAAAGGCTTTAAGTACTAAAATTTACTTAAAGCACTACACAAGTAGTTTGATGTTTTACACTCATTGTGGTGATTTTTAATCAGGAATAGCTCTTTATATTTATATCTTTAAACTTCTTCTTTTGAACCTGATCCCACTCTTGCCAGTCTCAAATTATGTCTTTCTGTCCCCTTTCTTTTCCATCAAACTAGTTTTAACGGAATAGATAATATCCCCTTTCTTGGCTCTGTTCTGTTCTGCTTCAATTAGATTGGATTAGAAGCCAACCTCCTTTTTTGGTTAACCCCAAGTCCTTGGTCCCAACTCCTTTCTCCTGTTGATTAAATCCAAAACCTTGGATCCATCCCCATTCCCTTGATTGATCCCCACTTCCCTCAGCCGTTAATATCAGTTATGTCTCAACAGCCATCATTCTCCCACATGTTTGCTTTGAAATAATTACCTATTAAACCCCTTCTCTTGATGATCCTCTTTAACTGATGTGATCAGCCTAAACCCATATACCCAACTTTTTATTTGTCTATATAAAGGCCTTATCTTACACTAAATAAATATATATCTATACTTAACTATCTTACACTTATTGAATTATTTATTTCACAATTCCGTGTCTTTCTGCAATAGAATTAACAGCTGAAAATTGAACTGTAAGATATTACAGTTGGTATCTAATAATGTCACGGTAAGTTCCATAATGCCAGGTATTGTCTATCCAAGTAAGAAGGCACATAAGGCTGGGAAACCTGTATCAAAATTGACCAAGTTAACGGATTTAAACCAAACAGTTGATTGAAAATGGGTCACAGCTGCTCCAGTATGCCAGCTGAAACCAGCTCCCCCTTGTAAACTGACGTTGATAAATTGACGTAATATGAGGGTCACCAGATATAAGCTCATTAATCAGCATGGTTGTCAGAAACTGGTCACACAAGGGTTCTTTGCAACCTGGACTAGATACTTACTTGACAATGTGGAAGGAATAGGAGGTCAAGACTCAGGTGGTATTGAATAGTCAATTTTTCTGATATATATTGAGTAATTTTCCCTGTTTCAACTCTAAGAGTAGAGTCCTTCTAAATTTACTCAATCAAAATCAATTATCCCAAGTTCTAATTTTAAATTTTAAAAATGCATCCTGTGCTCAGGTTTTTGCGGTATATCCTGTACAATATGATTCTGAACAGAATCATTTCAGGAAGATGAGGACAACATCTGGAACTTTGTTGTTGGTGCCGCAAAATGTTAATTTCATGCCAGCCAATTTTGTAGCTCCTCCCCCCATTCTGGAAAATGAAAATTGTGTCACTTCTCAATGCCCAGAATTCTACGCTGAAGATGCATTGATGCTTTCCCAGGTCATTTATCTTGGTTTACTCTGGTTAGGATTGATTGTTCTACTTAATCCTGGAGTTTCAATTGGAAATTTCACAAAAAGATACTTGAAGCTGCGTTGGTGGTTAATCATAAATTCTATGTGGATTTGGGTGGTAATTCCCCATCATTTAGAAACGGCTTTATATTATCCAGTGATTTCCGTCACATTACTCAACTCTTCTACGTCTGAGTTTTTGGAAGCAGTTCATCATGAATTTGTGTTTCTTTTCTCCTGCTCTGTTGAGATATCTGCATTTACCATGTTTATTTGCATCACTTCATTTCTGAGTTTTCAGTTTGGACTTTTCTTTAATTTTTGGTTTCCATCTCTGGTTGCAGTTGTAGAGACTGGATCCTCTGTTTCCTATTTCTGTCGCATCATGTCATTTTGGCGTCTGGATTATTTTCCTGCCCCACCCACTGATAAAATTTTGCGTGAAGTTTTGTCAGCATTATCATTTTATTCCGGCTCTAGCCTTAGTCACAAATCCCAAGTTTACCATGTGATGACAATGGTTTCCGAAGATGCTTGAGAATGGTTGTTGTCTGCGGTGGAGCGCAATCCACGTGTTTTAACTGAGAGTGCATCTCTATACCCTTTGTTAAAAAATTTGTGTGTATCTATTGAGGAGCTCAAAGTATATCGTAAGCTGTACACCTTCCGTCAGGATACAACTCTGCTTTTGGTATTCCTTCCTCAGTTTCTTACCTATTGCCGTACAATTGATGTTCCCAAGGTGAACAAACTCTCAGTGTTGTGGTTAGCAGTTGACCAGACTGCCCAGGATTTGGCGGTTTGGAATTCCCTGTTAACCACAACTGAGGCCCTGGTAAGCCAAATTCTTTCTCTGGTCTCAAATCTGTCTACTTCCAAGCAAGGTACGTTGGTAATTGAGGATAAACCTGCTGCGCGCTCTTGGTTTTCTGGTCCTTGCTCCACGGTAGTTTCTTCCAACCAAAGCCAAGATTGTTCTCCCCCTAGCTTGTCTCAACTATAATTGGTGGTGGTGAACAGACCCGGTGATGTAAAGGAGGCCCCCGTGGTGTCTGTTCCTGATAGTTCCTTGGCAATGCTTCAGCACAACATACCTGCAAAATCTTCCCTTATTACGTCCGAAGAGTTGTCCCTTGTTCCCATTGATTGTGATAACCCCGTTCTTCCAGCTGCCGTCCAAGAAATGATTGAGCGTTACTTCCAGGAGCATCCTGCTTCCTTAGCTGCCGTCCATACTGCCAATGAAAAACAAGGCCCTGCCAAGAATACTACCTTGGCTGCAAATAAATCCACTTCTGGTTACTTATTGTTTCATGGTAGCATTGATAATGGTCAGAATATCTATCAGCCAGCCATCTTGTTAGATTCAAGTGCTTCTGAAAATTTTATGAGCGTGGAGACTGCTAACTTGCTACAACTCAAGTACCATCCGGGAATGCTTGTTAGGGGTGGAAATTGTCAAACGTTTCCCTCTTTCCAGCTGAAGAAGCCAGTTACTTTTGTAGTAGCAGGCCAGTCTTTTTCTGCAAGGTTTTCTGTTTGCCCTACCCTTATGTATCCTATCATTTTGGGAGTGAGTTGGTGAAGAGATCATAATGTATCAACCTTACTGGAGAAAAATGAGCTACAGGTGGAACACTCCTTGGGTATAACTATTCATATTCCGCTGTTGGATATGTCTGAATCGGAGCAATCATCACAGACCATACAATTGTTTCCAGTCCCTGTCCCTGTAAGTTCAGATTTACCGGCATGTTTGCAACCCTGGTCTGCGGCATTTGACGCCACCAGAGGCAAAGTCCTTCCCAAGCACACTCAGTTTGACTTTGAATTTAAGTTCACTGTTGATCTGATCCGAATTGCGTCTTCTATTTACCCTTTAACCTTGAAGAAAGATGCATGTTTGGAAGAGTGGACTTGTGACATGTTGGCAAAAGGCTACATTTTTAAGAAGGCTTTGTTGATCTGCTCTCTGTTATTGTTTGTTCAGAAGTCTGATGGGTCCCTTTGTCCTTGTGTTGACTACAGGAATTTGAATAGCATTACTATTCCGGATCTTTATCCTTTACCTCTCAAAGCACAGATCTCTAGATGTGTTGAGAAGGCCAAGGTATTCTCAAAACTTGATCTGTTGAATGCTTTCAATCAAATCAGGATTGCAGAAGGAATGGAATGGTTAACAGCATTCAGAACCAAGAAGGGTATCTTCCAGTTTCGTGTAATGCCTTTTGGATTGAAGAATGCCTCAGCTTGCTTTCAGCGGTTGATTGATTCAGTTCTGGGAGATCTCCTGGGTGTTTGTGCCATCGCATATATGGATGACATCTTGGTTTTTTATACTGATGAGAAGTCCCATAAGGCCCACTTGTTGGCAGTTGTAGAGCGCATTCTTCAAGCAAACTTGATCATCAAAAGGAGTAAGTGTGAATTCTTTAAACATAAGGTTACCTTTCTGGATAATATTATCTTTGAGGATGGCCACATCATTGCCCCTGACAAGGAAGCTGCGGTTCAAGAGTATGCTACGCCTGTGACAGTATCCCAACTTCATAGTTTTCTGGGTACATGTACTTTCTTGAAGAAATTCACCCCCACTTGTCTGAGGTGGCCGCCCCTTTATATTTGGCTAGTGGAAAGACAACTTTAGTCTGGACGCCTGAGTGTACAAGTGCCTTCTCAGCAGTCAAGGCTCTTTTGTTGTCCTCCCCAGTGTTAAGACATGTGGATCCTGAGCTTCCTTTTGTTGTTTCCACCAATGCATCTAAATACGCTGTGGCTGGTGTGCTGTTGCAAATGGCTAGTGATGGGATTGAGAGACCTGTAGGGTATTTCTCCTGGAAGATGGAGGCTTGAGAACACAACTACATGATAGACGACAAGAAATTGTTGGCTGTAGTGGAATTGTTAAAGCATTGGCACCACCATCTCATGTTGGCACGTCATCCATTTGTAGTAAGAACTGACCACAAAGCTCTTCTATATTATTGACAACCCAGGGTTTTGTTGGGTTGCTAATCCAGATGGCATGGTGATCTGACAAGATACAAGTTCCACTACAAGTTTATTAAGGGATCTGACAATCACTTAGCCAATGATCTAAGCAGGAATCCCTCACATCTCCCAGATGCTAGGATGGACGCCATGTTTAACACACATACTATGATTCCAGACAAGGCTGTGGTGCCTTTTGTATTGCTTCCACCGGCTACGTTGGCTACCATGTTGTTAGCTGAGGGCGCAGACCTGGACTTGTATTCCAAGGTTAAGTTTCTGCAACCTTTGTCCAAAGGTTATGATAAGCTATTGGAGCTAGCATGTGCAAACCCAGTATGTCAGCCTCAGGGCTATCATAAGATTGGTCCAGTCCTATATCATCAAGGTCGCTTGTGGGTCCCTGAAGGCACTATTTGTGATGAAATCATGGAGGCTAATCATACCTGTCCAACAGCTGGTCATCCAGGGAAAAACAAAACAGTGGAACTTATCCGCTGCCAGTTTTCCTGGAAAGGTTTGACTGTGCAGGTAGCCGCTTTTGTTTGAGATTGCCTTATATGTGTTTGATCCAAGGCCAGTTGGAATAAGACTACTGGTCTACTGGTTCCACTACAGCCTGCTGCGGGACTCTGGACGTCTGTGTTGGTGGATTTCATTGGTGAGCTTCCCAATTCCAACGGGTTTAATGCAATCATGGTAGTAGTTGATTGTTTCACAAAGATGGCACACTTTGTACCTTGCTCAACCACAATTACTTCAGTGGAAACCACTAGGTTATTTGTGAACAGAATCTTCTCTCTACATGGCATCCCAATGGAGATTGTAAGTGACCGTGGTCCTCAATTTATTGCTCAGTTCTGGGAAGCTTTTACTGGAATCCTTGGTATCAAATTGTGCCGCTCTACTGCTTTCCACCCCCAGTCTGATGGACAAACAGAGAGGGTAAACCAAAGTTTGGAGGTCTACCTACGCTGCTACACCAATGCGCAACAAGATGACTGGTGTGATAATCTACCCATGGCAGAGTTCACATATAATAACACCCCACACACGTCAACTCAAGTATCACCATTTTATGCCAATGCGGGTTACAATCCTTCTTCCAACATGGTTCCTTTTTTGGTTAGCAACGTGGAAGCTGCAACTGATCAAGCCGCTGAATTGAAGCAGGTCCATCAGGAGCTCCAAGTTACTCTTGCCGCTGCCGTGACAACTTACAAGGAATACGCAGATTGCAAGCGCCAGGAAGGTCCAACTTACAGTCCAGGTGATCTAGTCATGATCAATGCTTGCAATATGAAACTTAAAGTTTCATGTTGTAAATTGGGTCCCAAGCAAGTTGGTCCTTTAAAGGTAGAACATCAGATTGGTCCCTCTGCCTATTGACTGGATTTACCTCCTGCTTTCAAGATTTTCCACACCTTCCATGAATGCCTCCTTACTCCCTTCAAAGGAACAGAGACCCCCTCTTCCCAACCCATTCTTGTGGAAGGAGAACCTGAGTATGAGTTAAATTGTATTCTAGCTTCCCACAAGAATTTTTGCCGTTTGGAATATTTGGTATCTTGGAAAGGTTATCCTGATTCTGAAAACTCCTGGGTTCCCCACTACAATTGTTCAAATTCCTCTGATCTGATCCACAAGTTCTACAAGCGCAATCCCACTGCTATTGAACACCCTGAACTTACCCTTGCCGCAATGAAACTCCCACCTGCCCATAAGAATTTCTCTTTATCTCATCTCCCAGATGGTGGTATTGTGCCCAGGGCTAAAGCGGAGGGTAATGTCACGGTAAGTTCCATAATGCCGGGTATTGTCCGTCCAAGTAAGAAGGCACAGAAGGCCAGAAAACCTGTATCAAAATTGACCAAGTTAACAGATTTAAACCAAATAGTCAATCAAAAATGGGTCACGGCTGCTCCAGTCTGCCAGCTGAAACCAGCTCCCCCTTGTAAACTGATGTTGATAAATTGACGTAATATGAGGGTTACCAGATATAAGCTCATTAATCAGCATGGTTGTCAGAAACTGGTCACACAAGGGTTCTTTGCAACCTGGACTAGATACTTACTTGAAGATGCCAAAGGAATAGGGGATCAAGACTCAGGTGGTATTGCTTAGTCAATTTTTCTGATATATATTGAATAATTTTCCCTGTTTCAACTCTAAGAATTGAGACCTTCTAAATTTACTCAATCAAAATCAATTATCCCAAGTTCTAATTTTAAATTTTAAAAATGCATCCTGTGCTCAGGTTTTTGCAGTATATCCCGTACAATCTGATTCTGAACAGAATCATTTCAGGAAGATGGGGCCCAGCATCTGGAACTTTGTTGTTGGCGCTGCAAAATGTTAATTTCATGCCAGCCAATTTTGTAGCTCCTCCCCCCATTCTGGAAAATGAAAATTGTGTCACTTCTCAATGCCCAGAATTCTACGCTGAAGATGCATTGATGCTTTCCCAGGTCATTTATCTTGGTTTACTCTGGTTAGGATTGATTGTTCTACTTAATCCTGGAGTTTCAATTGGAAATTTCACAAAAATATACTTGAAGCTGCGTTGGTGGTTAATCATCAATTTTATGTGGATTTGGGTGGTAATTCCCCATCATTTTGAAACGGCTTTATATTATCCAGTGATTTCTGTCACAAATAACATATTTTAATTCTGTCTTGCTTTGAAACTCCAGTTCAAAGTCACCCTCTACTTATTCTATGGGACCCTCCTGGACAAGTCAACTATCATTCTCTCTTGTCCTTGAACTTTCTGTTCAACTCCCATTGTACTTGTTAAAACCTTGTTCACAAGCACAATACTCATTAAATATCTTTTCCCATGATTGATTTATTTCAATACTTGGTGGTAAGTTTTTTAATAATTATAATAAAAACTCAGCATTCTTGCCCCTCCAAAAAACAGTGAATCTACCACCTCCATCTGAAATAGTACCTGAAGTTTGCAAAATCAAGTGTGAACCAATATATGCTGCTGATTATCTGACATTTATTTAAACTGTCAAAATAACAGAATCTATCCCTGACAAGGTTTTTCACAAGAGGTTCTGCAACCCCAGACCAAATTCTCCATGACTAGTAGCCAAATGCAGAATTCAACTCAAATTACTAAATCCAGCAACAAGAACAAGTGCAATCCCTGTACAGTGTACAGCTCAATTCAATGCTTGACTCATTAGAAGGATCAAGCTATCTCCCTGTCCAATCCACCTGATTGATTTTCCCAATCTTGTTCCTTTTATAATTATTCACTCCAAACTTATAACTTCTATATCCCAATAAAGAATAGGATCTAGTTTCCAATCATTTTCCCTGTGTAACTCTGCTAATACAGCACAGTTACAATACAGTAGTTTTAAAAGCTATGGTGACAACCAAAAATACCTCAGATTTAAACAAAATCCAAGTCACGCGAGATTAAGGATTCAATTAATTCAAATATTTTTGGTTAATAAATGAACTGTCAAACAGAAATTTTTTTCACTGGCCCATTATATGAAATTATATCAAACATCAAGTGGTTTAGTTCAAACCACAAACAAAATGAACTGACACAACATGTCAGGAATGTTTTCTTAAACATTCTTGACAACAAATTATCCTTGCCTAAAGATGCAGAATTATTGGGCCCTTCAATTTCTTCTGATACTGCTAAAGGGAATGGCTTAATAAGCAGTATCTGCTCTTTATTACCTGTTTTAAAACCAGAAATGTCTTCCAAGTCACTGTTTTCAGCAACAAAAGTCAAACCCAGGTTGGTTTTTTGCTTGGTTGATATAGGTTTAAATTCAACAACTGTTAATTTTAGTTCAAACCAATTTTTACTCTTAAATTGGACTCTAACCAATCAACTTCTGGCAACAATAATTTGAATCTTTGGGTACTTACGCCTGGTGACGTTGGCAGCATTAATGAAGCGGGTAACGTTCTGTGCCTGGTTTTGGGTCCTTTGGTGGCCTCTCCTTCCATTGTTCCTGGTAATTTACATCCTGGCCCTCCAGTTTCTGTGGGGAAGTAAATCCCAGTCAAGCCATGCCAAATGATGAAGAGCCAAATTTAAGTGATTATAGTATTCTATTATTGAAGGACTGAGAAAACTATGAGGAAATAGGTATAATCTCCAGTTTTGAATGTCCCAACTGTCAAATCTCCAATTTATCCCCATTTCATCCCCAATTTTCCCAAACTCCTTTCTCTATATTATTTCTGCTACCATGCTATAAAAAGCTGGTAAGCTCCTTTTAAGTATTGTTCAATCAATAAAGTCTACATTCACCTAAGTGATGGTTGTTAATTTTTTTTTTATACAACCTCTTAATTTCCAAGGCCATGAAATTGCCCAAGACTCCTCATGGGGAGTGGCTTGGGTATAAATGTTTAATCTGGTTCTTTTTGTCTTCAATGGTGTTTGCTAGCGTTTTGATAGGTTCCTGCGCTGATTCAGGCACAATGGCAGACTTCCAGTTCCTGGATAGCTCTTGGCGCCGCATGATTCCAGGAGTCTGGTATACAGCAAGTCCTATCTCCACAAATCCCCCTGTGCATGAGGAGACCAAGTTTTATGGTTCTCCTCCTTTGGCAAACAAACCTCAAGTGTTTCATCCTTTGGCTTTGGCCTTTTTGTTAAGTTATCTTGGCGCGTACTTTTTCCTGGGCCGCTTTAACCCTCTCCTGGGTCAGTACCAACTCCTTGGAGAGTTATTCCATCTTGGAATGGTTTCTGTACCTGTGGGATCCCTGGTCACAGGATTAAATCCTTTGGCAATTATTCACCACCTAGGAGGGTTACTTCCTAGCGGGTGGGTGCCTGACAGATTGATTGAACCAATTTTTGAGGCTCTCTTTGGGACCTCAAGCCAAGTCAAGACCTTAGAGCTGGAGTATCAGCTAGGACTTGTTAAAACAATGGCACAGGTATTTATCATTACCATTTTATGTCTTACAGTCTACCTAGTGGCAGCACTATGCAAACAACCCTTCTTGCCCAAAACCCGTGAAAACAGCCAGGTTCAGACCGTGGTGTTGAACAGCATCTCAGTTGCTCAGCCGGAGGACAAAGCTTCCAACAAGATTCTGATGCTACTTGCCTTTTCTCAATTGCTCTTTGAGACTGCCCCCAAACAATTTCGCACAGATGCGCAGAAGGTTCACCATGTTGCTGAACAGCTTAAAGGCAAGGCCCACCAGTGGTACACAAAAAGAATTCTTAAGGGAGATGAGTTGCTTCACAACTATCCTAACTTCTGTGAACACCTTCTGTCCACAATTTCACCCAAGCTCTCAACGGAAGAACTCTGTGACCAAATATTGAGCCTTTACCAGGGCAAAATGGCCACTTCAGAATTCATTGAGGAATTCACTCGTCTCAAGAACGCCATCGGAATGGGTAACAAAGAAGCCTGCTACCTCCTACAGAAGAGACTTTCCCCAGAACTGAAAGGATTCTTGGCCCACCACATCCTTCCTACCAACTATGACAATCTTGTTCAAGAAATTCTCCGCTGGGCCCCTCGGGTTAAACAGCTTCCTCCCTGGAAGTCCTCCTCATGACAGATACTGCCTACCAAGAAGACCAAACCAGATACGCTTCCTGCTGGTCTTGTACCTAAGGAAGGCGGTGGATATCAGCTTTCCAACACCAAACGTATCACTGCATTGACAAGGGTTGCTTTCTATATTGTGGTAAGAAGGGTCATCAGGCTAAAGATTGCTTTGCCCTCAACCGCGTCCAGCAGACCCCATCTACCGTTTTGGCGGCTGCCAACCCAAATAAATCTGCCAATAAGTCTTATGCTTCCTTTCCCATTACCATCAAGACCAGTCAAGGAAGCTTGGACACCTTTGCCCTTCTGGATACTGGGGCCATGGGTAACTTCCTTGATCATTCTATCTTGAAGCTACTACATATTGACAATTACACCCCCTCATCTGTGCTGTTGGCAAACAAGTCTGCCATCCATGTCAACCAAATTTCTTGCCCTATTGAAACTTGTATAGCTGGCTTGCTGTTCACTCTGAATTACTCCACCATTTGAGGACTTGCCTGTCCTGTCATCATTAAGTACCCATGGTGCAAGCAGGCCCGGATGAATATCAATTGGGACACTCATTAAATTGATTTCTCTAATCAGGGAATCAACTTTTCAGTCCCAATTGGTCAATACAATACACACAGTCACACTAAGTTGGAACTCATCTCTAGTTTGAGACAGAACAAAGCACACCATAAAGGGTCCCTTCCCAAGGAACTTCACCATTATGAGGGTCTGTTTAGTGAGGCCAGCTGCAATGAATTACCTGCTCACAAGACCTCAGATCTCAGAATAAAGCTGATCTCAGGAAGCATTCATTCTTGGGGCAAACTCTACCCAAAAAACCAAGCACAGGGAATAGCCCTAAAGGAATACTTGGACAAGAATCTGAAGAAGGGTTTCATACATTGCTCCAACTCATCATGCTCCTCCCCTATCTTCTTTGTCAAGAAGTCAGATGGGACCCTCTGACCAGTCATAGATTATGCCAAGCTCAATTCAATTACTATCAAAAACCGAAACCCACTCCCGGCTGCCGAGACCCTTACAGATAAACTCACGGGGGCTGGGTCTTTTCCAAGTTGGACCTTTGTAACACCTACAACCAGATACGCATTGCCAAAGGCAACAAATGGAAGACAACAATTCAAACACCTTTTGGACTTTACGAGTACCCAGTGATGCCCTTTGGCCTTAATAACGCCCTGGCTGCCTTCCAGGGACTAATGAATGAGGTTCTGTTTCCATTCTTGGAAACTAGTGTGGTGGTTTATTTGGACAATATACTGATCTATTCCCCAGAAAAGGAAACTCACATGAGTCATCTTAAGGAGGTCATGGAAGCCCTTAGCAAGGCTAACCTTTACTGTAAACTGTCAAAGCGCGAGTTCTTTGCGTCAGAAATTGAGTTCTTGGGGTACTCCATCAAACTGGGCGGTTTTTCAATTGCTCCATCCAAAGTGGAGGCTGTATTGAATTGGCCAGTGCCAACCTCTCACACTAAGTTACGTGGGTTTTTGGGTCTGTCCAACTTTTGTTGAAAGTTCATTAAGGACTTTTCAGCTATTGCTCTCCCTCTTACCGCTCTCACTTCTAGCAAGGTTCCTTTTGTTTGGTTGGCTCAGGATCAGTATTCCTTTGATACTCTCAAGCACGCCTTCACTTTGGCTCCTGTACTGTTACGCCCTGACCCAGACTGACAATTTTTTTGGAGACCGACACGTCCAACTACGCATTGGAGCGGTACTCCTCCAGCAAGGGGAGGATGGTGAATTCCACCCTGTGGCCTTCTACTTGTACAAGCTGTTAGATTGTGAACACAATTACCACATGTACGAGAAGGAGTTGTACACTATTTTAAATTCCTTGAAGCACTGGAGAAGATACCTCAAGGGGAGCAAATACCCTACAATTGTTTGCACTGACCACAAGAATCTTTTGTACTTCACCAAGAAACAAAAGATTGTTCCCCGCTTGGCCAGATGGGCCATCAATCTTCTAGCCCATGATTTTGTAATAGAATATACACCCGGGAAATTAAACATAGTCCTGGACGCAATTAGCAGACGGGAAGACCTCAAGGACAGTCCAGCCGCAGATCTTGATCATAATAATTGAGCGGTGTTATCTTCCTCTCAGTTTCTCTCCAGCATCATTGAGATATCTGCCTTCACTGCCCTTGACCAAGAGATTATGGAGGCCCAGGTGTCTTTTTCCTTCCAGGAAGAGCTCACCAGCATGCTGAAGAAAACTCCTAAGGCAGTAATGGTTAATAATCAGGGAATTTCTTATGTTAATGGCTCACTAGTCATCCCTGAAGGTAACCTGCGCACCCAAGCAATCAGCCATATGCACAAAGGACAACTGGTGGGACATGGAGGTCTTATGAAAACCTTGAAGAGACTCAGCAGACAATACTGGTGGCCTGGCATGAAGAAGGATGTTCTTGAGTTTGTTTGCTCTTGTGTGACTTGTGGAAGGAACAAGCCAGGAAACACTAAGCCCCAAGGTCTCCTCCATCTGCTTCCAATTCCAACACATCCTTGGTCTTCTGTGTCTATGGATTTCATAGTTGATCTACCAGTCAGCAATGGGAATACCAGGGTGATGGTGGTAGTCAACTGTTTCACCAAGTATGCCATATTTATTCCGTTTTTTTGTCCTGCACAGCCAAGGAAGTGGCCAACATGTTCTTTTCAAGAGTAGTATGCAACCACGGGTTGCCTAAAGACATCACATCAGACAGAGGGGTTCAATTTACATCTTGTTTCTGGAAGGCTCTTATGGAACAAATGGAAGTCAAGGTTAACTTGTCCACTTCCTTTCACCCACAGACAGATGGACAAACCAAGCAAGTCAATCAGGTTTTGGAGGGGTATCTTTGTCAAAATGTTTAATTCTTGTCAAGATAACTGGAGTTCCTTTTGTTACTTGGCTCAGTTATGCTACAATACCACCTATCACAGTTCTATTGGAATGTCCCCCTTCTTTGCTAACTTTGGGTTTGATCTGGAGAGTTTTCCAACCACAGCCTTGGAATCAATGTGCCCCCAGGCAGACAGGCTAGCAAACCAAATGAAGAAATACACTCAGACCTGATTGTTTTCTTGACCAAGGCTTGCAAGGAATACAAGAAATATGCCAATTGCCACCGTTCACCAGAGAAGGACTACATAGTAGGCTCTTATTGTCACGGTAAGTTCCATAATGCTGGGTATTGTCTGTCCAAGTAAGAAGGCACAGAAGGCTGGGAAACCTGTATCAAAATTGACCAAGTTAACAGATTTAAACCAAACAGTCAATTGAAAATGGGTCACGGCTGCTCCAGTATGCCAGCTGAAACCAGCTCCCCCTTGTAAACTGACGTTGATAAATTGACGTAATATGAGGGTCACCTGATATAAGCTCATTAATCAGCATGGTTGTCAGAAACTGATCACACAAGGGTTCTTTGCAACCTGGACTAGATACTTATTTGAAGATGCCAAAGGAATAGGGGATCAAGACTCAGGTGGTATTGCTTAGTCAATTTTTCTGATATATATTGAATAATTTTTGCTGTTTCAACTCTAAGAGTTGAGTCCTTCTCAATTTACTCAATCAAAATCAATTATCCCAAGTTCTAATTTTAAATTTTAAAAATGCATCCTGTGCTTGGGTTTTTGCGGTATATCCTGTACAATATGATTCTGAACAGAATCATTTCAGGAAGATGGGGCCCAGCATCTGGAACTTTGTTGTTGGCGCTGCAAAATGTTAATTTCATGCCAGCCAATTTTGTAGCTCCTCCCCCCATTCTGGAAAATGAAAATCATGTCACTTCTCAATGCCCAGAATTCTACACTGAAGATGCATTGATGCTTTCCCAGGTCATTTATCTTGGTTTACTCTGGTTAGGATTGATTGTTCTACTTAATCCTGGAGTTACAATTGGAAAATTCACAAAAAAATATCTGAAGCCGCGTTGGTGGTTAATCATCAATTCTATGTGGATTTGGGTGGTAATTCCCCATCATTTAGAAACGGCATCATATTATCCAGTTATTTCCGTCACATTAGTCAACTCTTCTACGTCTGAGTTTTTGGAAGCAGTTCATCATGAATTTGTGTTTCTTTTCTCCTGCTCCGTTGAGATATCTGCGTTTACCATGTTTATTTGCATCAGTTCATTTCTGAGTTTTCAGTTTGGGCTTTTCTTTAATTTTTGGTTTCCATCTCCGGCTGCAGTTGTAGAGACTGGATCCTCTGTTTCCTATTTCCATCATGTCATGTCATTTTGGCGTCCTGATTATTTTCCTGCCCCACCCACTGATGAAATTTCGCGTGAAGTTTTGTCAGCATTATCATTTTATTCTGGCTCTAGCCTTAGTCACAAATCCCAAGTTTACCATGTGATGACAAAGGTTTCTGAAGATGCTTGAGAATGGTTGTTGTCCGCAGTGGAGCGCAATCCATGTGTTTTAACTGAGAGTGCATCTCTATACCCTTTGTTAAAAAATTTGTGTGTATCTATTGAGGAGCTCAAAGTATATTGTAAGCTGTACGCCTTCTGTCAGGATACAACTCTGCTTTTGGTATTCCTTCCTCAGTTTCTTACCTATTGCCGTACAATTGATGTTCCCGAGGTGAACAAACTCTCAGCGTTGTGGTTAGCAGTTGACCAGACTGCCCAGGATTTGGCGGTTTGGAATTCCCTGTTAACCACAACTGAGGCCCTGGTAAGCCAAATTCTTTCTCTGGTCTCAAATCTGTCTACTTCCAAACAAGGTATGTTGGTAATTGAGGATAAACCTGCTGCGCGCTCTTGGTTTTCTGGTCCTTGCTCCTTGGTAGTTTCTTCCAACCAAAGCCAAGATTGCTTTCCCCCTAGCTTGTCTCAACTACAATTAGCAGTGGTGAACAGACCCGGTGATGTAAAGGAGGCCCCCGTAGTGTCCGTTCCTGATAGTTCCTTGGCAATGCTTCAGCACGTTGTACCTGCAAAATCTTATGTTATTACGTCCAAAGAGTTGCCCCTTTTTCCCATTGATTGTGATAACCCCGTTCTTCCAGATGCTTTTCAAGAAATGATTGAGCGTTACTTCCAGGAGCATCCTGCTTCCTTAGCTGCCGTCCATACTGCCAATGAAAAACAAGACCCTGCCAAGAATACTACCTTGGCTGCAAATAAATCCACTTCTGGTTACTTCTTGTTTCATGGTAGCATCAATAATGATCAGAATATCTATCAGCCAGCCATCTTGTTAGATACAGGTGCTCCCAAAATTTTTATGAATGTGGAGACTGCTGACTTGCTACAACTCAAGTACCATCCGGGAATGCTTGTTAGGGGTGAAAATTGTCAAACGTTTCCCTCTTTCCAGCTGAAGAAGCCAGTTACTTTTGTAGTAGCAGGCCAGTCTTTTACCACAAGGTTTTCTGTTTGCCCTACCCTTATGTATCCTATCATTTCGGGAGTGAGTTGGTGGAGAGATCATAATGTATCAACCTTACTGGAGAAAAATGAGCTACAGGTGGAACACTCCTTGGGTATAGCTATTTGTATTCTGCTGTTGGATATGTCTTAATCAAAGCAATCATCACAGACCATACAATCATTTCCTGTCCCTGTCCCTGTAAGTTTGGATTTACCGGCATATTTGTAACCCTGGTCCGCGGCATTTGACGCCACCAGAGGCAAAGTCCTTCCCAAGCACACTCAGTTTGACTTTAAGGTCACTGTTGATCTGATCAGAATTGCATCTCCTATTTACCCTTTAACCTTGAAGAAAGATGCATGTTTGGAAGAGTGGACTTGTGACATGTTGGAAAAGGCTACATTTTTAAGAAGGCTTCATTGATCTGCTCTCTGTTATTGTTTGTTCAGAAGTCTGATGGGTCCCTTTGTCCTTGTGTTGACTACAGGAATTTGAATAACATTACAATTCCGGATCCTTATCCTTTACCTCTCAAAGCACAGATCTCTAGATGTGTTGAGAAGGCCAAGGTATTCTCAAAACTTGATCTGTTGAATGATTTCAATCAAATCAGAATTGCAGAAGGAATGGAATGGTTAACAGCATTCAGAACCAAGAAGGGTATCTTCCAGTTCCGCATAATGCCTTTTGGATTGAAGAATGCCCCGGCTTGCTTTCAGCAGTTGATTGATTCAGTCCTGGGAGATCTCCTAGGTGTTTGTGCCATTGCATATATGGATGACATCTTGGTGTTTTCTCCGGATGAGAAGTCCCATAAGGCCCACTTGTTGGCAGTTGTAGAGCGCATTCTCCAAGTAAACGTGATCATCAAAAGGATTAAGTGTGAATTCTATAAACGTAAGGTTACCTTTCTGGATAATATTATCTTTGAGGATGGCCACATCATTGCCCCTGACAAGGAAGCTGCGGTTTGAGAGTATGCTACGCCTGTGACGGTATCCCAACTTTGTAGTTTTCTGGGTACATGTATGTTCTTGAAGAAATTCACCCCCCACTTGTCTGAGGTGGCCGCCCCTTTATTTTTGACTAGTGGAAAGACAACTTTAGTCTGAACGCCTGAGTGTGCAAGTGCCTTCTCAGCAGTCAAGGCTCTTTTGTTGTCCTCCCCAGTGCTAAGACATGTGGATTCTGAGCTTCCTTTTGTTGTTTCCACCAATGCATCTAAATATACTGTGGCTGGTGTGCTGTTGCAAACAGCAAGTGACAGGATTGAGAGACCTGTAGGGTATTTATCCCAGAAGATGGAGGCTCGAGAACACAACTACATGATTTATGACAAGAAATTGTTGGCTGTAGTGGAATTGTTAAAGCATTGGCACCACCATCTCATGTTGGCACGTCATTCATTTGTAGTAAGAACTGACCACAAAGCTCTTCTATATTATTGACAACCCAGGGTTTTGTTGGGTTGCTAATCCAGATGGCATGGTGATCTGACAAGATACAAGTTCCGCTACAAGTTTATTAAGGGATCTGACAATCACATAGCCAATGATCTAAGCAGGAATCCCTCACATCTCCCAGATACTAGTATGGACGCCAAGTTTAACACACATACTATGATTCCAGACAAAGCTGTGGTGTCTTTTGTATTACCTCCACCAGCTACGTTGGCCACCATGTCCTTAGCTGAGGGCGCAGACCTGGACTTGTATTCCAAGGTTAAGTTTCTGCAACGTTTGTCCAAAGGTTATGATAGGCTATTAGAGCTAGCATGCGCAAACCCAGTAGATCAGCCTCAGGGTTATTATAAGATTGGTCCAGTCTTATATCATCAAGGTTGCATGTGGGTCCCTGAAGGCACTATTTGGGATGAAATCACGGAGGCTAATCATACCTGTCCAACAGCTGGTTATCCAGGGAAAAACAATACATCAGAACTTATCTGCTGCCAGTTTTCCTGGAAAGGTTTGACTGTGCAGGTAGCAGCTTCTGATTTCAATTGCCTGATATGTGTTTGATCCAAGGCCAGTCAGAATAAGACTACTGATTTACTGGTCCCACTTCAGCCTGCTGCGGGTCCTTGGACTTCTGTGTCAGTGGATTTCATTGGCGAGCTTCCCAATTCCAATGGGTTTAACACAATCATGGTAGTAGTTGATTGTTTCACAAAGATAGCACACTTTGTACCTTGCTCAACCACAATTACTTCAGTGGAAACTGCTAGGTTATTTGTGAACAGGATCTTCTCTCTACATGGCATCCCAATGGAGATTGTAAGTGCCCGTGGTCCTCAATTTATTGCTCAGTTCTGGGAAGCTTTTACTGGAATCCTTGGTATCAAATTGTGCCGCTCTACTGCTTTTCTCCCCCAGTCCAATGGACAAACGGAGAGGGTAAACCAAATTTTGGAGGTCTACCTATGCTGCTACACCAATGTGCAACAAGATGACTGGTGTGATAATCTACCCATGGCAGAGTTCACATATAATAACGCCCCACACACGTCAACTCAAGTATTGCCATTTTATGCAATGTGGGTTACATTCCTTCTTCCAACATGGGTCCTTGTTTGGTTAGTAACGTGGAAGCTGCAACTGATCAAGCCACTGAATTGAAGCAGGTCCATCAGGAGCTCCAAGTTACTCTTGCCGCCGCTGTGACAACTTACAAGGAATACACAGATTGCAAGCGCCAGGAAGGTCCAACTTACAGGCCAGGTGATCTAGTCATGGTCGATGCTTGCAATATGAAACTTAAAGTTCCATGTCGTAAATTGGACCCAAAGCAAGTTGGTCCCTTCAAGGTAGAACATAAGATTGGTCCCTCTGCCTATTGACTGGATTTACCTCCTGCTTTCAAGATTTTCCACACCTTTCATTAATGTCTCCTTACTCCCTTCAAAGGAACAGAGACCCCCTCTTCCCAACCCATTCTTGTGGAAGGAGAACCTGAGTATGAGTTAAATTGTATTCTAGCTTCCTGCAAGAATTGTTGCCGTTTAGAATATTTGGTATCTTGGAAAGATTATCCTGATTCTGAAAACTCCTGGGTTCCCCACTACAATTGTTCAAATTCCTCTGATCTGATCCACAAGTTCTACAAGCGCAATCCCACTGCTATTGGACACCCTGAACTTACCCTTGCCGCAATGAAACTCCCACCTGCCCATAAGAATTTCTCTTTATCCCATCTCCCAGATGGTGGTATTATGCCCAGGGCTAAAGCAGAGGGTAATGTCACGGTAAGTTCCATAATGCCGGGTATTGTCTGTCCAAGTAAGAAGGCACAGAAGGCCAGAAAACCTGTATCAAAATTGACCAAGTTAACGGATTTAAACCAAACTTTCAATCGAAAATGGGTCACGGCTGCTCCAGTCTGCCAGCTGAAACAAGCTCCCCCTTGTAAACTGATGTTGATAAATTGACGTAATATGAGGGTCACCCAATATAAGCTCATTAATCAGCATGGTTGTCAGAAACTGATCACACAAGGGTTCTTTGCAACCTGGACTAAATACTTACTTGAAGATGCCAAAGGAATAGGAGGTCAAGACTCAGGTGGTATTGCTTAGTCAATTTTTCTGATATATATTGAATAATTTTCCCTGTTTCAACTCTAAGAATTGAGTCCTTCTAAATTTACTCAATAAAAATCAATTATCCCAAGTTCTAATTTTAAATTTTAAAAATGCATCCTGTGCTTGGGTTTTTGCGGTATATCCTGTACAATCTGATTCTGAACATAATCATTTCAGGAAGATGGGGCCCAGCATCTGGAACTTTGTTGTTGGCGCCGCAAAATGTTAATTTCATGCCAGCCAATTTTGTAGCTCCTCCCCCCATTCTGGAAAATGAAAATTGTGTCACTTCTCAATGCCCAAAATTCTACGCTGAAGATGCATTGATGCTTTCCCAGGTCATTTATCTTGGTTTACTCTGGTTAGGATTGATTGTTCTACTTAATCCTGGAGTTTCAATTAGAAATTTCACAAAAAGATATTTTAAGCCGCGTTGGTGGTTAATCATCAATTGTATGTGGATTTGGGTGGTAATTCCCCATCATTTAGAAACAGCTTCATATTATCCAGTGATTTCCGTCACACTTATTCTACCTAAAACGCCCGCAACCTTAAGCTAAATATACCTAGCAAAAAGCTAGGCCCCAAGAAGATTGGTCCACTCAAGGTTCTGGAGAAACTTTCTAGCTTAAACTACAGACTGGAGCTTCCGACCAGATCTAGTATGCATGATGTCTTCCATGTGGATCTTCTGACTCCTTACAATGGTGATTCCAATAGTCTTGAAGGGAGAGACCCTGATCCACAGATTGTTTCAAACACCTTTGAATTGGAAGTGGAGGACATCATTGACTCTTGTCAAGTGAAGAAGAAGTCACAGTTCCTGTTCAAGTGGAAGGATTATGGAGAGGAGTCCAACATATGGGAACCTGAAGAGAACTTGCAGCACTGCCCAGAGGTTCTTGCAGAATTCATGGCTAGGAGGGATCTTCCCTTAGGGGAGGGTAGTGTCAGGAATGCTTTCTTAAACATTCTTGACAACAAATTATCCTTGCCTAAAGATGCAGAATTATTGGGCCCTTCAATTGCTTCTGATACTGCTAAAGCAAATGGGTTAATAAGCAGTATCTGCTCTTTATTACCTGTTTTAAAACCAGAAATGTCTTCCAAGTCACTGTTTTCAGCAACAAAAGTTGAACCCAGGTCGGTTTTTTGCTTGATTGATATAGGATTAAATTCAACAACTGTTAATTTTAGTTTGAACCAATCATTACCTCTTAAATTGGACTCTAACCAATCAACTGCTGGTAACAATAATTTGAATTGTTGGGTACTTACGCCCAGTGACGTTGGCAGCAATAATGAAGCGGGTAACGTTCTGTGCCTGGTTTTGGGTCCTTTGGTGGCCTCTCCTTCCGTTGTTCCTGGTAATTTACCTCCTGGCCCTCTAGTTTCTGTGGGGAAGTAAATCCCAATCAAGCCATGCCAAATGATGAAGAGCCAAATTTAAGTGATTATAGTATTCTATTATTGAAGGACTGAGAAAACTATGAGGAAATAGGTATAATCTCCAGTTTTGAATGTCCCAACTATAAAATCTCCAATTTATCCCCATTTTATCCCCAATTTTCCCAAACTCCTTTCTCCATATTATTTCTGCTAACATGCTATAAAAAGCTGGTAAGCTCCTTTTAAGTATTGTTCAATCAATAAAGTCTATATTCACCTAAGTGACTGTTGTTATTTTTTATTTTTTATACAACCTCTTAATTTCCAAGGCCATGAAATTGCCCAAGACTCCCCATGGGGAGTGGCTTGGGTATAAATGTTTAATCTGGTTCTTTTTGTCTTCAATGGTGTTTGCTAGCGTTTTGATAGGTTCCTGCGCTGATTCAGGCACAATGGCAGACTTCCAGTTCCTGGATAGCTCTTGGCGCTGCATGATTCTGGGAGTCTGATATACAGCAAGTCCTATCTCCACAATTCCCCCTGTGTGTGAGGAGACCAAGCTTTATGGTTCTCCTCCTTTGGAAAACAAACCTCAAGTGTTTCATCCTTTGGCTTTGGCCTTTTTGTTAAGTTATCTTGGCGCGTACTTTTTCCTGGGCCGCTTTAACCCTCTCCTGGGTCAGTACCAACTCCTTGGAGAGGTATTCCATCTTGGAATGGTTTCCGTACCTGTGGGATCCCTGGTCAAGGGATTAAATCCTTCAGCAATTATTCACCACCTAGGAGGGTTACTTCCTAGCGGGTGGGTGCCTGACACAACAAGTGAGATGAATGGATGCTATTCCAAAGTATATTATAATCCAATCAGGATTCATATGAGGCACCAAAAAAAGGACTAAAATGAAACAAAATTAGAGCAATCTAGAAGCAAGATTCCACAAGCACAAAACAAAATGAAGTCACACAAGATGTGTAGTATGAGCAGCCTAAAATAGAAAACTATCAATTTTTCAGCCAATCAACAAAAATCCAATTTAAGAAAAAAGGCGTTTTATTCATTTTAATGGCTCCTGATTTGTATGATATGGCTTTTAGAACCTTCCAAATATGGACTTAAGATTATAATAACATAAATCATAAAATTTTAAACTTCTACTTTTAGTGATTTTATCCTATGTTTTCTACAATGGTTTCTACTAGCAACATTTTTGGCAGCACCAGCAACCAAGCCAGCAGCAGCCAAACCAGCTTTAATGGAGGCAAGGCTCATAACATGGAGGCACCTGTTTACACCCAAGCCTTTGAGGCGGGTAACAAGGAAGCTGACCTGTTACTGACCCCCGACCCATATAGCTTTGACTTGTTCAATAGTCACTTTGTGTCTAGCTCTGCCCCCGCTCCCATACCCACCCCCACAAAAGCTGCCTGTCAACCAATCAATCAGGATGGCAACCTTGATTCAGAACAACTTCCTGCCACCGGCCAACCTGCCCCCCCTCAGCCAATCAGGCTTCAGCTCCTGCGGCCCAGCGCCCCAAGTGACAAATCATCACTGCCAGAATTCTCCAGGAAATTGTGGCACTGAACCTGAAGGGTCTGTCCTGGGAACAGATTGCAACCCAATTGCAATTTACCCAAGCCACCATAATGCGGGAGTTCAACAACCTAATGAACAAGAGGAATCTGATTGGGACAACCAAGAAGCCCAAGAAGGCCCCCAAGTTACAAATCACTGAGGCGTACCCAAATATGCTTGACCTTCTGCACCGGGACCCCAAGCTTCCCTTGACCTAGGTCCGCAAACAACTTGCACACCATGGCATTTGGGTTTCTGAGCGCATGGTGCAACTCTGGATGCATGGAAAGGTGGCTTCAATATGGGTTCTTACCAAATTTGCCAGCAACCAATGGGATGGCTCTGAGGATTACCCATATGATCTTGACATTGAATCAACCCTGGTCTGACGCTTGATAAGTCTATCAGATGATGTCATGTTTTTCTTGTATTATAAGCTATTAATAGCTTTTGACAATTTTGGCGCGCAAGGAAGAGCCGCCACCCAAAAAGGAAGAAGTTCAAGAAGGGGACATTCATTGGTGTGTTTCTGGCTGTTTCAGCCAAGGGTTTTATCTACTATTGGACAAACCCTAATTTCACCAATGGCTACAAGTACAGCCACATCTTTGTAGGATTACTTGACTCCTGGGATGGCTCAAAGTCCAAGCACCAGGTTTTCTTGAGCCACCAGATAGAGGATAGCTCCACTGCCCTTGAGGCCATCTAGGGACGCAGGCAGCAGGCCTCAGTCTACCCTGCTGGCCATGCAGACATCTATCTGGGTGATGTTGTCTTCTTAAACACAGATCCACATTACTGGAGCGCCGCCCTCAGGCTTTCAACAACCTCTATCTTGGGGTCCTTGATTGCAATTTTCTATTTGGTCACCAAATGGTGGCTGACTTGTTTGTGCAAATGGTTATCCAAGTGAACATTGGCAACCAATCACGCAAGGATAAGCGCCTCTCACCCCGTGCCACAGCCACCTACCAGCCCATCCAGCCAATGACTGATGAGGAGTACAATGAGCGGTATATAGCGGCCATCACGCGCAATCCTCCTGCCTCCACCCCCGCCACCAACACCCCCCGCAAACCCAACCCATCCAATCCCAGACTCCCCAGGCCAGCACCGCCTCTACGTACTCCTTCCTGCGCCATTCTGCCTACTAGGCATCACTCTTCCCTGCCCCAATAAACCCCTTTCACCAAACATTTTATATTTATATTATCTTTTTTTGAATTTCAATTGTATATGTTCTCTTTGTTTATAGTTGTTTTTATTCTTTATGTTCAGCTTATCTCTATAAAATCATATATTTACTATGTTGTATATCTAGATCCAGATCACAGTTATTTTTGGTGCTTTGCACTGCCCCTTGTGATAATATTAACAACAATTTGGTGATCAACTAAATTTGAATTAGAAAATTATAGGTTAACTGTTTTTAGATAAAGTTGTTACTGATCCAAATTCAAAACCTTAATGATAAACTTTAAGCCAATCAGGAGCCAAGTGATAAAGTGATTGTTGTGACATAAGGGGTCATTCAATAATTCTTTGATGCTTATGCACTAATTAATATGATTGGCTGGATCTTTTGCCATTGTGTACCATTGCCGCTGTGGCAAGTTGTTGGTGGACTAGTGCTAACCCAGCAGCTGATTGGGCACTAGTCCATCAACAACTTGCCACAGCGGCAATGATGTACAATGGCAAAACATCCAGCCAATCATATTAATTAGCGCACATACATCAAAGAATTATTGAATGACCCTTTATGTCACAACAATCACTTTATCACTTGGCTCCTGATTGGCTTAAAGTTTATCATTAAGGTTTTGAATTTGGATCAGTAACAACTTTATCTAAAAACAGTTAACCTATAATTTTCTAATTCAAATTTAGCTGATCACCAAATTTTTGTTAATATTTTTGCAAGGGGCTGTGCAAAGCGCCAAAAATAATATGGTAATCAAGAAAGCAATGCCAACACAAAGCAAACAACACATATTGAGATGAGCGTAAAACATATAAAAAATGGGTAAAAAGATGGGATAATGTAGTAAATGGGAAAACAAAAAGGAATAAACAAAGAGGCAACAGTATCAAAATAATACAGAATTTATTGGGGCAAAAGCTATAAAAACATATGAAAAGGTTAGTAAAAAATCAATGAGAGAATTGGAGAAGCTTTTGAAGGATTGTAACTTGGCAATTGCCAAAATCAAAGACATTGACTGCAAGGTCAAAGCAAAGGTGAAGTCCACTGTCCTTACAGGGGACAAAATTGACAAGGTGTCTGTAAAGACCCTAATGACCAAAATACCAGACACCCCTGAGAAGACAATTGAGCGCCTACTCAACATTCAGAAGACGGTGGTTGAGGGCCTGCAATTTAAGGCATACAATCTTTCTGTGCCGTCTGTCTGGGTTGACGACCCAGAGATGTATGAACATCTCAAACCTGCCAAGCGTGCCAGAATGGAGGATAAAGAATTGCCCGCACAACTGCTTGCCCCAAGAATGGCCAAGCCTGCTGAAGCCGCCGGCAAGGAGGAAACCTGCAAAGGTAATCTAAAAAAATAAAATTAATAACAACTTTGAAATACTTACCTCTTTTTAGAGAACATTGATGGTGAACTCTGTCAAGTCCTGGTCCCCTTTATTCCTGCCACATTCTACGCAAACTATGCCAATCATGTGGCAAGGCAGCTGTTTCTGTCACCCCCTGTCTTACGGGAGCTCAAAGACAGGGTCCACAGGTCCTTTCCAATGTTGCAGGAGGCATTGGCCGGGCTGACGCATGGCAAGGGGGCATCCAAGTGGGCATTTACTGCCTACAAGGATTCCCAACTGGTCCTCCTGGACCCGGTATCCCTCAGTGGAGTTTACTGTGTAAACTCCATTGAGCTTGTTTGGGACGTCCTGGCAACACTCCCATTCAAGAATGTACCAGAGATAGGCCGGGCCCATGTGGCTGCTTGCTTCTGCTACCCCTTGGAGCACACTATTTCTTACCTGCTGGACAACTTTGGGCACACAGTGGGAAAATTGGCTGTTGCAGACGCACCAGCCGTCAAGAAGACAAAATCCTCCTTGCCAACTTTGAGTTGGCCTGGAGTGCCAATAAGACGGGGGTCCCTGCAGCCATGGAGCTGACCTTTGCAAAGACCAAGCATGATAAGAAGATCAGTGCGGGTTTCAATAAATTATGCAAGTTTATGGAAGCCTTTGCTGGGCAAAGGCTTCATCTGGTTGTTTACCTGGGGTTCCTATTCTACTTTGGGATGGGCGCGTCTGTAGAGGACCTGGACAGGGTCCTTCAGGGAATTGACAAGGCCCAGCTTGCACTTGACGGGAAGAAGGTCCCCCCTGGATACAACTCAGTGGACCATGTGATCCAGGACGCCTTGGTCCTGGCTGGGATATACAGGTCAGCAGCCCCACCTGAAAAGCTGCTCCTCCATTTGCACCTGACCCTACTCCCTTTTACTAGCCACCGGGAATATTTTAATAAGGGTGTATTCACCATCCACGGTGTGGCAGTGGAGGTTGAGCGCCACCTCCATTGCGGGGTGGGTACACACAGAAGAACTCACTACAGGCACTCTTAATAAATTCTCTTTCCAAATAATTCCATTGCAATTTATATTATTTTTATTATAATAAAATTTTCTAATTCATTTTAGCAAACCAGTTTTGCAAAATATATTGCGGAAACAGGTTTCATTAAAGCATAAAATAATATGCTAATAAAATAAATTCAACCTGTACATTTTACGTTTAACTTTTATAAGACTATTTTATTTTTATTTGACAAAGTGGTATAAATCTATTTGCGTAATCCAGTATCAAGCGTTTTGAGATTACCTCAGATGACATAATAAAATAATATATAATAAAATAAATAAATTACTTACATCTATTGATGGTCCTTCTGAATGTGATTGCGGGCGTGGAAACATCTAAATATAAAATGATAATTAATAAATTAGAGAATATAAAAAAAGTTGGACACACTAAGCCTTTAATTGATTGGCTGTTTGGCTAGGCACGCGGGGATGAACAAATCAGCGTGGCCATAGAATTTGGCCACGGTCTCAGCTGGGAGGGTATGGATCTCAGCCTGCAGCAAATCAAACAGGTCCTTGGTCCCTGTCGGGGTTCCTTGCTTGACAACTTGCCTGAGCCACCCAAAGACTTCCTCAATGGGATTTAGGAAGGGCAAATAGGCCAGGAGGAAGAGAAGGCGCATATTTGCTGTGGCCAATTGCTGGGGGCCCACTGAAATGCTTGTGTTAATCATTGGGAATTCCTCAAGAATGTCAGCCACCTTGTGGAGACCAACATTGTCAAGCACAATCACATTGTTGAAGCCCGGGTTTGTGCGCCTCAGGTGCTCCTGGACCAATCAGAGAAATGATAGGAAGGCCCGGCTATTGTGGGAGCCTAGTATCATTTGGTAGAGCTCAACCCCCTTTGGACCAAGGAGAGCCACCATTGAGAGTGCTGTGGCGCGGACTGCAGCACATCAAGCCATCCTGTCATTGGAGCCTCTGGGGGCATACCCATACTCATTGCACATCAACAAGGCAAATGCTGATTTGTTGATATAATAGAATTTCACTGTTCTCTTGGCTTTGAGGGCAGTGTACGCCTCTGTGTAATTTTTCCGGATGTCAATGTTGGCTGGGCTGTCTCTGTTGTATGGGGATACCCCGAGCTTTTTCCAAGAAAATCACATTCCCTTCACCAGATGGTAGTAAAAGGAAATCAAGGCCTCAATCCCAAAAGCAGACTTGACCATGGCCTGTATATTTGCCAGTTCAAGATGGCAGTCCCAGGTGATCCACTGGTGGATTGCCCATTTGTGCTCCTTGGTGAGCATGGTTGACACACACAAGGATTTCTCCGCGGCAAGGACACAACCAGTATTAATGAATTTATGGAAGGTCTTGCTGGCGTATTTGGGATCCACTCCAACAATGGCCGCAGCCACCTTGTAGTCACCTGATTCCCACATTAGCTTAAGCAGGATGATGTGTTTGATGTCAGGGATGCGCTTCTGGGCAGGCTTTTTGGCAGTAGGGGTCAACTCATTAGGATTAGGCACAACACAGGGCATGGGCACCTTGGTGTAAAACGCAGCAACTTTCTTTAGCACCAGCTGTCCCTCATTGGTTCGGTAGAACTGGGGCTCCTTGTTATCCTCCTGGTCACCATCACTGACGTAGGGCTTGTAGCTAGTATCAAGTACAGGCTTCACCTTCTCCAGCTTGGCTGACAGGACCAACTATTGCCGGTACATAACATCAAACACATACAAAGTAAGTTCTACCTATTTGTTTCTAACCATTTTGGTTGTGGTGACCTTGGTTGGCTTCTGGGTCAGCTTTGGGTCCCAAGGGTTTATTCTCTGCACCCTAGCATCTTGTGCTCCTTGAACTGGCTGTGTCAGTGCAGCATCACTATGGAACTCTCCTCTCCCGCCTCCCTCCTGAGTAGGCACTTGTGTTGTACTAAGTCTATTCTTTGACCTGCGGGGGCAACTGCAACTGCGGTGCACAACAGGTGCAATGGTAGTCTGTTGTTGTGTTCCTTCCATTTTTAGAATTTAATGAAATATTAAATAAAACTTAATTAAGTTACTCTCTAATTTTAATTTTTGCTTTTATCTGAATATGGATATTTAATTAATATTTTTCCCACCCAATATCCCAATTATAGATTTTTTATTTCTTAATTAGTTGTTTTTGGTTTTACAACACCCATTTTAGAATACTCAAAAAAAATCCACTCATTTTCCTAGATTTTACTGCCAAATTCAAACACCCAACACAATATTATTAAAATTTATTTTTCAGATCTTGTGTCTTATTTTAGATACCTTGGTATCATTCATGATTACAATCCATTGCACATATTGTGTGAGTGATTTTGTTTACATAGTGAGTTGTTATTGTGTTTTGTTTTTGGATTGAGTTTTGACACACCACGCTTGGGTGTATTTTGTCACCAATTCACATAGTAAACATATGTACACCAAAAGTCAACTCACATCATTTTGTTTGTGAATCAATGTATTTTGGATTATATTTTGAATGGTTTTGCTTTGTGTGTGAGCCTGTTGTTGCTGTGTTGACTCATTTTGCCCATTAACGCCAATAAAACCTGTTAATAGAGTATATATTTTAACCTGAGAGTTGGATTTGGTTTAAATCTGAAATCATTTGGTTTAAATCTGAAGAATTTTTGCTTGTTGCCATGGCTTTTAAAACTACTGTAAGCCTCGTGACTTAAGAGGAATATTACTCAAATAAGCCCCATGACCATCATGATGTATATGGACAGTATGTGGCTTCCCATGATACTATATAATATCCTATATTCATATCAAATAAAGTATCATTCTCTTCTTAATTTCCCCCTTTATCTCGTTTATTATACTTCCCAGAAGTATATACTTGACACACTGGAATGCTTTCTCCGCTGCTTCTCCAATGAAAAACAAAATGACTGGGCTTCTCATCTTCCCTTGGCTCAATATTACTATAATGCCACTCCTCACTAATCTATCAAGATGACCCCCTTTATGGCAAATTTGAGATATACTCCAGCCTTTATCCCTTCTGTTAATTATTCCGTCTGTTTTACATCCACAGAGAAGTTCCTGGTTCAGCTGCAAATTATCCAGGATTCCCTAAAAAAGAATCTCTTCAATGCCATCAAGATTTACAAGGTGCACACCAACTGACACCGTCAGGAAGGGAAGACTATCCAGGTCAACAACTTGTTATATCTAAATACCAACAACCTTCCTATCAAGTGGCCATCCTGTAAGCTTGGCCCTTGATTCATGGGACCTTTTTGTGTAACCAATAGAATTGGGAAAGTGGTGTATAATATCCAACTTCCTCCTGGTTATTGCATTTATGATGTTTTCCATGCTTCTCTTCTTAAACTTCAGGCTGCTTCTCCACCTCTTCATCAGAATAATGTGATACCTTTCTTGCACCTGTTCAAAGGAAATCCTGAGTACAAGGTGGACTCTATAATCAACCATTTTTCACTATGAGAAGTTACAATATCTAGTTCTTTGGAAATGATATCCCATAGAGTAGAGTTCTTGGGAACCATCATCCAACCTTACAAACTGTGCTGAACTTCTTAATTCCTATATCCAAGCCCACCCTGAGCTTGGATCTGAAGGGGGTAATGTTGTGCCTTGCCCCAAAGGGCAGGCTTTTTAATGATAATAATTAAGTTCAAAATTCAATTTGAATTATAATTAGAATTTATTAGTGTTTTTTATCAAACTTGTTACCTTTATTCTTGCTTGCTTCTGGATTTGCTTTTTGGTTTCTTGTGCTCACACACAGTTTTCTAATAATACCTTTATAAATTACTATTATTAAATAGGTTTTTTGATTTTGGCTTTTGCTGCTTATGCAACCACCAACTTCCCCAACTACTGCAGTTGAAGGTCTTTGGGTTGTTGCTTCCAAGACTTCCCCTTCTTACTACCATGTGTTCTCCTGGTCCATCACACCAATCTGTTTAGAAAATCCCCTGTTTTTCTCTGAAGATCTTCCCCAGGACTTGTCTTTTTTGTGCTTATAAATAAAGACACCAGAAGAGTAAGCTTTTAAGCTGAAATTCTAAGTGAATTTTCCCCAATCACAATCACAGGTTTTTTCTTCAATATTTATTTTTTATTTTTTTCTAAATCTTCAAATATTAACTTCAAAATTAAAGTAGATTTCTTATCTCTCTGAAATTTAATTTTAAAATTAGTCACAACTTTATTTAGGTTTCATTTTGCTTCTAGTTTTCCTAGTGTCTAAAAATCTAGTATAATTGGGATGGAGATAGCTTGGCAACAAGCAATTAGCTTGTTATCACCTTTTTTATTTTAGGGATAATCTCTCTACCTTTATGTTAAGATACTCCCATGGGGAATATCCCAATGTAGATATCCCTTTAGTTACCAATAAATCCTTGTTCAATACATTATCTTATTTAGTTTGTTTGGGTTTAGTTAAATACATGACACCTTTTGTGTTACATAATAAGTTTTTAGCAGGTATTCTAAAGGTCCTTTTACAAACTGTACCTACTTTTCTTTATCTTTTAAACCTAAATCTGAATGTTTTACACAGTATATTATACAACCTTGCACCTTATTGGGCAAGACCTTACACCCTCAGCAAATAAGGACCCATGACCCAACAAGCAAAGCAACTAAGCTAATAACCCTCTCCCTTGAGGCAGAAACTGTACAACTCAGGTTAACCAGATGAACACTGATAATACACTCAAGGAGGGAGAAGCTCAGGGGAGTGCTTAGGAAAGCTGTCCTCCCCCACTATACAAGAATTGTCCAGGGACTAAGATATGGACTCAAGTACTATTATCCAAGCACCCTCTGGTGATCTCATACTAGTTGCCACCTAAACTGGAAATAAACTCCTCACTTATCCTCTCTGCTTTTGAAGATATCAATGCACAGCACTATTTAACACTAGAGTGGACCAGTCTCTTATTGACAATAAATTTGCCAGCCTCATGAACATACTCACAGTTAAAAGTAACGTCAAAGAGTTGTCATGGCAGACAACAGAAGCACCCCAGTCTCTAAAGAGGCAAAACTTTTCTGGGAACAATTATGGGATGTGCAAACTATACTTAGTGGCACCATCATCTCAATACCCAAATACAGTGTAGTGCTTGGTCTGTATTGGATGATAAATACAAAGCCTCACATTGACTGGGATAGCGCTAAACTCATCATAAAACAAGGAGAAGTACACCACTATATGTACCCAACTTACATTGACACTCTCATGAGGTACCACATGTTTGTAAAGATTACCAAAACTGAATACAAAAATGAATCTAGTATAATTGATTGGAATTCCTGTACATACAAGATCATACATTTTAAGAATTTGAAAGTCTCAATTAAACAGGACCCAATACATCAATAACTTGTCCAGGGATTTCCTTTGGTATTTCATGAGAAACTGCCAGGTCTGCTACCTGACAGGGGCATACAACACAAAATTGACCTCAAGGAAGCGTACAAAGAGCACACCCCATCTTTTTATTAACACTTCAAGAAGACAATACACTAAAAGTCTATCTTGATTAAGCCCTGGAAAAAAGACTCATTTTACTATTAAAGTCTTTTTTTGGTGTAGCGGTCTTCTTTGTAGCTAACAAAGATGGTAGGTTATATCTTTTTACCAAATACAGAGCACTAAAAAAGTTACAATTAAGAACATTTTACCCCTGACCCTGATTTATGGCCTCATTGATGATCTAGGGGGTCACATTTCTTCATAAAAATTGACCTAACAACAGGATAACACCAAATTGCTTTAAACCAGAAGAAATCCCCAAAACAACATTCCAAACTAAACATTGCTTGTTTAAGTGTATGCCCTCAACTTCAGCATGAAAAATTCCCCAAGTAAATTTTTAACCTTTATGAAAAAGTATTGAAAGAAAACATTGGTAAAAGAACTATAGCCTACCTGGACAACATAATCATATACAGCCTTGACAAGGAACATCATTAGAAAGATGTTTGCATGGTGCTCAATATAATCAAAGACAACCAGCTCATAGCCAAACCTTTCAAATGTGAATTATTTTCAACCAAGCTTCCATTACTAGGCCACATTATCATCAGAGATGAGATCAAACCATATCCAGAAAGGGTAAAAGCCATTATGGACATGTCAGCACCACACAACAAGATTGAACTTTGTACGTTCTTGGGAATGATTGTGTATGTCAGGAGATTTATCCCTGACTGGGAAGCCTTGACTGCTCTCTTATTTGCAATCACTTTCAAAAAGACAAAGTTTGTGTGGACACTATTGAGAGAGCAGCACTTCTGAAAACTAAAGGAACAAACAATCACCATCCCCATATTACAATCTCCTAACTGCAAAGAAATCTATGAGTTGGAAACTGATGCCTCCAACTATGCAATGGGAGGAGTAATATGAATTCAAACTTCAGAAAAGGACTTCTTCCCTGTAGCATATGAATCAAGAAAGCTGTCTGATGGTGAGCAAAGATATCCTATACATGACAAAGAACTGGTAGCTATTGTGCACTTTCTAATGAAGTGACAATGCTATCTGGAAGGTGCAAATATATTCAAAGTGCTGAAAACCACAAGTCATTTGTATTCTTTAAGACTCAACAATACCTATCCAGACAACGAGCCAAATGAATGAGCCTCATAAAGAGCTACCTCATGATAGTTGAATACAAACCAGGAAAGAAAATGTGGTGTGCCCTGCCCCAAAGGGCAGGCCTTGAATTTAAGTCAAAATTTGATTTCTTATTTAAATTCAAGTAGATATTATTATTTTGTTTTAATCAAACTTACCTTTTGTTTTGCTCTCTTTTGTGCTTGCTTTTGCTTTTGCTCTAAGTTTTGCTTTTGTTTTCATTCTTGTGTGCGCGCAGACAATTTATTCCTCTTATAATTCCTATTTTAAAATAGGTTTCTTTCCTTTATTATTATCTTGCTTACGCAACTGCCGTTCTCCTCCCTGTTTATGCAGGTCTTTGTCTTGTTACCAGCAGCTTCCCAACCACCATGTGCTCTTCTCCTTCCTCATTACACCAGTCTGTTCAAGAAAATCCCCTTTTTTCCTCTGCAGATCTTCCCCAAGGCTTGGCTTTTTGTGCTTATAAATAAAGACACTAGAAGAGTAAGCTTTTTAAGCTGAAATTCTAAGTGGTTTTCCCAAATCACTGCTCACATGTTTTTACTTCAATCTTATATTTTCATTTTTTAATCTTCAAATTATAACTTCAAAATTTAATTATGTTATCATCTTTTTTTAAAAAGGAGCTTAGGTTTATAGTAAATTAATACTTTGTTAGGTCTAAATTTGCTTCCAGAGATAAAACAGCTAGAATAATTAGAATTGAGATAGCTAGACAACAAGCAATTAGCTTGTTGTCACCATTTTTTAACATTAGGGATAACTTGACTAGTTTTATGTTGAGATACTCTCATGGGGAATATCCTGATGTAGATATACCTTTGTTTACAAACAAATTTTTATTTAACACTTTATTCTATATAGTTTGTTTAGGATTAGTTAACTCTATGACACCTTTTGTATCTAATCATAAGTTTTTGGCAGGTCTTTTAAAAGTACTTCTACAAACTGTACCTACTTTCCTTTATCTTTTAAACTTAAATCCAAGCACTTTATATGGTATAGTTTATAATCTTGCACCTTATTGAGCAAGACCTCACAAAATGCTTACTGTAGATGTCTTATCAAAGCTACACCTTAATCATCTACTTTGCGCTAATGAAGACCCCAATTGTCCCATGTTAATAATGGGAAATCTCCAAGCAGGATTCCTGTCTGGTACACCAATGAACATCCAAGATAAAGTCCTTAAGAACAAACATATGTTCAAAAACCTATATGATACTTTACACCACATATTATCAAGTGGCAACACTGTACCCTACGTGCTGTCAACACAAAAGATTGACACAATCCTTTAATACCACAGAGATATGGGTCACACACATAGTAAAAACCTGCATGAGTATCTCAAGGCGTGCTACTGGTGGCCCAAAATTCCAGACAACATCAAGGAAGTGCTCAAAAAATGCAAAGTATGTGAAAATTACACCCACTCCAAGGCACCCCCCAAAACAGTAATTCCATTGTCAGTCACACAAACATTCAAGGTATAGGCATTGGACATAGTAAGACCTATTCCCAAAGATAACAAAATCAAAAAATACATCATCACCACCATTGAATATGCAACTAGATGGCCCATAGCACAAGCTATAAAGGAACATAAAGGAAACAATGTAAGGCAATTTATTGGCAAGGAAATCATAGCTAAGTTTGGGAAACCTGAACTCCTAATTACAGACAGAGGAACTGAGATTAAATCCACTAACACCAACATCTACCTTGCCAAGAATAGAATAAAGCAGATAGTTGCCAGCCCCTATCATCCACAAGCATATGTGGGATTAAAGAGATTAAACAGCTTCATTGTAGAGGCCCTCAGTAAGTTATCTGCCAACAATCTGAGAGCCTGGTTTGACATGCTGCCAACTGCCTTGATGGTGTGCAGAATAAAAGTCAACCACAATACAGACAAAAGCCCATACAAACTTTTCTATGATCATAAGCCCACCATTTTTAGCACTACATCAGGACCACAATTACCTCTACCTAAGAAATTTCCAGACATCAATGACCCTGAAAGAAAACACACCAGAAAGACCAAGAGAACAAGGAGAAAGAAAGGTTTGAGAGGGAAGCCATCCCATTACAACAGGAACGCTTCCAAGTCAGAGGTAAGATCTGGGTCATTAATCATGATATGCACAAACCAGAACCAGGGTTACAAGGACCAGAAATCATCATGGAAGTCAAACCAAACAACACTTACCTTTTCAAAGGAATTGGTGCTTGAGCAGAACTCAAGCGTATGCATCATGACTGCCTCTGCCTGTGAAAAGCAAGAACAGCACAATGTAAATATCAACTTCCTGTACCCAATGCATTACTGGATCAATACCAAGCCCAAATCTCTGACACTCTCAAGGAAATCCCTAAGGCTCCATCTTCCAGCACCCCAGGGAGAGATGTTGCAATATCTTTGATTACTCCTTCTTGGGAAAGTAAATTCCTGGGCAACTCTGTCATTAATAAATTTTCAATACTTGTATTGAAAGCCCAGGAATCAAACCCTGGTTCTCTGAAGACAATTTGAGTCACCCAGGATGGATGGGGACCCGCCAAAACAGTGAATCACAGACTTGAGTTGTTGAATTACTCTGCAGCCCGCCAGCTTGTTAAAGAAGATTCCTCAAATGATCACCAGATTGCCGCCAACCTTGTGCCACTAAAGACCTAGACCTATGCAGAGGCTGTGGCTTGCCTAAAGGAGGTTAAGACAAAGCCTACTACTATTCCCATCAATGAGCACCAGCTTCCGCCAGTCTCCTGTCCAGAATGGGCAATGCAATTGGCCGGCTCAGGTGACATAGTGAACAGCAGCAGCAGAACAAAGCAGTGTCACTTCTGTTAACCAGAGCAAGCCCAATAAGGATCCACTGCCCTTGAAACCCTAATACAAGATCCATGCCCTGCCAGAAAATTGCCCACAGGCCTGAAGTCCGCAAAAATTGAAGAAGCAAAATCACTGGGTATAAGAACCCCAGCGGTATGGGGATGACCATATTGTCATTTTTGATAATAAAGTTTTATGAACCTTTGGTTAAAACAAATCATACCATATCTAGTTTTAGTGATCTTTCATCTCAACTCTGTCCAAGTAGACAATCATGCAATCACCCACTCTAGAGACCAACCCGCCAAACTAGCCTTGGCGCTATACTGTCCCCCTGGAGCCCCCTTTGGACCTGTGCATTTCACTGAATACCCTCCAAACCCTGCCTACTCTGAGTTCAACTTGAAGAACATACTCATTTCTAACCCCTTGGCAAGGACTAGAGATACCAAAACTATAGGTTGCAAAGAAAAGTGGTACATGAGGCCACTGAGATTGTTCAAAGACAAGTACAATTGGCTATCTGCCTACTTTGTCCCCATGACTCCTCTCTTAACCCTGCAACCAGACCACCCAATGAAACCTACCACCACCACCAAGACCACGTCTGCCCAGATGTTTGGAGTACTCTATATTACTTTGAAAGGATTTATGGACTCTATGGTACCCAACTCCAGGCTCTGGTCTTTACTTGGGCGTTTCTTATCTTACATTATCAAGTTGCACCAATCCTATTGTGGGCATTACCCTCTGGCTTGGCGGCACCCTGTCCTGAGTTGCCCAATGTCTCTATCTATGCCTGGCTTCCAGAAATTATGACAATCCTTTAAAAACATGGTAAACTGGGCCCCAAGATGTTGTTAACACTCAGGGCAACTTGTATGCTTTTTTATGATAATCCATTATTACACTCATAAGGCAATTTCCTCCCTGATAATCTCATGGATGAAGAACCAACCCACCAAAGAACTGAAAGACCCTGCTCTTGGCAAAGAACCCCATAACCCAGCCACATCACAAGTAAAAAAATGTGATAGTAAACAAGACCACAACCAAGGTGGATATGCCCCAGATGAGAAAACTCACTTTGGAAGAAGCTTGCAGAGCCATGCCAGTCCTCTGCCTCCATTTCAGGACAATGCCAATACCTGTGACAGAAATAACTGGATAATATGATGCCATTTCTAAATGATAGGGAATTACCACCCAAATCCACATAGAATTGATGATTAACCACCAACGCGGCTTCAGATATTTTTTTGTGAATTTTCCAATTGAAACTCCATGATTAAGTAGAACAATCAATCCTAACCAGAGTAAACCAAGATAAATAACCTGGAAAAGCATCAATGCATCTTCAGCGTAGAATTCTGGGCATTGAGAAGTGACCCAATTTTCATCTTAAGGAATGGAGGGAGGAGCTACAAAATTGGCTGGCATGAAATTAACATTTCACAGCGCCGACAACAAAGTTCCAGATGCTGGGCCCCATCTTCCTGAAATGATTCTGTTCATAATCAGATTGTACAGGATATACTGCAACAACCCAAGCACAGGATGCATTTTAAAATTTAAAATTAGAACTTGGGATAATTGATTTTTATTGAGTAAATTTAGGAGGACTCAACTCTTAGAGTTGAAACAGGGAAATTTATTCAATATATATCAGAAAAATTGACTAAGAAATACCACCTGAGTCTTGATCTCCTATTCCTTTGGCATCTTCAAGTAAGTATCTAGTCCAGGTTGCAAAGAACCCTTGTGTGACCAGTTTCTGACAACCATGCTGATTAATGAGCTTATATTGGGTGACCCTCATATTACGTCAATTTATCAACGTCAGTTTACAAGGGGGAGCTGGTTTCAGCTGGCAGACTGGAGCAGCCGTGACCCATTTTTGATTGACTGTTTGGTTTAAATCTGTTAACTCGGTCAATTTTGATACAGGTTTTCCGGCCTTCCGTGCTTTCTTACTTGGACGGACAATACCCAGCATTATGAAACTTACCATGACAATACCCACCCCAGTGACACCAAGAAGGTCTTAGTAGTTGTTGCCATGCTATCAGGAGACGCACTAGATTAGTTTGGGAAGGCTAATTCTGAATATTTCAAATTCTGCCTTGACTACTCAAGATTTGAGGCCAAACTCATGAGCACTGGCAATGACCAAGACACCAGATGCTACACACTGAACTCCCTGTTAGAGATTCAACAAGGAAACTGCCCCATTCAAGCCTATATTGATGAGTTCCTTAAGATGAAGACTTGCACCCAACTGGAGGACAAATCAACCACCATTATCTTCAGAAAAGGAGTTAATCTAGCCATGAAAGACCTGTTGAAACACCATCCTCCCACACTGAGCCTGGAGGAACTACTACCTCTATGCAAAGGCCTGAGCCTGAATCAAGAAGGCCAGAACTTGTATCCTGCCCGTGTTGGCAGAGTTTCAATGCCAAACTGACCAGTAATGTCCCCCCAAAGAATTACAACACCATTTTCAAGATGGGTTGTATTTTTACTGCCACAAGGTGGGACATCTAACCATAGCATGCTCTAAGAAGAATACCTCTCCGGTATCCTTGGCACAAATAAACACCTCTGCATAATCTTACAAATTCATCCAAGTGACCATAGAACTATTGGGGAACAAGCGCCAGATTGAGGCTTTTGTTGATACAGGATCTGACAAAAACTTCATTGACTCCAGCCTGGAAAAAGAACTAGGCTTGACAGCCTCCAAGTGCAGCCTACAAGTAATCATGGGAAATAGCTCACTGAATACTGGCTATTAATGTGAACAAGAACTTCCCTTAACAATTGGACAGAGCATGTACCCATTGTCCCTGATCCTCTTGCCAGGATTACCTCACCCCCTAATACTGGGTGACTTGTGGTCCAAAAGACATGGCATGAACCTGAACTATTGCAAACAGACTACCACGTTGGGACAAGCTGAATCTTGTGACACTGCCCCTTCTGTATAAGCCATGGCCAAGCCTCAGTCAACAGAATCCAACCATAGGAATGGAACTTAGCGTCAGGATACTACCTACATCCCTGCAGAAATGGGACCATGTGTTTAGCAAAGAAGAAGCCACAAAACTACCAAGCCATTCAATCTATGATCACACTATAGACCTTTTACCAGGGACCCAACCACATTAAAGCCCCATTTACAGTTGCAACCACCATAAACAAGTGGCCTTGAAAGCATAACTAGAAGATATGACAAAAAAGGGGTTCATTTGAGTGTCCAAGGCCCCCTGCTTATCACCCATACTGTTTTGCAGGAAAGAAAGATGGCAGGATGTGCCCATGCATAAACTACCAGAAACTGAACAACATTATGGTGAAGAACTGTTACCTCATCCCCAACGCAGATGACCTCTGTGATGTCCTGACTGGAGCCCAGGTGTACTCAAAAATTGATCTTAGAGATGCTTTCAACCTGATCCAAATCAAGGACATAGACAAATACAAGACAGCCTTCAAACCCAGATATGAGTTGTACAAGTACCCAGTGATGTCATTTGGCCTGTGAAACGCCCCCAGCACTTTCCAAAGGATGATTAACACTGTCCTAGGTGAATTCCTTGACCAATTTTGTGTTGCATACTTGGACAACATCCTCATATAAAACAAGTCACATGAAGAGCACCTCCAACACCTGGTCCTTATATTAGAAAAACTTTCCCAGGCCAACTTACACTCCAAGCTTAATAAATCAAATTCTTTCAGCCTGAGGTTTAATTCCTGGGATATGTGGTAAAGACTGGCAGCTTTGCTATGGCACAGGACAAAGTAGAAGCAGTAACAGCTTGGCTGGCGCCCAAATGCAGAAAGTACATGAGAAGTTTTTTAGGCCTGGCAAATTATTACAGGGATTTCATCCAAAACTATTCTCTGATTACTCTGCCCCTGATTTGCCTTTGCTCTGATAAGGTACTGTTTTTCTGGACCCCAGAATTTATCACTGAATTTGAGGCCTTGAAGCTTGCCTTCACCTCTGCCTCTGTCCTGACCATGCCTGATTCATCCAAGTCATTTGTACTGGAGACCAACACGTCCAACTTTGCAGTGGGTGTGGTCCTTCTTCAGAAAGGAGGGGATAGTATGCTACATCCTTTAGCATATTACTCCAAGAAGATGCTGCCTGGCAAAGGAAACTACCCAATCTACAACAAGGAGATGCTTGCAATAATGAAGACCCTGAAACATTGGTGCCAGTACCTATGTGGTACTGAATTCCCAGTAAAGGTTCTAACCAACCACAAGAACTTGGTTTACTTCTTTAAACTCAGACAGTTGAACCAGAGACAGGCCAAATGGGCTCTAGAACTGGCCAACTACACCCTGACAATCAACTATAACCCTAGGAAAGTCAACATAGTACCTGATGCACTGAGCAGAAGAGCATATAATATCCCTCCACATCTGAGACCAAGAAATCACAACACCCATGTACTCCTTGACCCTGCCAGCCTAGGCATCTAACTGATGTACATGAAGATCATGGCCCTCAAACCTGACATGATTGAGGCGCAGAAACTAGACAAGTACTCAGCAGAACTTATTGCCAACTTGATCTCAGACCCAGAGAGCCGCCACCACAAGAAAGGATTCTCCTCAAAATGATCTACCATGTTACCAAATAACCAGATCTATGTACCAAAAGGCAAGACAAGGACCAAAGTACTCATAGACTATCATGACTCAGAGATGGCCAGCCACCCTGGCAGACTCAAGACACTCCAAGGAATCAAGAAGAATTATGCTTGGCCCTAACTGAACAAAGAAGTGGCCGCCTACATCAAAAGCTGTGAGACATGCAGAAGGACCAAAACCTGTAGGTCCAAACCTGAAGGCCTGCTAAGACCACTAGACATACCAGCAGAACCCTGGCAATCCGTTTCAATGGATTATATTGTAGAACTTCCCCCTTCTAATTTTTTTAAGGTCATACTAGTCATGGTAGATAGATTTACTAAAATTTCCTACTTTGTCCCTACCACCACCCACTGCTCTGCTGCAGAGACAGCTAGAAATTTCCACAGTTGCATCATAACTTAACATGGCACCTCAGCAGAAATCATCACTGATAGGGGCCCTCAATTCACCTCCAACTACTGGACTTAGGTGATGAAGGTCTTAGGGGTTAAACGTTGTACGTCTATATCATATCACCCACAGACCAACAGCCAGATCAAATGAGTGAACCAAATACTTGAACAGTACCTACGATGCTATGCCAATGCTGACCAAGATAACTGGGCTGAAATTCCACCCATGGCACAGTACGCCTACAACAGCAAAGACCACACATCTACCAGAATGTCCCCCTTTAAAACCAATTACGGGGTTGACCCAGCTTGAGATCCCAGCATTGGCAGTAAAGAGATAAACACATCAGGACAAACCTGGATTGAACAGATACACAGCACCAAAGAAACCTGCCTTAAGAATCTGACTCATGCTGTCCAGACTTATAAGGCTTTTTCTGACAAAAAGAGGATTCCTGACGAACTGTTGAAGGCAGGCAATGAGGTCTAATTGGACTCACAAAACATGCCCCTGACTGTTCCCTGCCAGAATTTGGCCTACAGAAGGAGTGGACCCTACAAGATCACCAAGCTAGCAGGCAAAGTAGCATTCAAACTAGAGCTACCTCCCTTGTGGAAAATACACAATGTCTTCCAATGCACACTAATATTCAAGAAAGAAGGAAACTCCCTACCCCACCAGAAACTCAAGACTGACCCTCCCCCATCCAAGTAGGACACTCTGAGGAATATGAAGTTGAATATATTCATGAAGACCATACCCACTACAAAACCCCCCAGTACTATGTCAAATGGAAGGGATATCTGCCAGAAGAAAGCACCTGGGAACCAGTAAGTAATCTACCCAACGCCCAACTAGCCATCCAACAATACCTTGAGAAGAAGGCTAAGAAGGGAGGGAGCTCTGGGAAGGAAGGGGATGATGTCATGAATAAATTTTAGTACTTGTATTGAAAACACAGGAATCAAACCCTGACTCTCTGAAGACAACTTGAGTCACCCAGGATGGATGGGGACCCGCCAAACTGGTGAATCACAGACTTGAGTTGTTGAATTACTCCACAACCTTCCAGCTTGTTAAAGGAGATTCCCCAAATGGTCACCAGATTGCTGCCAACCTTGTGCCATTGAAGACCCAGACCTACACAGAGGTTGTGTAGAGGATCCAGGAAATTCATGCTTGCTTCTTCATTATCCCAGTTTGACTCTTTTACAGTTTGACAGGAAATCCTTTATGTAAGCTTCAATGAGATTGGATTACAGCAAAGTAATCTTGGTGTAAACTTGTTGCTATCTGGTGATCACTTTCACGTTTTTCACTTCCCATAGTCTTAGCTGCAGACCATTTCTTTCATTCCATGGTAATCTTATTTCAGTTAAAAGTCAAAACAAACATAAAGCATAAAATGATTGAGGGGAAAGCAACCATTGTCACAAATAAGCATCTTTTCTTTATTAATTATTGTCATGTTTCCATTATATACCAATTGGGGTATATTTAGCTGAAACCCCCTCTGGTTCTGGAATCACACCTGGATTCCTATCACGTGGTTTATGACAAAACAGCTTCATCCAATACAGATCTTTACCAAAAAGATCTTCATACTCTTAACCTATAAGAATGTACCATAATACATTACAGAATCACTTGATTCCTTCTTTGGAAATGTATTGTTTCAGCTTGAATAATTCCAGACTTCTGGTACCAAAACCCTGTGGAATATACATATTCCTGATCTAAGCTATCCTTGTTCCAACTGGGAACCAGCTGATCAATCCTGAATTCATAGACACCATTGTCTACATTTAGTTATTTTTGCATTTAATGGGTTTTCACATTAAAACCTCATTAAAATGCTTCAAAAGTCAAATCAGGTGGTGCCTCAGCACCTGAAACATTCACTGGGGGCACTTTACAAATTAATTAGGCAGTGCGGCAGCGCTTCTAACCTAATAAATTTGCCAAAACAGCGCTTTTAAACCACAATTTGGGGGTTTACTTTTGGTTAACCTTAACCAAACTTCTTGACATAGTCAAGACAATTAAACGATATAATTAAATCCTCATTAATTATATTCCCAGTATATATTAATTAACCTTCCCAGTTAATTAATTCATTTGAAAACAACAAGTCTTTACTTGACACAGTCAAGTCCATTTTGGCCCTCAATTAGTACAGCCTAATTGATTCCTGGGTATCAATTTACCTCCATGGTTTATTAGACGGTTTAAGACACCTAGTCTCATAATCTGAATTGTTCAGATTATTCATTTTGGCCCTCAATTAGTACAGCCTAATTGATTCCTGGGTAATCCATTACTACGCTGGAAAATCTCTCCAAGGCCAATCCTATTGTTTTGAATTTCAACCTATGAAATTCATCACAATTCAACCTCTTTTTAAAGCCACAAACCAATGTGACTGTAGTAAAGTCACAGGTTATGGCTTGCCTAAAAGAGGTTAAGACAAAGCCTACTATTAGTCCCACCAATGAGCACCAGCTTCTGCCAGTCTCCCATCCAGAATGGGCAATGCAATTGGCTGGCTCAGGTGACATAGTGAACAGCAGCGGCAGAACAAAGCATTGCCACTTCTGTTAACCAGAGCAAGCCCAATCAGGATACACTGCCCTTGAAACCCTAATCCAAGATCCCTGCCCTGCCAGCAAATTGCCCACAGGCCTGAAGTCCGCAAAAATTGAAGAAGCAAAATCACTGGGTATAAGAACCCCAGAGGTATGGGGATGACCATATTGTCATTTTTGATAATAAAGTTTTATGAACCTTTGGTTAAAACAAATCATACCATATCTAGTTTTAGTGATCTTTCATCTCAACTCTGTCCAAGTAGACAATCATGCAATCACCCACTCTAGAGACCAACCTGCCAAACCTCCCTTGGCACTATACTGTCCCCCTGGAGCCCCCTTTGGACCTGTGCATTTCACTGAATACCCTCCAAACCCTGCCTACTCTGAGTTCAACTTGGAGAACATACTCATTTCTAACCCCTTGGCAAGGACTAGAGATACCAAAACTATAGGTTGCAAAGGAAAGTGGTACATGAGGCCACTGAGATTGTTCAAAGACAAGTATAATTGGCTGCCTGCCTACTTTGTCCCCATGACTCCTCTCTTAACCTCGCAACCAGACCACCCAATGAAACCTACCACCACCACCAAGACCACGCTACCCAGCTGTTTGGAGTACTTTATATTACTTTGAAAAGATTGATGGACTCTATGGTACCCAACTCTGGGCCCTGGTCTTTACTTGGGCATTTCTTATCTTACATTATCAAGTTAGCACCCATCCTATGGTGGGCATTACCCACCAGCTTGGCTGTACCCCTCCTGAGTCACCCAAAGCCTCTACCTATGCCTGGCTTCCTGAAAAACTCCCCAAACAATTTCCTGACTAATCATTAAGTTAGTGGCTGTCACAAGTGGCAAGTTCCTGTCAACTGTACATATGATGGAATTCCAGCTATGGGGTTTGAACCCCGGTACCCCGCGGGCCGCCAGCCTGCATGCCTGGCTGCCTGCAGTTTTCTGGGCTTGAACTAGAACATAATTTAACTTTGGGGAAACTCCTGAGACTTGGTGAACTAGATTTACTTGCATCAAGGCCTCCCATGCCAAAGGTTCCTTTTAACCCGACCAATGAGAGCGCGGGCCAAGCCAAAGATCCTGAAATAACTTGGGCCATTGCAGCAGGAAAGCAGATAATCTTCCTGTGAATGCAGGCCACCCAAACATGACCCATCCTGCGGCCCAAAAGGGAAAATTGAGTTCTCTCAGCTCAAGCCAGCCAATGAAATATCTCCCGCAATGGATGCCACCAAGGGTTGCAAAACCCTGGTAGACGGTATCACCAGGCCCAAGGGAAATCGTAAAAGTTTCTCCATGGCAGATGGGTATACTTATACCCTGGGCCACCAGGAAGTTGACCATTGTCATTCTTGCAATAAAGTGACATGAGCCTTTGGTTCAACCCGGTTATTCCATATTTGTTTTGGTTCTATTTCAATGCAGTCTTCCTCCCGCAGTTCCATACCTCACACCCACCAACCTCAAAAAACTGTGGACCAACCCCCTGAACTATATTGTCCACCAGGAGCTCCCTTTGGCCCAGTACATTTCACAGAATACCCACCCAACTTGGTGTACTCAGAATTCACCTTAGAGAAAATCCTAATCTACAACCCAGAGGCCAGAACTAGAGAGACAGAAACCATTTTCAGAGAAGGAACCCAAGTCACCATACCACCCCTGCTATTCCGCGACAAGTACAACTACTTGCCCGCCTACCTAGTTCCAATGACACCGCCTCTTACCCTGGGGCCCAACCATCCGCAGGAATCTGTTGCAACCAATGAATCTACCTCCACTCAGATATCTGGGGTGATGTACATCACCCTCATTGGCCTTAATGATTCAATGGTGCCTGCCAGTGGACCCTGGGCTCTCCTGGGCAAATGGTTATATTATATTGCAAAGTTAGCTCCTATCTTATGGTGGGCCCTTCCCTCAGGACCTGTGGGCCCTCCACCCGTAAGTTGCCAAGAACCCCCACAGGCTGGATCCCTGGCAGTGGCACTCTTATCCTTCACTCATATATTACAGGATAAATCTTTGGAGTCCTAAGCAGAACGCTACTTGGACAAGCCCCATGACTGCCATGATGTACATGGACGGCATGTGGCTTCTCATAATGCTATATAGTACCCTAAGCTCATATCTAATAAGATATCATCCTCTTCTCAATTCCCCCCCCATTATCTCGTTTGTTATACTTCCCAGAAGTATATATTCAACAACCCACTTCTTGTCAGTTGCTTGGTTAATCTCTGTACCCGGCTTCCCAATCTTTGCCCTCTTTGACTGGGACAATAGATACCCAGCATTAAAGGAGCTGCTGTGACGCTTTGGGGGCAGGGTATGCCAAACTTGGCAAAAAAATAGCTCAGTATAACCCTGAGCCTTTAAAGAGGTGCTCTGTTTAATATGGATCTGTATGGGCCCTTGTGATGATCCACATGTGTGCTGTTTTGCAGGTGAGGGGTGATTTGGCTTCAAATAAAGACAATATGCTGAAGAGTGACAATGTGTGGTTAGCTAGTAACGCTGTAAACTAGTAGGTAACATAGGGCTGCTAGGGGTAAGTAGGGGGAGCCTAGTAGGTAACATAGGACTACCAGGGGTAGATGTCGCCTCCACCCAGCAGAAGATATTGGCTACTTTGGGCTATAGTGCTTCACCTAGCAGGAAACCGTGACTGTGGGAGAGTGAAGACTGAAATAGCGAGCAGGGAACTTTGTCTGTCTGGGGGGAGTAGGTTTTGGACCCCTGGCGGATAATTCGGGCTGCCAGAGAGGGGAAGAGCTCTGAGGGCTCAATGTACCCTAATACACTTATGGGAGGTCTGTGAGGAAGCACCCTACCTAACAGACTGGTAGGGTGTCCTCGTTTATGCCCCTATGGGAGCTTTGGGAAAACCCAAGGTGAGCATTGGAGGGTATAGACTTGCTCAGAGGTGTCACCAAGGCGGCTTGCTCGGGAAAGCAAGCTGCAGAACTTGGTGTGATCAGGCCTCTGGGAAGTAGAGCTGATTACTCTGCAACTGAAAGCCCATACTTAATCACCTGGGTGAGTAAAGACAACACATAGAAATTAATCTATGGTTGAATGGATTAAGTGGATTGCCACTTGCAAGAGCCCAGTCAAACGCCAGTTCAATGTAGACTCATGCCTGGGTCTACAAGTTCTGGTAATGGGGGCTGAGATAAAGAACCGAGGTGGTTCACAGAATTAACAGAGAAAACTAGCAAGAGGGACTGTTTGGTCACAGTGAAGGCTAGTTGATGGACTGTTAATTCATATTGAATGGAATGAATCAATATGGTTCAGTGTGTAGAAGGAACAAAGGAGGTTCCTAGTGAGGATTTGGTGAGGAACTGGTCAAGGATAAGCTGAAGGACAAGAAGATTATGATGCAGGACTAGCTGATCATAATGCAGGATGGCCAAAGGATCAGAAGTTGGTGCTGAAGAACTGAAGAGCTGAGAGGATGAACTAGCTGGACTGGATGCAGAGGCTGGAAGAGCTGATTTAGTGACTTTTGAGAGGAAATTTAGATAAAAAGAAGCAATTAAAGAATAATTAAATACTGCCTGATTATGATTAAAAAAGGATTGAAAATCATAAATAAAAAGAAAGAGAAGGAAAAATAACCTATAGTTTGTTAGAACTATATGTTATTTTTAAAAGAGGGATTGAAGAGGAAATAGGCCAGAAAGAAGATGGAAGAAGAACGGAGAAACTGTAAGGGCAAAAGAGCAAATTTTGCCAAGAACGACTAGGAAAGACGAAAAGACGAATGGCAGGAAGGTTCAAAGTTGCAAAACGTTGAAAGAAACACGGAGAAACGTTGGAAAATTCAAGGGTCAAAATTTGCCTAAGTAAAACATATGTGGAAGCACTCAAGATTTGCTGGGGAAATGTGACAGGAATTATGGTGAAACCGTTTGAAACACAGAGCAGTTGTTTACCCGGAGCAAGACAGCCTCGGGTTTGAACCAGGGTCAAGGACGGGTCATCTGGGGAAACCTTTTCGGCGAAACTGTTGAATCAAGGCGTATGGTTGGCTGTGAGCCAAAGTTTATTTAAACAGTGTTTCGAGGGCTTTAACTTAAGAGTTAAAGCCTAACAAATGAGGAGCAGAAGCAGAAAATTCAGGGCTTTCATTGGCTAAAGTAAGTTTAATGGTTTAATATATTATAGAAGAAGAAAAACAGGATAGTTTAAGCTTTGAAGAACCAGGGTTCTAAGAGAGGTTTTTGGTCTGAAACAAGGGGCTATAAAAGGGAGAGCTATCTGAGACTCTTCAGGGACTGGATCAAGTGGATTACAAAGGCCAAAAAAGCTACAGAAGGAGCAGAGAACCAAGGATAGGAAGCCAGAGCTGGGACAGACCACAGGAGCATAAAGATTAGAACACCAGAGCCCACGACTAAGGTGCAGGAGCCCAAGACCAAGGAGCAGAAGCTGAAGACCAAGTACAAGGAGTCCAAGAGATTGTTGAAGGACTCCAAGTATTGGCACAAACCCTTTTTATTATTCCCTATCCCAAGGCCATATATCAGAAGGTTTCTAAGGGGATCTTCCTTCTGACAGTGAATAAAGCGCCTATTACGACCCCTATCCAAATTTCCTGTGGAAAAAGAATATAAGTCCCATGAGTCAATTACCCCATATTTTCTATCCTAGCCCAGGGGATGAGGAATCCTATTGCCTAGGGTGCAGGAAGTTTGCCTCTAGTAAATCTGCCCAGGAGGAGTGGGAGAAGGTGACAAGGCATTTGGAAATGACAAATAGAGGAAGAAAGTTCATTGGGGGAGAGTTTGCAAGACTATTACAGGATTGGTATTGGCCTACAGAAGGACTGGCGCCTGCTGAAGTACAAGTGTACGGTGGAGACGCTTGCTTAGTGATTGGGAAGGTACTGGAGGAGTTCACCCTTATGCAAGCCAAGTATAAGCTCCTCACCAACCATTCACCCCTGTTGGAGAATGATGACTCCTCCAAGCCGGTCCCTGGCTACGACTCAGGACACACTCTGGGGACTGGTGACCAGGAACCCCACAGCCCTGCCCCCACCAGAAGATGGGGGAGGAGACAGGATATTATTGGGTGGGCTAGCTTGGTATTTGATAACCAGATCTGCCATGGTTGGAATTCCTGATGCAATAAACCAACCAGTGCTGCTTCTATTTGATTTATGGGATAAGGTCCAACCAGACTGATGGTATCTGTTGATGTAGAGGATAAGATCTGGAATGGATCTGTATCTGGTGGGTAGGGTAAGGCCCAGGTTGGGATAAAGTTGAGGGGTTTCAAATACTTATTTTGGGATCCAAGGTAGGTTTGCTCTGGATAACTGGGTTGTTATAGAGCGGGGTTCGGATCTGACCCAGCCTAGTTTACGCCGGCATGGGTTCTCAACCCTGATGGCTCCAACTATTTTGCGACCGGATATGGATACTCCAAGTTTCCTGGGTGGAGCTAGATACACTCATGGTTAGTGGATATACCGGTTGCGCTGGAAGGGTTAACTTGGATCCCAAGGTTTCGATGGCCTGGGCTAGGGGGTTCATCCAGTTTAGGGGTTATACGGGTAGGGTAGGGGTTTCGGTTGAACCCTAAATGCATGCCCAACCCGGCCAGACGGGTTAGTCGAGGTAAAGTTTCGGTCGATTGGAAGTATCTGAACATTCCTCGATCGGATGTGTAGATGGGGTCGATTTTGGCGGGTGGATTTTTAATTCCGCTGGCAGCCTCAGCCGTATGGGTGAAATCCGTACCAGTTTTACATCCAGTACCCAGTAAACCTGTTTCGGGCAGGGGTGGTTTTCGTTTTGATGTGTCTATATATGTCCAGGCCAATTGTGCCGTTCCTCGATCCGAAATCGATGTTTGTGGCGCTACGTTTTTAGATAATGTTTTTTACCCCATGTGTATGGTACATATTCGATGGATACGGCTGGCCCTGTAGGGAGGTTGCCAACAAGAATGGGACAAGAACGGGATAGAGATGAACGAGGATTGAGGCGTAGGGGGTGTTTGTGGTTCTTGGATGAGAGATATTTTTGGAGTAAACGGATATCCCGGAACTCCTGAACAAATCATTTAGTCAGAGGACTTCTTGGGATTTGCCGCTGGACGATAGATGCTTCAGTATCGGTAAAATGAGTATGTAATAAAGAAAAGTAAGATAGAGTTACTATACATGATTTAATCTACTGGGTAGAATACGTGCCAACTTGGATTTAAAGAAAGTTTGTTAAAGGGATTTGCGCCGGGTAATGGGGATGGGTGGTCTGGAAGGAAATGGGGAGAGGGTTTGGGGGGAGGCATCAATAGTGTTGGAGCGGCGGCGGGTTGGCGGCCCAGAGACAGAGTTCAGAATGTTCATCACTTGGAACCCGGCCATGTTACATAGGGACGAGTCAAACAGCACAGAGCCAATTGTAAAAAGAAAAGTCCAATACAACAATGACAGTATTGTGCGTTGCGTAGAGTTGGCGCTGACGAGAAGAGGATGGTGGTTGTTCTCGTTATGAAATATTGATTCGTGCTGTGATTGTTGCTGGCTAGGCAATAAAGCAAGCCGCTCCAGGTCAACTTCGTTATCCAAGAGCGGCAGAATGTTGCGGGTAGGGAATTTCGTGAATGGCGAGATGAGTCGCCTTGTTTTATTTCGCATAGCAACTTAACACCCACGTCTTCTTGGGTTTGTTGAGCCTCCTTGCGGAACACAACAGTTCCGTCATCATCAGAAGGCTGGAGTATAGTAGGGATTTGCTCGGGAGAGTCCTGCAGTACGGAGCTAGCGTCCGTGATCAAATTTTCAAGCAGTGAACAAACACGTTGATAGCGGACAGCTTCTTCAGCGCTCTGCTGATCTTCCTCAAGAGGAGATTCATCGATTACAGGGGTTTCTAGTGTGTCCATGAGCTCTAGGGTAAAATCAGTATCGTACGAGATCTGAGAGTACAATGAAGTGGGGCGAGAGGTCAGTGAGCCGGTCAACTTCTTGCGCAAGCGCACAGATGCCTCCTGCTGAAAGCGGTGCATTGTTTCATTGATTTCTTTGAGCTGAACAGACACATCAAGGTATGAGCCCTGATCTACAACACTCTCATGTATATTGGAGACCAGAGATTCTAAGCTCAACATTTTCTGGTAGAGGAGCGAGTCCATTACGGCACGCTCCTCGGCAGGCTTTGGAGAGGTAATTGTGTAGGGAGGGGGGGCCACGGCGTCTTTCACTTCAATAAGCTCAAGACACTTGGAAAATTCAGGATCTTGATCCTCGCGTGGTGATAGACAGTTTTCCATCTTACGAGAGAGAGATATTCGTAGTGTTGTTAAGCTATATGGGGCTGAGCCAAACAATGGCGAATGTTGTAAAGTGAGCTTGAACGGTTCCAATCTCTTACCATGTGGCGACTCCTCCAGCTTCGAAAGTATATCCCACTGAGGGGACATCATACGCGATCTCCATCCAATCAAAATTATCTCCGGCCCAGTTACTCAGCCACCTCCTTGCTTCCCCTGGTTTGGTTTGCAATTTATTAGCCCCCATTCCACCTTGCCGGATGCTCCGAAACGATTAGCTGACTCGGCCAAATCTATCAATCCTATTCGAGTTTGCCGAATTCTTTTCGCCAGCCAATCATACCTTGACGCTCGAGAAGCCCAAGCTTTGCCCAGGAGTCTGGCTTTTTTACCATTAAGAACATAGTTGTTAAATCAAAATACTTTTTTAAACAGACGATTGAAGTGGAGCTCTTTAAAGATCAAGCTGATAAAAAGAATGTGTGATGATCAGATGTATAGGCGTAATATCTCCACTCAAACATGATTGAATTTATTGGGAGATATATTCAGATGTTAATTAAATAAGAAACAGCTGTTAGGATTTTATACGCAATTTATTTCGCGTTTCGGAAGAGCATTGACGTTAGATTATCACACAACAATACCATAGCAGCAGACAATGTCGCTAGGGCGTGTCGGTGTGTTTCAATTGACCTTGATTTCTGGCTCTGGTAAGCTTGGCATCGCCTTGAGCCTGAACTTACGAATCAATCTCCGTAATCATAATTTAATTTACCCTATTCAGGGAGGCTCTTCACTACGATCCAACACTGCCCCACAAATGACAACACAAGCTCTGCCAATAACAGTCACTGAAACTTGGGGATGTCATGGCGATCTGATTGGCTTAATTGTCAACACCATCCTTTGACATGGCAGCAAGCTTTTGTTTGGCAACTAACACACTTTGTTTAAACTGCAGCCAACCAACCGATCCAGTCTCGTGTACACACCGAACTGAAGCTAGCTTGCTTGTAGCAGGTGTATGCCAAACTGCACTAGTCAGCATCCCTATTTCCATAATTATTCTGATGGGTATATGTACTTTCTGTTAGACCCTTCCTTCTCAACTTTAAAATCAACATCCTCCAACAAGATAACCAAAATCATAATCAAGCCATAGGAAAATGACACAATCTACATGTGACTTCAAAGTTGGATCTCTATCGCTTGAATATCACCGTCATAACGCTTTCATCAAGGAAGCGTCAAGAATAGGGCTCCAGCCCACACTAGTTATACCCAATGGGAGCACATCACTAATAAAAGATGTAAGAAAACGCTTTTCTTTAACCCAATCTTAGCTGCTTAAAGGCATAGTTGATAATCGAGGTGAAGGTTCTCGCATAGCTGCAAGTCAAAAACTACTCTCTCTAACCAGACTATAGAAATAACCATAGCTATGCATAGATCAAGGCTCGGCATCTGCAGCGGAACTTTAAAGCTCAACATCTAGATTTAACCGCCTTAACCCCACAGAGGCTATAGATATACAAATTATAGACACTACCCATTCCACCCTCTCGCTTAATCAGAAGATAATTGCTCCATCGAACCCCACCAATTATGAAGCCGTATATTATGCTTTAAAAGATAGTACAGCATCCAGCAACTGATTTATATAACCCCGAGTCTGTAATGTCAGCTTGAGTGCACTCGAGGTGAATCGAATTTTCCATATTGTCGCAACATCTGTGATTGCTTCCTCTCGGGAAATCATTTCCCCGAGACTCATCCCAGCTAACAAATAATCCATGGCACTCCCACCACACTATCAAGCTGTACAGGGATCAAGCATTTCAAATCCTAAGAGGAACACTACCCAGACAAATCCCATGACCACCATGACATACTTTTTTTGGGGGGGAATAATTTTATTAGTGCTCAAAGATAACATTGACTTCCATGACGTACAAGGATAGGATGTGGCTTTCCATGATACTATACATTATCCTATATTCATATTCAAAAAATTATCATTCTCTTCTTAATTTCCCCTCTATCTTGTTTATTATACTTCCAATAAGTATATGCTTGACACTGTGTATTGGTATTGTCAAAGGTCTGGATGTTGGAATAGTTCAGCTACTGCCAACCTGGTTCAACATTCAATACATTGCCCAATTTGGTACCAGAATGTTGCAACCAAGTCTCCAGACTTGCCTGCCAACGTATCTTACAATACACAGGGGGCGCTCAATGAGTTGCCCCTTGACATATCTAACAACATGAACCAATCTGATGACAATATTGAATTGTGGGCACTTTCTCCTAATTAGGAGCACTACCAATTTGACCTGCTGATCCCCACACGAGTTATTCCTTGGCTCCAAACCTTATATGGAACTTCCCACTATGCCACCCACTTGTGGCTGTGTGGCTTTCCTAGTATAGTATATTAATCACAACATTCTACAATAAACAATACCTTTGTCAAGGGTCTGAATGTACAAGCATTCTGGCTACCGCCAACCTACTTAACATCCAGCCATTGCCCGATTTAGTCCCCTTCCAATATACTGTTTGACATACTGAGAATGGTAACCAAGCAATATCACCTGACTGTCCAAGTATCCAGTGGCTCAAACCCATCTAGCACGTGACCAACCCCTAGGTTTGATCCAACTAAATCCCTGCCACAACCAGGTCTGTATAAGTCTAAAGTATTATCCAATAAAATATATGTCTCTTCTTTCTTAATTTCATATTTGAAGCTTCCCCAAAAGGCGCTCCTTATCACTGGTAGCGGCTACAGGGTTTCAACCACACCCATGAAAGAGAAAATGACTGACCAAAACCCGCCCACCTTTGCTCACGTACTCAACCAGGCCACATCCCAGGAGACCTGGAAAACGTACTTCCGCGCCCATGACATTGACAAAGATATACCTAGTGGATGCACCGTATTTGAAGGACTGGTTGTGCCCAAAGCATGCACCAAGATTATTCAATACAGTTGCTCTCTTCAACCACCTTTCACAGGTGAAGTGACCAACACCAAATACATTGGTATTGACAAGTTCTTTGGTAAAAACAAAGAAAACATCATCAACTGGCTAGACCACTCAGCCGCCAAACTCTGTGCCAGCCACATCCCCCACAAAAAATGGGTCCAGGAAGCCAGCAAGCGCCTGTACAAGGCCCCAGCTAACTGGTTTGCCACCTGGGTTGGTGTCAGGGATCCAACCAGTAGGGGGTTCATGCGGACTTGCGGGCGGACAGCCCGCGGGCCCAGCAGGAAGGGCCCACCACAAGATTGGGGCTAACTTTACAATATAGGATAGGGATTTTCCCAGGATAGCCCAAGGTCCATTCACGGGTACCATAGAATCAATCAGGCCGGTAAGAGTGATGTACATGATTCTAAATATCTGGGTAGAAGTGGATTTATCTGTGGCAACGGATTCCTGCGGGTGGTTGGGCTGCGGGGTGAGGGGGTGGAGTCATAGGGACCAAATACGCGGGCAGGTAGTTGTACTTGTCGCGGAATAGAAGGGGAGGGATGGTGACTTTGTTTCCTTCCCTATAGACGGTCTCAGTCTCTCTAGTTTGGGCTTTGGGATCGTAGATTAGGATTTCCTCTAGGGTGAACTCCAAATACGCTGGGTTTGGGGGGGGTACTCGGTGAAATGTACTGGGCCGTAGAGAACTCATGGTGGGCGGAAAAGGTCAGGCAGCTGGTCCGTGGTTTCTTGGAGTGGTTGGGTAAGAGGGGCGGAACTGCGGGAGGTAGACTGTAGATGAAATAGAACTAATATCAAATATGGAATAACCTGGTTAGACCAAAGGTTCATGTCACTTTATTGTAAAAATGGTGATGGGCATCTTCCTGGCGGCCCAGGGTATAAATATACCCAACTGTCATGGTAAAACTTTCATAGATTTTCTTGACCCAGGTTTCCCCATCTACTAGGTTTTCACAGTCCTTGGTGGCATCAATCACAGGGGTTATTCCATTGGCTGGCTTGAACTGAGAGCACTCAACTTCCCTAGTCTGGTCATGGGACAGGTCATCTCTGGGTGGCCTGCTTCTTATGGAAAGTTCATTTGTTTCTTTTTCCGTGGTGGCCTGGATTATTCCGGGGTCTGTGGCTAACCCGGCCCGTTGATTGGTTGGGTTAACAGGAACCTCTAGCGTGGGGGCATTGTTGTAGGCAAACTTGGCTCATCAAGATTCAAGAAATTCCCTGAAGTTGAATCCTGTTCTGGTTTGAACCCAAAAAACTGCAGGCTGGCGGCCCGCGGGGTGTCGGGGTTTGACTCCCGTAGTTTAGGCTTTTCAATTAGCATAGCTGATAAGAGTTTTTCACTTGTGACATCATCACCTTCTCTCCCGTTGCCCTCCTCCTTACTGGTTCTCTTTCCCAAGTATTGCTGTATGGCTCCTTGCGCGTTAGGTAGGTTGAAGACTGGTTCCCAGGTGCTTTCTTCGGGGGGATAACCTACCCATTTGACGTAGTACTGTGGGGTCTTGTAGTGGAGGCGGTGTCCATGATCGTACTCTACTTTGTATTTGGTTGAGCGTCCCTCCTGGATGGGTGGGGGGTTGGTCTTGATCTTCTGGTGGGGAAGGGAGGTTCCTTTCTTGAATAACAGTGAACGGTGGAAAACGTTGTGGATTTTCCAAGTAGGCAGTAGCTCTAGTTTGTACACCACTTCTCCTATTTGCTTTGTGATCTTGTAAGGGCCACAGCGGCGGTGTGCTAGCTTCCTACTGGGTACATGTAGGGAACGTTCTGTGAGTCAAGATACACTTCATTGCCCATTTCCAGAGGTTTCCCGGGGACTCTTTTCTTGTCAGCAAACGCCTTGTAGGTATTAACAGTGTGATTCAGGTTTCTGAGGCAGGTTTCTTGGGTGGTATGTATTTGTTTGATCAAGGTTTTTCCTGCAGTATTCTGTTCCTTGCTACCAATACTAGGGTCCCAAGATGGGTCAAATCCGTAGTTGGCCTTGAAAGGAGACATGCCCGTGGATGTGTGGTCTTTGCTGTTATAGGCGTATTGCGCCATGGGTAGCATCTCCGCCCAGTTGTCCTGGTCTGCGTTGGTGTAGCATTGGAGGTATTGCTCCAAGATCTGGTTGACCCGTTCAGTTTGTCCGTCTGTCTGTGGGTGATAGGAGGTTGACACGCAATGTTTTATTCCAAGGTCTTTCATCACTTGGGTCCAGTAGTGGGACGTGAACTGGGGTCCTCGGTCAGTGATGATTTCTTCTGGGTGCCGTGCTGTTTCAGGATGTGGTCATGGAAATGTCTGGCAGTCTCAGTTGCTGTGCAGTGGGTAGTGGTTGGGATGAAATAGGCCATTTTTGTGAAACAGTCAACCATTACTAGAATAGCGTCAAAGGATTTTGAAAGGGGAAGTTCTACTATGTAGTCCATTGACACTGACTTCCAGGGACCCTCTGGGATGTCCAGGGGTCTCAGCAGTCCTTCTGGCTTTGAGCGACGTGTCTTGGTTCTTCTGCAGGTTTCACAACCATTGATGTATGCAGCTAATTCCTTGTCCATGCCTGGCCACTGTAGTTCCGCTTGATACTTGAGAGGGATTTGTTTCTACCAGGGTGGCCGGCCATCTCTGAGTCATGGTGGTCAATCAATATTTTTGTTCAGGTATGGCCCTTGGGTACGTAGATTCTGTTGTGGAGCAGCAGGGTAGCACCTTTCAGGGAGTATCCCTTCTTTGAGTGATGGCAGTCCAGGCCCTTTGTCAGGGTTTTGACTAGCTCAATTGAGTAGGTATCTTGTTTCTGAGCTCCTATCACATTGGGTTTGCTGGCGGCAATCTTTAAGTACTTCAGTTGTATTCCTAAGCTGGCAGGGTCTAATAGGGTATGGGTGTTGCAGTCCTTGATTTCTGCAGAGGAGGGGATCAGTTCAGCTCTCCTGCTCAAGGCATCTGGCACAACGTTAACATTTCCTGGCCTGTAGTCTATGGTCAAGGTGTAGTCAGCCAGCTCTAAGGCCCATCTAGCCTGTCGTTGGTTCAGCTGGCGTGGTTTGAAGAAGTAAACTAAGTTCTTGTGGTCTGTCAGAACCTTTACTGGGAATTCAGCGCCACAGAGGTACCTGCACCAATGCTTTAGTGTCTTCATTATAGCTAGCATCTCCTTGTCATATATTGGGTAGTTCCCTTCAGCTGGTAGCATTTTCTTGGAGTAATATGCTACAGGATGTAGCATACCATTCCCTCCTTCCTGGAGAAGGACCCCACCCACCGCAAAGTCGGACGCATCCGTCTCCAGCACAAAAGGTTTAGCTGGTTCAGGCATGGCAAGCACCAGGGCAGACGTGGAAGCTTCCTTCAGGGTCACAAACGCAGAGGTGCACTCATCAGACCAGACAAACTGGACCTTGTCAGAGCAGAGGCGGGTTAGGGGCATTGTAATCTGAGAAATTTTTTGGATGAAATCCCTGCAATAATTTGCCAGGCCTAAAAAACCTCTCACATCTTTTCTGCATTTGGGTACTGGCCAGGCTGTTACTGCTTCCACTTTTTCCTGCGCCATAGCAAACCCGCCAGTCTTCACAACATATCCCAGGAATTTGACCTTGGGCTGAAAGAACTCACATTTCTTCAGCTTGGCGTGCAGATTGGCCTGTGAGAGTTTGTTCAGTATCAGGTTGAGGTGCTCTTCATTTGATTTGCTGTATATGAGGATGTTGTCTAAATATGCCACACAGAATTGGTTGAGGTACTTGCCTAGGACTGAGTTGATCATCCTTTGGAAAGTACTTGGAGCGTTACACAGCCCAAATGGCATTGCTAGGTATTCATACAAACCGTATCTGGTTTTGAAGGCCGTTTTGTATTTGTCTCCTTCCTTGACTCTGATTTGGTTGAAGGCGTCTCTCAGGTCAATCTTCAAGTACACCTGGGCTCCTGTCAATACATCACAAAGGTTGTCAGCGTTGGGAATGGGATAGCGGTTCTTTACAGTGATGTTGGTTAGTTTCTGGTAGTTTACGCAGGGACGCATCCCGCCGTCTTTCTTCCCTACAAACAGCATGGGCGACAAGCAAGGGCTTTTAGACACCTGGATGAACCCTTTTTTGTCATGTCCTCCAGGTAAGCCTTCAGTGCTGATTGTTTGCGGTGATTGCAGCTGTATAATGGGCCGTGGTGTGGTTGAGTCCCAGGTAGCAGGTCAATGGCATGGTCATAGATTGAGTGACTGGGGAGCTGGGTTGCTGCTTCCTCACTGAAGACATGGTTCCATTTCTCTAAGGGGGCAGGTAGGCATCCCACACTGGGTTCTAATCTCAGGGTCAGGAGTGTATTGGTTTTCTTTCTTGTTGGGCTCAACTGGAACGGTACCACATCAAACAAATTGTCTCCTTTCAAGGCAACCGTTTGATTTCAAAAGTTCAGAGTAGCGCCGTGTCTTTGGGACCATGAGTCCCCAAGGATCAGGGGGTGGGGAAGTCCTTTCAGGATGATGGGAAATGCTGGGTACAAGTTCTGCCCAATTTTCAGGGGTAATTCTGTAGTGCACCTGAAACCCAAGTCAGGAGAGCTGTTACCCATGATTACCTTGACGCTTTCATTGGTGGCCTTCAGTCCAAGGTCCTTGGCAAGGGTGGCGTTGATAAAACTCTCTTCTGCTCCAGTATCAATGAAGGCTCCCACAGTCTGGGTTGTTGTGAGTGTTTTGGCTTCAACTTGGATAAACTTATAAGATTGAGTAGCAGTGTTTATTTGCGCCAAGGAAACTGAGGAGTTACTCTTCTTGAGGCAAACCTTGGTAAGGTGCCCGGGTTCATGACAATAGAAACACAAGCCTTCACAGTAGTGGCACTGTAGTTTGTTGGGGGACATTCCTGGTCTGCCGGGCGTTGGGGCTTGGCTTGCACGCTGGGTGGAAGACAGGGTGCCTTCTTGGTTGAGGCTCAATCCTCTGCACAAGAGGAGTAGTTCATCCAGGCCAAGCGTAGGGGGGTGGTGCTTGAGAAGCTCCTTCAGGGCAGGATAGGCTCCTCTGCGGTGCAAGATAGCTGATAACTTGTCCTTGAGTTGGGTTCTGGCCTTCAACTTCAAGAACTCATTGGTGTAAGCTTGCAGAGTTTGTGGTTCTTGTTGGATGTCTAGTAGGCTGATTAGGGCATGGTGGTGGGTATCTTGGTCGTTGCCTGTAGCCATTAAATCACTCTCAAATTGGGAGTAGTCTAGGCAGAACTCAACATCCTTGGTGGTCGCCTTCCCAAAGCAGTCCAGGGGGTCACCAGAAAGCATGGAGGCTACCCCAAGCATCTTTTTGGTGTTGTTGGGATATGCGTTTGTGTTGGCTTGAAAGTGGAGGCGTAGGACTGGCATTGCTCTTCTGGCTTCTTCTAGGGTGAGCTTCCCCATTTGTGGCATGTCTATTCTGATTATGGTCTGGTTTACTATGACGTTCTGCACCTGCAAGTTTAGGGTCTTGGTCTTCTTATCACCAAGCAGAGCGTCTTTCTGTTCAGGGCTGGTTTGGATTCAGGTCACTTGGTGATCAGGTTGGTAGCTAGCTTGTGCGCGTAGTAAGCTGATATCAATAAAAATAGCATACAAGATGCCCCAAGAGTTAACAACATCTTGGGGCCCAGGTTACCGTGTTTGAGGTAGATTGCCATAATGTCAGGGATCCAACCAGTAGGGGGTTCCTGCGGACTTGCGGGCGGACGGCCCGCGGGCCCAGCAGGAAGGGCCCACCACAAGATTGGGGCTAACTTTACAATATAGGATAGGGATTTTCCCAGGATAGCCCAAGGTCTGTTTGCGGGTACCATAGAATCAATCAGGCCGGTAAGAGTGATGTACATGACTCCAAATATCTGGGTAGAAGTGGATTTATCTGTGACAACAGATTCCTGCGGGTGGTTGGGCCGCGGGGTGAGGGGTGGAGTCATAGGGACCAAATACGCGGGCAGGTATTTGTACTTGTTGCGGAATAGAAGGGGAGGGATGGTGAAGTTATTTCCTTCCCTATAGACGGTCTCGGTCTCTCTAGTTTGGGCTTTGGGATTGTAGATTAGGATTTCCTCTAGGGTGAACTCCAAATACGCTGGGTTTGGGGGGGGGGTACTTGGTGAAATGTACTGGGCTGTAGGGAACTCCTGGTGGGCGGAAAAGGTCAGGCGGCTGGTCCGCGGTTTCTTGGAGTGGTTGGGTAAGAGGGGCGGAACCGCAGGAGGTAGACTGTAGATGAAATAGAACTAATATCAAATATGAAATAAACTGGTTGAACCAAAGGTTTATGTCACTTTATTGTAAGAATGGTGATGGGCATCTTCCTGGCGGCCCAGGGTATAAATATACCCATCTGTCATGGTAAAACTTTCATAGATTTTCCTGGCCCGGGTTTCCCCATCTACTAGGTTTTCACAGTCCTTGGTGGCATCAATCACAGGGGTTATTCCATTGGCTGGCTTGAACTGAGAGCACTCAACTTCCCTAGTCTGGTCATGGGACAGGTCATCTCTGGGTGGCCCGCTTCTTATGGAAAGTTCATTTGTTTTTTTTTTCCGTGGTGGCCTGGATTATTCCGGGGTCTGTGGCTAACCTGGCCCGTTGATTGGTTGGGTTAACAGGAACCTCTAGCACGGGGGCATTGTTGTAGGCAAACTTGGCTCATCAAGCTTCAAGAGATCTCCCAAAGTTGAATCCTGTTCTGGTTCAAACCCAAAAAACTGTGGGCTGGCGGCCCGTGGGGTGTCGGGGTTTGACTCCCGTAGTTTAGGCTTTTTAATTAGCATAGTTGATAAGAGTTTGTCACTCTTGACAGTCAGCTCACAAACTGACAACCAGCTTAACAACTGGAAAGAGTTCAAAGCGGACATCACCCACAATTTCCGCGTCAACAAATCCCTCCAAGACATCACAATACAGCTCAGTGATCTTCCTCAAAAGACCACTATTGCAGCTTACGCCAACAAATTTGAGGAAATACATTTCAAAATCCAAAATCCAGCTCAAGCTGATAACGTACATACCAGAGCCTCATTCATCAACAGAATGAAACCCTCTGTTGCTGCCCTCATCTGTCCAGAGGCTAACACCTCCATGCCTGCGCTCATTGCAGAAGCTAAGCACGCTGAAAAACGCGCCAACATGAAATATGCTGCACACAACGGCAATCACACCTCAAAGGGCAATGGCAGAGAGAACTCCAATGGCAATAAACGCCAAAATACCAACCACAACAACAGCAACTCCAATTGCAACAATGGCAATTGCAGTCAAAGCGCAAAATGCTCCCGTCCCAAGAAAGAGGACACCACCAAAGTTAACAATGCTTAAGTAGCAACCCGCTGTAAATCTGACCCCACATTCTCTGACCTCAAAGGTCTCAAAACAGAGAAACATGGAAAAAAGGAGGGGGAACAGGATTAAGTGCCCCTGTCTCCCCCCAACACGACAAGAAGAAGTACCAAGGCACAAACTTTGCTGCTCACATCCCCCGTGTCCCACAATCCTCCATTTTTATGAACGTAAAAATTAAAGATTGCTCACAACTTCTTGTCTATCCATGCACTTAAAAATCACATACACATAAAATTTTATTCAACTATGGTGCACAACACACTATGGTTAGCAAACCATTTGTAACTAAGTACAAAATACCAGTTGTCAAATCCAACTTCAAATACACCAGAATAGCAGATAAATCAAAGGCTCTACTCAAAGGCAAAACAACTCCCTTCAGAATTGACCTCCAAGGCATATAACAGTCCATCAAAGGAGTTGTCATGAACAACATAAAATACAACATTGTAGCAGGCATGGACTGGTTCACCCAAGTGAACCCCAGCGTATGTTGGAAAACAAAAACCATGACCATCAAACGCAACAGAGTCAACTTCAACATCCTCAAAGAACCAAATGTCCTCATTCTAAGAGACACAGTATTTGTCCAGGTCATAAACCAAGATGACTCAGAACATCTAACCAAAGATAGTAACCTCCACATAATGAGGTACACTGAGTTCAATAACATACAAACACAAAAAATCCAATGCCCAGAACTTGCGGCACTCCTAAATGAATACACTCACATATTCAAGGAGGAACTCACAGAGTTACCTCCCAAACGGGAGGTCAAACATGGCATCAATCTATGCAAGGCCATGCCTAAACCTGCGCCCCTCTACAGACTCTCCCCCATGGAGACCTAAACACTTAAAGCCCACATTGAGGACAACCTAGCTAAAGGCTTCATCCGCCCGTCTGAATCCCCATGGGGGGCAGCAGTATTTTTTGTAAAGAAAAAGGAAGGCACTCTACGTCTAGTTACTGACTACAGAGCACTAAATGCAAGCACAGTAAAGAATAAATACCCTCTTCCACTTATAGAGGATCTGTTTGCAAGACTTTCAGGAGCCAAATTTTTCTCCAAAATTGACCTCACCTCAGGTTACAACCAGGTTGAAGTCAAAGAAAAGGACATACCAAAAACAGTGTTCCGTACGCGATTTGGATCCTTTGAATGTAGAGTAATGAACTTTAGGATAACCAATGCTCCCGCAACGTTTGTTGCCATGATGAACCAAGCACTAAACGGTCTCTCAAATACATTATGCTACCTTGAAAATATCATCATATTCTCAAAAACTAAAGAGGAACACGTCACACATGTCCGCAAGACACTTGATCAACTTGCAAAGCACAAAATTTATGCAAAACCAAGTAAGTTCCAATTTATGGAAAAGGAACTCCTGTTCTTGGGCCACATTGTCTCTGACAGTGGTATCAAAGCAGATCCAGACAAAATTAAAGCCATAAATAACATGCAACACCCCACCTCTATTAAACAAGTTAGATACTTTCTTGGAATGGCAGCTTACCTAAGGAAATACATCAAAGACTGCGGAAAATTAACCGCACCAATCAATGACTTAACCATGGGTAATGCCAAAAAGAAATTCATCTGGACTCCAGAATGTGACAAGAATTTCCAACTATTAAAACAAGCTTTGATCAAATCACCAATCTTGCAATACCCTAATAACAACAGGTGATACAAGCTCAAGTCAGATGCCAGCAACACCGCCATTGGCACAGTCCTGCGCATCCGCCAGCCAGGGCAGCAAGACTTCCTGCCAGTATGTTACAAAAGCAGAAAACTAACAAACACTGAGCATAGATACCCAATACATGATAAGGAATTGCTAGCAATATATCATGAATGCAAGAAATGGAGATTTTATCTGGAATGACATTTAAACGTCTGAGTACCAACTGATCATAAATCCTTAATCTATTTCAAAACTCAGAACGCCCTCACACGACAACAAGCCAAATGGATGTCCTTGCTGGAACAGCTTAACCTGGACATCCAGTACAAAAAGGGGGCAAGCTAGTCACAGCTGATTCTCTCTCTAGACTATATCAGCCTAGAGACAATCACCCTGACCACCTGGACCCTGACTGGCCTAACCTGTACAACACTGAGTATAAAACCAAAGTGAAAGACCCATCAACACACCAGCTGACCCACAATACATTAGTAAGAAACAAACATTATTTCCATGTATCAAATGGCACAGTATACCAAATTATCAATGACAAACACGTCCTATACATTCCACTTGCACAAAGAGTTGACACCATACTAAGACATCACCGCCTACTAGGCCACACAAAGGCTAACAACCTATACCTCACACTAAAAGAGATAGTAAGGTGGCCCAACCTTAAACAGGATATAGTTGATGTTCTGAAAAAGTGCACAGTGTGCAAGAAATACACCAGCACAAAGGCTCCCCAGTCAACGGTAAACCCAGTACCAGACCCTGAACCATTCAAGGTTTGGGGACTGGATGTAGTGGGTCTCTTCCCAGAAACAAAAAAATCATTGTTTCTTAATTGTAGCTATCAACTTAGCCACATGCTGGCCCATCTGCTGGGCAACAAAGGACCACAAAGCAGAAACCATCAACTGTTTCATTAAAAAAGCAATCATAGCCAACTACAGCATGCCAGACTATATCATAACTGATGGAGCAACCAAGTTATCAGGCCACATAGTAAATGACAACTTAAAGTCCAAAAACATTAAACACTCCACAACCTCTCCATACAGGCCACAGGTCAACAGTAATGTGGAACGCCTCAACGGCAGCCTTATCAGGACCCTAGAGAAAATAATGGATGGCAAAGCCAAAGACACATGGCCACTATACATGAAACATGCATTACTAGTATCCCAGGTCCACACCAATCAAGGGACAGGCTACTCACTGTTTGAACTAACATACAGATACAAACCAGAAATTATTACCCACAACATACAGTCAAACATAAATATTCCCTTGGGGAAACCCCCCACAGTAGAGCAAGCACCAAACCTACAACACATCTGCCTCAAAGCTAAAATAGCTGAAATGAAGAGACTTAAGACACAAAAGTTAACCTTCACAGAGGAACCACTTCCCATCAACTCCCCTGTCTGGATTATAGCTGGCAACAGAAGGAAACTAGACTCAGTACACAGGGGACCAGGAAGAATCATCAAGTACAGACCAGATTACAACACCTACCTAGTGAAATTCCAAGGTGCCAAAACCCCCATTGTCAAAAAGTACCACAGATCCTGCCTCCGCCTTAGCAAGAAAGAACACTCAACCCAGTTGGTTCCAACTAGTAAACAGCTCCAGGAGCATCAGGCGGCAGCCACTAAAACAAAGCCCCCTCCCAATGCACCAGAGTAACCCCTTAAGGGGGGTGTCAAGGGTCTGGATGGACAAGCATTCTGGCTACCACCAACCTACTTAACATCCAGCCATCACCCAATTTGGTGCCCTTCCAATATACTGTTCAACATACCAGGTGTGAGAGAGGGGGGCTAAACTAACTAAGTTTGGCTCCCATCCCGGCAAAACAAACCACCAGGATGCCGTCCAGTGGAGGACTGGAACGGCCGCTCAAAGGGGAGACCACAGGGAGGACACAGGAGACAACCAAGGGAGATAGGCATTCAGTGCCATCAGTGCCAACCCGGTGAGCAGCCAGGGGGTACAAGTGGGGGTGGAAGGGAGCATCACAGACTCATGCAGAGGTACCAAGTCACTCTTCTCTAGGCCAGGAGGGGGGGACATAGGCACCTCCTTGCCCACAGGAGCGGGAGGAGCATGGTCAACGTCCTCCAAATCCAGATCATCACAGGTCAGGCTCTTCACCACAGCCTCCCTGGAATAAAAGAGACTACCAGGCAAACTCAGAAGGCTAGAGGGGGCCGCACTTGCAAGTTGCGCCAAAGAGGAGAGTTTAGACCACAGGTCTGGTGAGGTGGACCACAAGAGGAGCAAAAAGGGGGCCAAAGAAAATACAACAAATCTTATGACTGGGAGTATCATAGCTGCAAACTACACAAAATTTGAGGAAGATTGGGGTGGTTTTCAAAATTGCAAGCAATAAAATTGAGACCAACAGGGGTAACTACAAGCAAGAAACCAAAAGTAGTGTCAGAGTAGGCTTGGAGAGCTTGCCGGTGTGCTCAGGCGTCTTTAAAGTGACCAGGAACAAAAGCAGGTTCAAAATTATATAGTTTATAGAGAAAAACAAGGTAAAAGTAGATTTTTATATTTAATTTAACTAGTAAACTTAGGTTCAAGCGTGAATCTTCAAAGCAAAAGCAAAAACCAAAAACACTATACGCTGAAGTCAACTTCAAGAGTTCTAGAAGAGGGACTGGGTTTGAAACAGGGGGGGTTGAAGGTAAGCAATGAAGCGAATACTAACACTTTAAAATTCTAGGTGATAGGAACTCCAGCAGAGGTCCAACCAAGGCAACAAAATTAAAACTGAGTGTATTAAGCTCAAAACTTTTAATAAATTGAGAATTGACAAGCAGGGGACACAAAGTCCCCTGGCATTGTAAAAAGGGGTGAGTTGCTAGGGGAAAGTCACATGACCAACTTGAATTGCATCTCATTGGCTGGAAGAGAAATTTTGATGGCCAAGACCAGGAGCACTGGAAGGTTTCAAGCTAATTTCCGCAAAACCACCTGATTGGCTGGAAGGCAACTCAACAGACTCAGGTTCATTTAACTTTCTGGACATAGATGTGGCCCCATTTGATTGGGCGTTCCTGATAATTTTCAAGAGAGGGTGACATCACAATAACAAACAGTCCAAATCAATCAGTGTTTCTTTGCAAGCCGGGACAACCAACGCAGGGGGATCTGCAGGATAGGCCAGAACAAATATCTCATCAACAGTGTGGGCTAAATCTTCTAAGGAATTTAATGGCTTGGCTGTTGTTTTTGGCCCTTTTTTGGTGTGGCAGGGGAAAATGGTTTTATCCAAGGCCAGAGGTGGAAGTGAATTTACACCAGGAATGGCAACCAAGCAATATCACATGACTGTCCAAGTATCCAGTGGCTCAAACCCATCCCGCACATGACCAACCCCTAGGCTCAATCTAACTAAACCTCCACCACAACCAGGTCTATATAAGTCTAAAGTATTATCTAATAAAATATACTTCTTTTCTTTCTTAATTCCATATTTGAAGCTTCCCCAAAAGGCGCTCCTTATCACCTTATTCTTATTATTCCTGTCTTTTCTATTGGACTGTTGTCTTCCCCAATTCAAATACTGAATCCTCATTGGTTTAGTTGCAACAAGAACAGCTTATCAGAGATTTTCCTGGTTTAAATCAGACTAATTTCCACCCAACTTGTCAATTTACCTGGTCATCCTGATCCAAGTCATGTCACCTGATACCAATCACTGATCCCAGGTAGGTATCTGCCACAATATCTCTGGCTATAAAAAAACTAAGCCATTATCTAATAAAATCATTTTTCTCCAAATTATTATTTGAAGCTCTCCCAAAAGTTACCTCATTGTCAGTATGATCAAAAATGGGAATAATAAGTGAGAATCTTATTTTCAGTTTGGGCAGCAAACAGTATAAGGAAGCTGGAGAATACTTGTATCATGATAATTGAGTTCATGACTTGATCCCCATACAAGCCTTGTGGTATAGGGTAGAGCAACTTGCCTGAGCACTCCCCTGTTTTTTTGCTTCTCTGGGAGGATTTTTGGTGCCCTGCATCTGTTTACCCTGAGGGCTATGGTTCCCCTCTCTGGGATCACAGTTGGTTATGAAATTGGTTTTATTGTTGGGGTAAGTGTCCTTTCTGGCCATAGTGGTCACCTTGTGTTTTTCTGTTTATTGTAAGTTGTTGGATTTCTGGGTGGCATTCTTTCCTTCCAAAAATGTTTCTTGAAGGTTGGTGCAGCTGCTTAGACCAAAGTATTGCATAATGTACAAGGGAAGCCCATCATAGAGGTCTAAACAAGTAGAGAGGTCATAAAAAATTTATTTGGCTGGTTGATCCATCTTAAATGTCCCCATATTCTTCAATGTACTTGCTGATAATCTCTGGAATCTTGAGCTTCTTGAGGTTTGGGCTGCCATGAAGCCAGGGTCTATGGGTGAAAAACTCTCAATAGATGCCCTTTTAAGCATCTCTCAGCTTTTTTTCTGGGTAAGATTAGTCTCAAACCATCTGCCTACAGATCTGGAAGCTATTCCAGGACTTTGAGCGCAATTTCACTTGCCCAGAGTTTCTGGGGATAACCAACTTGTGTAAAGTTGGTATGTGTACTTTGAGTTCAAGGGGTGACGGTTTCTTGGCAGATTCCACCAAAGCCCTAATTTTGGCAGAAAAATGTGCCTTAATACTATGAATGATATCTTGGGTGTGGTTGTTGTTGCTGCTGAAGGTTGGTTCAGGATTTTAAAAGCACTGAGGAAGTTGAATTGTTCAATGAGTACAATTACGCTGTTGAAGATGGTATAACCTATGGAAATATCTTGTCCTTTCTTGTAGATTCTCAGCTAATGGGGATTACTATCTCTTGGGTTGTTTTATTTGGAGGAATTTTTCTTGAAATAAGCAGGTGTGGATAACCTAATTTTTCTATCACTACTTAGTATATACTTCTGAAAAGTATATAAAGCAAATAAAAAGGAGATTTAATGGAGATAATGATACTTTATTTGATACAGAATGAGGATGTTATACAGTATTGTCAGGATTGACAATTTTCTTTCCCTCAAAACCTAGGGCCAAGAGTGAAATTTGAACTATGAACCTGACCACCTGCAGGCCGCCAGCCCTGAGAACTGAAGGGCTGGCTGCCCGCGTTATTCTGGGATCAAGCCCCCTCCAGATGAGGCCAAGCCTAATTCCTAAAATGAGAGCACCAGCAAAAACTTAAGAGCTACAGCACCTGAGGAAGAGCCCAACAGCTTGCCTAATGGAGGTGGAGAAATTCCTACTTTTAACTTCCTGAGCATGAAGTCTATGCAAGTAGCCAATCAAGACCCACTACCAGAGGAAAACACGGGCTTAAGGCCTGCCCCCATGACCATGGCTTGAGAACAGCAGGGCCAAGTAAACCTTCCTGATATTTCAACCAATGAGAGGGCCTCCAGCAGCAGTGCTATTTTTCTGCTCCTAGACCTGGGCGCCCTGGCCAGCTGAATCCAGATTCTCTGATCTTATGCTGAACCCCAAATGGAAAAATGTAAGTTTGGCAGCGGGTACTATATAGAATTGAGACCCTGTGATAAGTCTTTATGTCAGGATACCAAGAGTACTGTGGAGCTCCAGCAGGTGAGGAAGGAGTTGAAGCAGGTACTGGCATGGCCCACCAGATGACGGGACCTAACTTTTCCAGATAGGAAAGGGCCTTCCCAGCCACAGCCCAAGGCCCAACTGCTGGCAAGGCAGAGTCAATCAATCCTGTGAGCTCCAGGTAAAGCACTCCCAGGAATTGACTACTCTGGCCAGTGGCATCAGGGGTGGGTGGGGTTGAGATGGTTGGTTTGGGTGTTGGGGGGTGGTTCCATCAGGATCAGGTAGGAAGCAGGATTTTTGTACTTCCTGTTGAAGATCAAAAGGTAGATGGTGATTGCTTTGCCGTCACAGAAAATTTGATAGGGTTCCTGGGGTGCGTTTGGGCAGGTGTACCACTGCAAATCCTCCAAGGTCCAGGGTTTGTGGTCAGGATTTGGGGGATACTCAGTGAAATGCTTAGGGAAAAATGGTGCGTTGGGTGGACGGTAGTAGTCAAAGGCTTTGTTTTTGTCAACTGGAGTCTGGCTATCTATCCCAGTGGGTGGGTGCTGATGCTTGGGTGTATGCAGATAGAAGAGTATCAAAATTATGTATGGAAATAGATTGGTGAACCAAAGGTTCATAATAACTTTATTTGGTAAGGATGACAATACAGAACTTTTTCAAGTGCTTCTGATTTATATACTTACTCACATGAAGGTGCCTCTGGGCATTTTTCTGGTGCTATCTGTGTGGCAAGGCTTAACATATCAGGTTCTGCTGTTTGGTTAGCTGCTTCATGGTCATTTTTGGGGGTTTCAGGAACAGTTGTTTTGCTTTCTGGTGGTCCATCTTGGCTTGGCTGGCCATTGTTTCTGCAGGTTTGGCTTCTGGGGTTATGGGTTTTTTTTCCCAATTTGATCACCATTTTTGGACTGGCTTGACAGGCTTTCCTGAGACCAAGGAACTTGATTAAAAAAGGGGTCCCCAATTAGGGACCCCAAATTACTTAATGGAGGGTGGGCTTGATCTGGGTTTACTGGGCAGCTAAAAATAGCCTGCCCAGGCCCAGCCAAACCCACCAAGGCTTGGGCGTAGCTTTTGGGGCCCAGAACAGGCCCCTCAGCTGCCACCAGGGCGGGAATGATTCCCGCACCTGGATTTGCTTTGAAGAGCAAAAATCCAGGTGCGGGTGGATCTCCCTGCCTACTAGCCCAGCCTGATGGCTAGGAGCAGGTTCAATTCCTGCCTGGGGCCTTGAAGCTGTTACTTTTGTAACACTATCCCCTTCTAAATCAGACTTGGCTTTCTTCTTCTCCCAATATTGGCGGACAGCATCAGCTGTGTTGGTAAGATTGTCAGCTGGTTCCCAGGTGCTTTCCTTGGGCAAGTATCCTAGCTATTTGACATAGTACTGTGGCTTATGTTAGTGGATATGATTGCTGTGTATATACTCTACTTTATGTTCAAGGGATCTCCCTACCAGGATGGGTGGAGGGCAGTATTCAGTTTCTGGTGGGGTAGGGAAGTTCCGTCCTTTTTGAACAGCAGGGATTGGTGGAATATGTCATGTATTTTCCAGGTGTCAGGTAACTTCAGACAATAAGCTACTTTGCCTACTTGGCCTGTGATCTGGTAGGGGCCGCTTCTTTGGTGAGCTAACTTCTGGCATGGGACATTTAGGGGTATGTTCCTTGAGTCTAGATAGACCTTGTCCCCAATCTCTAGTGGCTTTCCAGGGGTGCACTTTCTATCAGCAAAGGCTTTGTAAGTCTGTACTGCGCGGGTTAGGTTTCAGGAGCAGGTCATCTGGGTTTTGTGGATGTGTATCATCCAGGTTCTACCTGCTTTTTTAGACTCCTGGATTCCAATCTTGGGGTCCCACATGGGGTCAAATCTGTAATTGGCTTTGAAGGGAGACATCCCGGTGGACGTGTGATCTTTGCTATTGTACACGTATTGGGCTGTGGATAATAGGTCTGCCTAGTTGTCTGGATTGGCATTTGCATAGCATCAAAGGTACTGTTCCAAAATCTGGTTTACCCATTTGGTTTGGCCGTCAATATGGGGGTGATACAAAGTGGACACACATCTTTTGATTCCTAGGTCTTTCATCACTTGCACCCAATAATGAGATGTGAACTATGGTCCTTGGTCTGTCACTATTTCTTCTGGGGTACCGTGTTAGGTGAGTATTTGGTCATGAAAATGTCAGATGGTTTTAGTGGCAGTGCAATGGGTAGTGGTGGGGACAAAGTAGGCCATTTTGGTGAAGCAATCAACCACTACCAGAATTGCATTGTAGTCTTTGGAGGGTGGGAGTTCAACTATGTAATCCATGGATATCAATTTCCAGGGGCCTGAAGGGATGTCTAGGAGGAGGACTTCTGGCTTAGAGAGTCTTGTTTTGGTACGCCCACATGTTTCACAGCCCTCAATGTAGTTGATAACATCTGTGTCTATCTTGGCCCACATGTAATTCCTTTTGATGCTTTGAAGGGTTTTGTGGCGGCCCGGGTGGCCGTCTAGTTCCAAGTTGTGATAGTCCTTTAGTACAGAAATCTAAGCTAATCCTTCTGGTACATATATTATTCCTCAGAACAGTAGGGTGGTTCCTTTTAGTGAGTAACCTCTTTTGTACAGGGGGCTGTCTAGTTGTGTTGAGAGTTCTGAGACCATAGTCTTGGCAGCAGGGTCCTTTGCCTGGGCTTCTAATATGTCTAATTTCTCAGCAACAATTTTCAGGTAGTTTAGCTGTATTCTTCCACTGGTTGTATCCAACAGGGTATGGGTGTTGTGGTCTCTTAACTCGGTGGAGGACAGGATCAGATTAGCTTTTCTACTTAGGGCATCTGGGACAATGTTTACTTTGCCGCGTTTATAGTCAATTTCTAGTACATAGTCCACCAGTTCTAGAGCCCATCTTGCTTGTCATTGGTTAAGTTGATGTAGTTTGAAGAAGTAGACTAAGTTTTTGTGATCTGTTAGGACCTTCACTGGGTGCTCAGCGCCGCATAGGTATCTGCACCAGTGCTTCAAGGTCTTCATTATAGCTATCATTTCTTTGTTGTATATAGGATAATTTCCTTTGGCAGGGATCATCTTTTTGGAGTAATATGCTACAGGATGTAGCATACCATCCCCTCCTTCCTGAAGAAGCACCCCTCCCAGGGCAAAATTGGAAGTGTCAGTTTCCAGGATGAACGGCTTTGTGTGGTCAGGCATAGCCAACACGGGCACAGAGGTAAAGGCTAACTTCAGGGCTTCAAAGGCAACAACACATTCAGGGGTCCACTCAAACTGGACGTTTTCAGAGCAGAGGCGGGTTAGGGGCATTGTAATCTGAGAAAAATTTTGGATGAAATCCCTGCAATAATTTGCTAGCTCCAAGAAACTCCTAACGTCTTTCTGACAGGTGGGGGTGGGCCAAGCTGTGACCGCGTTTGCTTTATCTTGGGCCATGAAAAATCCACCAGTTTGTACTATGTAGCTCAAGAATTCCACCTCAGGTTGAAAGAACTTGTACTTCTTGAGTTTGATGTGCAGGTTGGCGGCTGCTAGTTTCTCCAATATAAGGTCCAGGTGGCGGAGGTGGTCTTCATGTGTTTTGCTATATATCAGGATGTTTTCAAGGTATGCCACGCAGAATTGGTCCAGGTATTCTCCAAGGACCGAGTTAATCATTCTATGGAAAGTGCTGGGGGTGTTGCATAGCCCAATAGGCATGACCAGGTTTTCATAGAGTCCATATCAAGTTTTGAAAGCCGTTTTGTATTTATTGCCTTCTTTGATTTGGATTTGGTTAAAGGCATCTCAGAGGTCAATCTTAGAGTATACTTGTGCCCCAGTCAAGACGTCACATAGGTCATTGGCATTAGGTATGGGGTATTGGGTTTTTACTGTGATTTTTTTCAGCTTCTGGTAGTTTACACAAGGTCTCATTCCCCCATCTTTCTTCCCAACAAATAGTAATGGAGAAGAGCATGGGGACTTTGAGACTCAGATAAATCCTTTCTTGGTCATGTCCTCAATGTACGCTTTCAAGGCTACTTGTTCTTTGTGGTTACAACTATAGATGGGTCTGTGGTTGGGTTGCATATCAGGAAATAAGTCAATGGAAATGGTTATAGATAGAGTGCTCAGGTAGTTGAGTTGCCGCCTCTTCAGTGAAGACACTGGCCCATTTCTTGAGGGCTGATGGCAGCTTCCCTGAGCAAGGGTCCAATAGCAAGATCATGAGTTTGGTGGGGGGTACTATGTGTGGGCTCAGCTGGATGGGTACAGTGTTGGGATTAGGTCCCTTTCCCAGGGTTACGGTTTGGTCATAATAGTTCAGGATTGCACCATGCTTGTCAGCCCAGGAGTCTCCAAGTATCAATGGGTGTGGTAATCCTTTCAACAAGATAATGGACAAGGGGTAAGTGTTTTGCCCAATATTCAGCTCAAGGAGTTGGTTAAATTCTTGGCCAATGCCAGTTGAACCGTTTCCCATAGTGACTTGGAATTGAGTATCCAAGGGGGTGAGTCCCAGCTTGTATGCTAATGTGGGGTCAATGAAACTTTCATCAGCTCCTTTGTCTAAGAAAGCCTTTTTGTGAAATACTTTATCTCCTAATTCTAGGGTCACTATGATATACTTATAAGACTAAGAGGTAGTGTTTAATTGGGAAAGGGAGCCTGAATTTTGATTTCTTCTGGGACCGGCCCTGGTCTGGTGCCCTGCTTTATGGCAGTGGAAACACAACCCATCTATGTAATGTTGTTACAACTCCTCAGGTGTCATGGCTGGTCTGGCCGCAGTGGGGCTTATGGCCACCTGGGGTCCATGGGGCGGCGCCGTGGGTTTCTTGGTTTAAGCTTAGTCCTTGGCAGAGCACAATCAGTTCTTCTAACCCAAATGTGGGGGTAGTGGTGCTTGAGGAGGTCCTTTAATCCTGGGTTCACGCCTTTTCTGAATAGGATGACAGTCAATTTGTTGTCCAGCATAGCACAGGTCTATAGTTTGGTGAACTCTTCTACATAGGTCTGAAGTGGGTGGCTGTATTGCTTGAACTCCAACAGGGTCATGAAGGCAAAGTGGCGGGTATTCTGGTCCTCCCATGTGGCCATTAGTTCAGTCTCAAATTGAGCATAGTCTAAGCAAAACTCTATGTTGTTGGTGGTAGCCTTGTCAAACCAGTCTAGGGCGTCCCCTGTTAGCATGGATGCTACTCCCAAGACTTTGAATGTGTTGTTGGGATAGGCAGCAGCATTGCTAGTAAGTGTAGTTGTAATACCAGCATGGCTCTTCTAGATTCCTCTAGGCTGATCTTGCCCATCTGGGACATGGTCACATTGGAGGTGGTTTGGTTCATGATGAAGTTCTGTACTTGGGAAGAGGTTGATGCTGTAAGAGAGGGGGGCTAGACCAACAAAGTCTGGCCCCCATCCTGATGGGATCAACTACCAGGATGCCATCCAGTGCAAGACTGGGATAGCCGCTCAAAGGGGCCTCCCAAAGGAGACCAGATGTAAAAGGGGAGGGAAGTATGCATCCAAAGCCATGACCAAGGCTCCAGTAAGTAACCACAGGGAGCAATCCCAAGTGGGAAGGACCTCTGTATCTGATTCAGGGTTTTGAAGCAAGGTAGGTAGAAGGGAAGCTGGAACTGCTGCGGGGGAAGGATTGTCCAAGTCAGAAGAAGGAGTTTCAATAGTACTGGAGTCTAAAGGGGGCAACAATTCTTCAAGATAAGAAGACAACCAAGGGAACCAACCATAGAATAATGAGTTGGTGGGAACCTGGATGGAATGTCCAATTACATCTACAAACAGACCAGGAATATACTCAGAGGACCAAGAAATCAAAGAAAGTTTGTTCCAAAAGACAGGGTTGGGGGACCAGAACAATAGAGAAATATGCACCAATATCCACATAGCCACCTTGTACCAAGGAGACAACATGATTTCAGCGGGGTGCCCTTTTTGCTAAAAACTTCCGGGCAGAAGGACCAAGTGCACAGGTAAATAACAGGGAATGGTCTGAATTAATATTCTCAGAACAACTCCCAACAAAAAACGGCGGGCAGGCGGGCCAGGGAAAGCGGGTGGCAGGGACAACAATGGGAGTTAAGACAACTACCTATATTATTTAAAAAACTTCAAAACTACAAAAGAATTTGCAAAGTCAGGAGTTTATTCAACAATTGGAATTGGTAAGCAAGGGACCTGATGGCCCATGCTTTCATTATATTCAGAAGGGGGGTGAGAAGACTGGGGGATTATGAAAGGGGCTATTGGAGTGCCATCTAAAGGGGAGCCTATTAAAGACTACAGGCCAATCTTCTCCTGGTTTGAGACCAAGAAAATTAGGAGGCCACAGGACCAGATGTAAGACTCAGCCCCTCAATTGGCTAGGAGCCTTCCAAGGACTCAGGGTGCGCATTTCCCCTAGTGCCTTCCTCTGACGTCTCCACCGGAGAGCTCCAGAACCCAATTGTTTTGGGCCAGGAGACTCCCAGGCTGGAGGAATTAGCTACCTGGGACACCACTGAATGCGGGTTTTGGTACCCAATTTCTCTGGGCTGCAGGTTTGACCTTTCTGACTTCATGCGGCCCGCATTTTTTTGTTGGTTTGCTAATTGTTTCAGGACTGGGCAACACCAGGACAATACACAATCCAACTGAATTAATGTCTCCTCCGCAGTTGGAGGGGACTCAAAAGGGGAAATGGGAACTTCAGTTGGGAAGGCCAACACAAAATGTTTGTCTACTGTGTGGGTCAAGTCCTCCAGGTTTTGGAGGGGTTTTGCCTGCACACAGGCCACCTTTTTTGATGGTCTGGGAAATACATCCCAATCCAGGGCCAAAGGTGGGCCACAGAACTTTACAGCTGCGGTTGGGTCTTTGCTCTGTGGAGCATCCTTGGAATTCTCCAAGGTCTGGGCTGTTCTCTTCCACATGAAAGAGATTTGGTATGATAGCCACAAATAACAGTAATAAGTGATAATCATAAAAACAAACATATAAGTAGTCCCAAGTACTAATAACATCTTGGGGCCCAGTCTACCAAGTTTGGGGTGGATTGTCATAATGTCAGGATACAAAGAGTACTGTGGAGCTCCAGCAGGTGAGGGATGAGTTGAAGCAGGTACTGGCATGGCTCACCAGATGATGGGACCTAACTTTAACAGATAGGAAAGGGCCTTCCCAGCCACAGCCCAAGGCCCAGCTGCTGGCAAGGCAGAGTCAATCAATCCTGTGAGCGCCAGGTAAAGCACTCCCAGGAATTGACTACTCTGGTCAGTGGCATCAGAGGTGAGTGGGGTTGAGATGGTTGGTTTGGGTGTCAGGGGTGGTTCCATTGGGATCAGGTAGGAAGCAGGATTGTTGTACTTCCTGTTGAAGATCAAAAGGTAGATGGTGTTTGCTTTGCTGTCACAGACAATTTGGTAGGGTTCCTGGTGTGCGTTTGGGCAGGTGTACCACTGCAAGTCCTCCAAGGTCCAGGGTTTGTGGTCAGGATTTGGGGGATACTCAGTGAAATGCACAGGGCCAAATGGTGTGTTAGGTGGACAGTAGTAGTCAAAGGATTTGGTTTTGTCAACTGAAGTCTGGCTATCTATCCCAGTGGGTAGGTGCTGACTCTTGGGTGTATGCAGATGGAAGAGTATCAAAATTATGTATGGAAATAGATTGGTGAACCAAAGGTTCATAATAACTTTATTTGGTAAGGATGACAATACAGAACTTTTTCAAGTGCTTCTGATTTATATACTTACTCACACGAAGGTGCCTCTGGGCATTCTTCTGGTGCTATCTGTGTGGCAAGGCTTGGCATATCAGGTTCTGCTGTTTGGTTAGCTGCTTCATGGTCATTTTTGGGGTTTTCAGGAACAGTTGTTTGACTCTTTGGTGGTCCATCTTGGCTTGGATGGCCATTGGTTCTGGCAGGTTTGGCTTCTGGGGTTATGGGTTTTTTTCCCAATTTGATCACCATTTTTGGACTGGCTTGACAGGCTTTCCTGAGGTCAAGGAACGTGATTAAAAAAGGGGTCCCCAATTAGGGACCCCGAATTACTTAATGAAGGGTGGGCTTGAACTGGGTTTACTGGGTAGCTAAAAATAGCCTGCCCAGGCCCAGTCAAACCCACCAAGGCTTTTTGTAGCTTTTGGGGCCCAGAACGGGCCCCTCAGCTGCCACCAGGGCAGGAATGATTCCTGCACCTGAATTCACTTCAAAGAGCAAAAATCCAGGTGCGGGCAAATCTCACCCGCCCGCCAGCCTTGCCTGGTGGCTAGGAGCGGGTTCAATTCCTGCCCGGGGCCTCAAAGCTGTTACTTTTGTAACACTTTATCACCATTTTAAATAAAAGGTTATGAGACATTTGTTTCCCCAATTATTACCCTATTTAATTCTTGCCATTTATTAGTTCATCTCAAGATCTTCTGGATCTTCTACCCCTCTGCCCGTAGTTTATTGTCCATCTGGTGCTCTCTTTGGTCCTGCTCACTTTATGGAATACCCTCTGAAGCCCAAATAAAAGGAATTCACTCTTGGGAATATAATTAAACAATATCCCCTGACCTGGTCAAATTTGCAAGTAAGATACAACAGACAAGGCCCTTGGCATTACACCAAGCCCTGCCTATTCAAAGACAAGTCCAACTTGCTGTCCGCATATCAACTGGATATGGAACCTCCAATTACCCCAAAGCCAATGCTTGCGTCCGCACCTGAACTTCCCTTAGACCACACAAATAAGCTGTTTGGGATTGTGTATATCACCCTCTCTGGGGTGATTGACACTATAATTCTGGCCGCCAGCCTGTGGTCCTGGGTGGTAAAGTCCTTCCCATACCTCTTTAAGTTAGCTCCAATTCTGTGATGGGCTCTGCCTGCAAAACCTGCAGCCTGTGTGATCCCTGGAAATGACAGACTAGACGCCCAAGCTTGAATCCCTGGCAAGCATCATGATAAGCTGCATAGCACCCATGGTAGCCATGGCTCTTGTCCAGGTATTGTTCCTCATAGGATTCAAACTTTTGGTCCTTGTGTGATATCGGAATGTGGGGGTAGTGGCACCGGCTACTTGGAAATTGAGCCATTTCTTGGGAAATAATCCCCTGAGTGAGGGTAATCAAAGATGTTACAACAGCTGGTGCTTGAAATCTGTACAGGTTGAGTTTGTATCATTTAAATGTGACACAATACTGCTTTCCCTAACAGCTTTGAAGACTGCAGGCCATAAATTGTAAATAACTAAGCTGTTGTGATGAAATTAGACAGATGTAAAATAAAGCCCTTGGTCTTAGCGTCAATAATATTGGCTAAAAATATATTTTATAGTTAAAGTTTCAGATAAATCCCTAGCTTAAATCAATAAAAATAATATAATAAGATCTAGCTCAAGTGTTTTAAATCACTTTTGCTTTACTATTGAGCAGTTGTCATATGTTAACATCTTTCACCAATAGAAAGATATGATCCTTAGCTTCAGTTTGATAGCTTACAGCATACAAAGATATATATTTTTTGTTGATATATGACTGTTTAAAATGTGTAATATGAAATTTTAAAAGTTGAACCAGGTTGCACTATGAATTGAAAGCATGTGTATTAGAGAATGGCCTAACCCTTAAAACAATGGCTCATATGATACAGTAGTTTTATAACCTTGATAAGGAGTGCCTTTTGGGGAAGCTTTAAATATGGAATTGAGAAAGAAGAGAAGTATATTTTATTGGATAATACTTTAGACTTATATAGACTTGGCTATGGCAGAGGTTTAGTTAGATCAAACATAGGGGTTGGTCATGTGCGGGATGGGTTCAAGCCACTGGATACTTGGACAGTCATGTGATATTGCTTGGTTGCCATTCCTGGTATATTGAACAGTATATTGGAAGGGCACCAAGTTGGGCAATGACTGGATGTTGAGTAGGTTGGCAGTAGCCAGAATACTTGTACATCCAGATCCTTGACACCCCCCTTAAGGGGTTACTCTGGTACATCAGGAGGGGGCTTTGTCTTAACAGCTGCCGCCTGATGTTCCTGGAGTTGTTGGCTAGTTGGCACCAGTCTGATCAAGTGTTCTCCTTTGCTAAGGCTGAGATGGGTTCTGTGGTACTTTTTGACAATGGGGGTTTTGGCACCTTAGAATTTCACTAGATAGGTGTTGTGATCTGGTCTGTACTTGATGATTCTTCCTGGTCCCCTGTGTACTGAGTCTAGCTTCTTTCTGTTTCCAGCTAGGACCCAGACAGGGGAGTTGATGGGAAGTGGTTCCTCTGTAGAGGTTACCTTTTGTGTTTTGAGCCTTTTTATTTCTGCTATTTTAGCTTTGAGGCGTAAGTGTTGTAGATTTGATCCTTGTTCTACTGTGGGGGGGTTTCCCCAAGGGAATATTTATGTATGACTGTATGTTGTGGGTAATTATTTCTGGTTTGTATCTGTATGTTAGTTCAAACAGTGAGTAGCCTGTCCCTTTATTGGTGTGGACCTGGGATACTAGTAATGCATGTTTCATGTATAGTGGCCATGTGTCTTTGGCTTTGTCATCCATTATTTTCTCTAGGGTCCTGATAAGGCTGCCGTTTAGGCGTTCCACTCTGCCGTTGGCCTGTGGCTTGTAGGGCGAGGTTGTGGAATGTTTAATGTTTTTGGATTTTAGATTGTTGTTTACTGTGTGACCTGATAGCTCAGTTGCTCCATCAGTTATTTTGTAGTCTGGGGTGCCGTAGTTGGCTATGATTGCTTTGTTAATGAATTGGTTTATGGTCTCTGCTTTATGGTCCTTTGTTGCCAAGCAGATGTGCCAGCGTATGGCAAAGTTGATAGCTACAATTAAGAAATGTTAGTTTGTCTTTGTTTCTGGTAAGGGGCCCACTACAACTAGACCCCAAAACTTGAAGGGTTCAGGGTCCGGTACTGGGTTGACCGTTGGCTGGGGAGCCTTTGTGCTGGTGTATTTCTCACACACTGTGCACTTTTTCAGAACATCAACTATATCCTGTTTAAGGTTGGGCCACCTTACTATCTCTTTTAGTATGAGGTATAGGTTGTTAGCCTTTGTATGTCCTAGTAGGTGGTGATGTCTTAATATGGTGTCAACTTTTTATGCAAGTGGGATGTAGGGAACATGTTTGTCATTAATGATTCAGTATACAGTGCTATTTAATACATGTAGATACTTTTTGTTACTTACTAATGTATCATGGGTTAGTTGGTGTATTGAAGGGTCTTTCCTTTGGGTTTATACTCAGTATTGTATAGGTTGGGCCATTCAGGTTCCAGGTGGTCAGGGTAATCCTCTCTTGGCTAACATAGCCTAGAGAGATCATTGGCCTGACCAGCTCTGCCCCTTTCTGTATTGGATTTCCAGGTTAATCTGCTCAATCAAGGACATTCATTTGTCTTGTTGTCATGCAAGTGTGTTCTGAGTCTTGAAATATATTAAGGATTTATGGTCAGTTAGTACTCAGACGTTTAAATGTCCTTACAGATAACATCTCCAATTCTTGCATGCATAATATATTGCTAGCAATTCCTTATTGTGTATTGGGTATCTCTGCTCAGTGTTTGTTAGTTTTCTGCTTTTGTAGCATACTGGCAGGAAGTCTTGCTGCCCTGGTTGGTGGATGCGTAGGACTGTGCCAATGGCGGTGTCACTAGCATCTGACTTGAGCTTGTATCACCCGTTGTTATTAGGGTATTGCAAGATTGGTGATTTGATCAAAGCTTGTTTTAATAGTTGGAAATTCTTGTCACATTCTGGAGTCCAGATGAATTTCTTTTTGGCATTACTCTTGGTTAAGTCATTGATTGTTGCGGTGAGTTTTCTGCAGTCTTTGATGTATTTCCTTAGGTACGCTACCATTCCAAGAAAGTATCTAACTTGTTTAACAGAGGTGGGGCGTTGCATGTTATTTATGGCTTTAATTTTGTCTGGATCTGCTTTGATGCCACTGTTGGAGACAATGTGGCCCAAGAACAGGAGTTCCTTTTCCATAAATTGGCGCTTACTTGGTTTTGCATAAAGTTTGTGCTTTGTAAGTCAGTTGAGTGTCTTGCAGACATGCGTGAGGTGTTCCACTTTTGTTTTTGATAATATGATGATATTGTTGAGGTAGCATAATGTATTTGAGAGGCCATTTAGTGCTTGGTTCATCATGGTGACAAACGTTGTGGGGGTGTTGTTCATCCCAAAGTTCATTTATTCAAGTTGCCCAGACATCTCTAACTGGTTTAACAAGCCCATAGGGCCATAAAGGAATTATCAAGCAAAAGAAAATTGACGGTCTAAGGGGGAGGGGGAAAGGAAACTGGAGGGCCCAGAGAAAAACCTTGAGGGGAAGGAGGGGGAGGGGGCGTGGGGCATTTGGACCACTTCTGAAAGGACAAATGCGGCCTGTTTTTGTTCTGGATAGAGGATCAAGCCAGGGATTGATGGCCACTCTTCCACTAGCTCCCTGCACAATGTACTGGATGTATTGCCAAAAAGACCTGGCTTATGATCCATCCAAGTTTGTGTACTATGATGGAGTTTGGGGCATGTGCTGGATGTGGAGTGGCAATAAAGGATTTGATGACAGCAGAGTGAATAACCCTCAATGCAGTGTGGAATACTGCTGCCCTGAAAGACTTGGGAGTGCAGGAGGGGGCGTCAATGAAAAACCAGTCCACTTCTAGCCCCTCTATGGGTGTGGGGTATGGGTGTACTGGCTGGGGAATTGCGCAGGCTACCTGCCATACTCTTATGCTCTGGGACATTCAAAGAACCTTTGTGTTACGGTGTTGGTTGCCCCGCATCTGTTGCAGGTGGGGTTTTGGCAGTTGCCACAATCAGCTGTACGGTATACCCTGTGGAGAATCTTTCATGTGTTTGTATGCATTTTGAGGTTGATCATGTCCTTGTGGCAGTACCACCAGAACTGGCTCGCCTTGAGGCTTGTGTTGTTGTGTGGAAGTACCTCCAATATCTCTGGGACCGCCACTGGTCTTGGGGGTTCTGGAATGGGTGCCCCAGGGTGGGCAGGAAGGCCCATGAACATTGGGCACCATACCAGTCCGGCCCTTCCTCTATGGGCAGCTGCAGGTCTGAATGAGCTGATGCTCCAATATTCTTTTTTATGTTGATAGCATTGTTGTAACTGTGCTGTTTTAGCAGAGTTACACGGGGAAAATATTTAGAAGATAGATAATAATATTAATTGTGAGATAGTGATTATATAGCTATTGTGAATCAATGGATAGCAGGAACATGATTGGTGATCACACGGCTGAATGGAAGAGGGGGTGGCTTGATCCTGCTAATGAGTCAAGCGCCAAATTGAGGTATCCACCGTGAAGGATCATCTGTTCATGTTGATGGATTTGATAATCTGAGTTGACTTCCTAGTCTGGCTTTGAGTGACCGGGTAATCTGATTGCAGGTCACAAACCTGCTTGGTTGGAACCTTGCTGGCGGGTCAAGCCTGCAGTTTCAACAGCCCCCTGGCTGAAGGTCAGCCTCCTCTGGAGGCAGGTTGTCAGGATCCCGGGCGCCATATTGAAACAGTTGTTGTTTGATGGCGGGCAGGGAAGTTTCTCGTTGTTTGTCTCACTTTGCAGGGTTGTAGGTGGTTGTGGTATAAGGTCTTGTCTTGCTTGTGTTTCCCAAGCCCTTGCACAAGGTAAGTGTTATTGTCATTTACCTTTAGAATGATTGCTGGCCCTACTTTTTTGGGTTGTAGTTTGCTTTTGTCAACATTCATGACCCAGACTTTGTCCCTGACTTCATGTCTCTGGCAGATGGGAACAAAGGTCTTTTGAAAGTGTTCCTTTTCTTTGGCTGCTTGAATGCTGTTGGCCTCTATTACTTGAGGATCTGAGCAAGGGGGACTTGACTTGGAATTTCTGGTTTGGGTCCTGTCAATTCTTGAATGATATTTGGCTGTGTGCCGTATACCAGTTCAAACGGGCTTTTCCCGGTGGATCTGTTCACTTGGGTTTGGCACACAAGTAATGCAGTTGGTAGCTGCTTATACCAGTCTTCAGGTCTCTTGGCAGTGAGTTTGGCTAGGGCTTGCACAAGGCTACCATTAAGCCGCTCTACGCGTCCATTGGCCTGTGGATGGTATGGTGTTGTGACGGTGTTTTTGACCCCATTTTTGGCGAGGTATATGTTAGTGTTTTTGGAGGTCGATTCTTTGCCCCCATTGGTTATCAGAAGTTCTGGCTTTCCAAACCTGCTGATTATTTCCTTGCCAATGAATTTTAGGACGTTGTTACCGGTGTGTGTTTTCACCACTTGGGCTACTGGCCACCTTGTTGCAAAAACAATGGCTGTGATGATGTATTTTTTGTCATTGTGCTTTCCTGGCATGGGGCCCACAATTTCAAGAGCCTATACCTTAAACGGTAGTTGGGTTTGAATGGGGAGTACAGACTTAGGCAGGGTTTTGCTTTTGGCAAACTTTTTGCAGACCTTGCACTGTTCTAACACTTCCTGGACATCATGGTATAGGGTTGGCCACCAGGCTTTATGTTTTAGGAATTTGTATAGATTTTGGCTCTTAGTATGTCCAAAATCCCTGTGGTAGTAAAGAATGGTATCAACTCGTTGATGTGTGGGAATGTAGGGAATGGTTGTACCATCTGACAATTTTCTGTGAAAAGTCCCGTATACGTCAGCAAAGAGGTGCTCATTCTTGATGACTGTTTCTTTGGTGATATTGGTTGTGCCTGCGGGGAACCCTTTGTCTTTTGTACGGAGCACTAGGAGAGGCCAGTCTGGGTTGAGCCCATTCTCTCCCCTGGAAAGCGCAGACATACAGACAGGAAAGGGCGTCCGCCATGGCAAGTTTGGCCCCAGGCTTATATTGAATGAGCATGTTAAACCTTTCTAAGATGCCATCCACCGTGCTTGGCGGTGTGACAGGTTTGCTTGTGTCTTGAAGTAGATGAGCAACTTATGATTGGTTAGTGCTGTGAATTCTTCCTACCGTTCCAGGTAACAGCGCCATTTGACTAGGCAGTGTACAATGGCCAATAGTTCTTTGTCGTGGATTGGGTATTGACACTTGGCATCTGTCAGTTTGCGCAACTTGTAGGCTACGGGAAGAAAATCACCATCACTATTCTTGATTTGTAGTACTCCCCCAATGGATGCATCTGAAGTGTCAGTTTTCATCTGGTATTCTCTGTCTTGTTTGGGGTATTGTAAGATGGGTGCTGTTGTGAGCTTTTCCTTGAGATGTCTAAAACAGAGGTCACGTTGGGGGGTCCATACAAACTTGGACTTGGCACCTGTGTGGCGGACAAGGGGGCAATCAAGACGCTGCAGTTGGGTATGAAGCGTCGTACATAGGCCACCATTTCCAAGAAGGTGCAGAGTTCTGATTTGTCCTTGGGAAGTGGCATCTTGCAGATGGCTTGTATCTTCTGACTGTCAGGTTTGATGCCGTCTTTTGAGACTATGTGTCCCAAGAAGGGTAGTTGCTCTCAGAAGAACTGGCATTTGGAGGGCTTGGCCAACAGTTTGTGCTGTGCCAAGGTTGAAAAGACTTCCTCCAGGTCTTTGTGGTGCTGTTCCACCAAGACTGCTGTAGACAATAATATTGTCCAGGTACACTAGGGCGTGTTTGCTTATGTGTGGCGCAAACACTTTGTTCATGAAGGTTACAAAGGTGGACGGGGCATTGGTCATGCCAAAGTTGAGTACCACGCATTTGTAGAACCATACTTAGTGCGGAAGGCTGTCTTGGGGATGTCTTCCTCCTTGATAAAAATCTGGTTGTAGCCTGCAGTTAGATCAATCTTGGAGAAGACAGAGGCACCTCCCAAGGCGTCAAAGAGATTGTTGATTAGTGGTAATGGGTAACAATTCTTAATGGTGACTTTGTTCAAGGCGCGGTAGTCCGTGACCAGGCGTAAGGTACCGTCTTTTTTAGCCACAAAGAATATGGCGGCCCCAAAGGGAGACTGTGAGGGGCGGATAAGTCCTTTTTCCAGTGCCTCTTTGAGATAGGCGCACAGGGCATTGTCCTTGTTTGGGGACAGCCTGTAAATGGGGCGTGCCTTGGGTACAGCCCCCTTGAGTTGGATAGAGTGTTGGATGTGTTTCTCAGGGGGTAGCCCAGGTAACGCATCCTTGAAGATTTCTGGGTGCCAGGCCACAATATTGCAATCTTGCAGTGTGGAGGTGTCCTGGTAGTCCTTGAAGTGTATGATTTCATACTGGCAGGAGTCCCAGTCAATTGCTTTCAGGTTTTCCTTCTTGTCCAAAGTCTCTGTGATGCGTACAAAGACATGGTCTTGTAGGAGTTGGTCTACAGAGTCCGGGTAGATTTGGTGGTTGACACCTTCACGCTTGATGGTCAGCACTGAGGTTGTCCAGTCCACGTGGGGGTTGTTTCTCTGTAACCAGTCTAGTCCCAGTACAATGTCAAACTTAGGGAAGTCAATGACGGGACCTTGTATGGTAGAGTGGAGGTTCTCAAGCATGATAGAGAAGGGAGCAGTTTCTTTTATCACGGCAATGTGATGTTCATCAGCCAGGACCACGTTTTTAATCCGCAAAGGATTAGTGGCCAGCTTGAATTTATCCACAAAGCTGCTGTTGACTAAGGTTTGATCTGCGCCTGAGTCCAAGAGAGCTGAGCCTGTGTAACTGTGAAAGCGGAAAGGGTAAGACATCAATTTATTGGGATATCTGGCAATGGTGTACAGTACCGGGTCTTCCAAGGGCACTTGGATCATTGGGAATTGGTCCACGTCCTTGGGTTGGTATTCATCATTGGGTGAGTCAGGAGTTGCGTGGGGAGAGCTTAGCTTGCTTAGTGCTCTCCCTGAGCTTTTCCCTCCTCTTGGTTGCCTTGTGTGGCGGTGACACAGAAATGGGTACAGTTTGACTGGCCATTGTTTACATTCCCATTCCCATTTGAACCTGTGGGCTTGTGGTTGTTGTTGTTGCCTCCAGGAGGTGATTGAGAGGAGCGCCTGCTTGGATGGGAGTCTTTGGGTCTTTCTTGTTTCCCAGTCTGTGCCTTGTGTAGAGCGTTGGATGATTGTTCTGCTTTTTCCGCTTCATGGTACAGGCTTTGCAGGTTGGTAACCTGATCCAGGTTCACATGTCTCATCACGTGCGACTTGAGAGCGTCATAGTACATGAGGTGTGTTGCTGGGGTGTCAAAGGCCATATCAGATGGGGCACAGAGACAGAGTTCCTTGTAGGCGTGAGTAAGTTCCTTCATGGTGCCTGTCTGGGTTAGGTTCTTTACTTGGCATATGATCATGAGCGCTGTATTCTTAAGCACAAATCTTGCCAAGAAGTCCTGTTTGAAGGTGTCCCAGTTCTTGTCAGTGTGCTCTTTGTGCCACTTGTCACACCAGGTGCCAGCGTCATAGGTCAGGCAAATAGAAATCTCCGCAATCCAAAATTGCTGTGGGCATTCCATCTGAACCAGCTTGCTTTGGGCGGACTGGATCCATGCAGCAGCATTGTTGTTGTTGGCCCCTGCAAAGGGCTCCAAGGCAGTGCTGCAAAGTCTTTGTGCAACATAGGCAGGCATGGTGGTTTTGTCAGCTGGTTGTGGCATCAAGGAGGGCGCTTGAAAGAACCCTTGGGCAGACAGGGCGTTGAAGGCGGGTAGCGGGATCACAATGTTTTGGTAGAGAACAAAGCCATCAGGTATCTTGGTACCAGGAGTATACAGCGTCCAGTTGGGCGGGAGGCCAGAAATAATTCTGTTGAAGATTTCTTGGCTGCGGCGTGTGCGGGCAACAGGCGGAATTTTTCAAGATAAGGTAGGATGGAGAACCTACCTGTGCTACCAATGTCGTAACTGTGCTGTTTTAGCAGAGTTACACAGGAAAAAATATTTAGAAGATAGATAATAATATTTATTGTGAGATAGCAATTATATAGCTATTGTGAATCAATGGATAGCAGGAACATGATTGGTGATGACACGGCTGGATGGAAGAGGGGATGGCTTGATCCTGCTAATGAGTCAAGCGCCAAATTGAGGTATCCACTGTGAAGGATCATCATCTGTTCATGTTGATGGATTTGGTAATCTGAGTTGACTTCCTAGTCTGGCTTTGAGTGACCGGGTAATCAGATTGCTGGTCACAAACCCGCTTGGTTGGAACCTTGCTGGCAGGTTGAGCCTGCGGTTTTGACAGCATCACTTTCCAGAAGGCTACCATCTCTTGGGGGCCTCTTTTGGTTGTTACTCTTGATAACCAGTTGTTGAGGTTGTGTTGCTTATGAGCTGGGTTTAGGCCCAGAGCCTCGGCCCATTGTGTCCTAAAGGTGTTGGTCCAGTGGGGTTCCATTGCATGGGTGGAGAGTACCATAGACATTGTTTGTCCAAAGATCTTGACTGAGGCCTGGCAGACATCACATAAACCCAGTCCACCCCTAAGCTTGTTGCCAATCAGCTTTGTGGTGGCAATTGGCTGAGTGCCTGGTCTCCAAAATGTGTGTTGAACCATCTTATTGAGGCTACTAAAGAACTGTTGCAATAGGGGGGAAGAACTGGGCAGTGTACCAGACTTTTGAGTACCCCAGCATATTAACAAATTGGACCCTGCTGATCTGGGTCACCAGGTTGCATTGCCAGGAGAACATGAACCAGGAGGCAGCACCAAGAATGTCCAATTCCATTACCTGTGTGTCAAAACCTCTCACCTTGACCCATGTGCCCAGATGGCGCACTGGGTCTCTGGTTGGCTTGATGGCAAGAGGGGGCCTGAAGCCTGGGCTCCCTATGATAATGGCCTGGGACTTGTTGATGTTCACTTTAGCCTGTGAGAGTTCAGAGTAATCCTTGAGTGACTTTGTAAATATAGACACATCACTTTTAGATGTCAGTCCTACAATGCAATCATTGACAAAGGCCTTGATTGTGAATGGGTCTTGTCCATAGGTCCGCAGGCCCAACAGTTTGGTGCTGAGGTGGCGTATCTATGGATTGATGGCTAGGTTGTATAGGAGAGGGCTAAGAGGGTCTCCTTGGCGGAGGCCTTGGAATAGGAAGACCTCTTCTGTCTCCCCATGGGCCGTTACCACTTGGATGGATGATTCTTGTAGAAGAGATCTTAACCAGGCCCTAAAGGTTTCAGGGACTGAGTGGGATGAGAGGCACACATCAAGGTATGACCATGATACCCTATCATATGCCTTTTCTTGGTCCAGGAAGATAGCAATACCATTCTGTTATTTGTCCCGCAGTATATTTGTGACTGTGTTCACATTGTTGGCAATATTGCGGCCCGGAGTAAATCCGTATTGATTAGGGTGTGTGGCCAGAGGGATTATTTTGCACATCCTGGCAACCAGAATTTTGCAAAGTAGCTTCTGGTTGGTGTTAAGGAGTGTGATAGGCCGCCGGATCTTCAGTTCTGCTCTTGATTCCTTCTTGTGAAGCAGAACTGTCAAGCCATTACCACCACCCGGGATGGTAGACCCATTTCTTAGGGCCGCGTTAAACACATCCAAAAGAACTGTTCTAAAGAGGGTGGAATGGTGCCAGTAGAATTCATATGGCAGCCCATTGGGACCGGGGGCCTTCTGTTTTGGTGCCATGTGAATGGCTTCTTCCAGCTCTTCCATTTCAATAGGGAGGTCAAGATCTTTCATTTCAGGAGTTGCCAGAACCACCTCTAGCCATTTCCTGAGGGCCGCAGGATTTGGTTCCCTTTTGGAGGCATATAGGCCGCTGTAGAAAGTGTGTGTTGCAGAAAGAACCCCTTCCTTTGAGGTATGAGATATGCCTTTATCCACAACTTCAGATAGAGTCTTCTGTGCGCTCCTTGTCTTGTACATGGCAATAAAGGCCTTGGCAGGCTGTTTGCCCTTAATTGCCAAAGAGGTTGCCGCCTGAAGGCGGGCTAGGTTGGATTAGTTCTGTTCAATCCTAGCCAATTTTATGCAGGCTGCTTGCCAGGAGGCCGTCCAGCCCCTGGTTTTTTGTTTTGGCATGTTTGCCTCCAGGTGTCAGATGATATTGGTTATTCTTTGTTTGTAGGCGTTCCTAGAAGTCATGAGTTGGGATGATTCCTTGCAAATCTGCTCCTTAACATTGGATTTAATGGCGGCCCATTGGTCCGCCTGCCCGTGTTTTTTTGTTGATCTCATTGTTGAGGTGATTGATTGGCTAATCCGTTTTCTGTTTGAGTTGTTAGGAAGCAGGCGTGATCTGTATGTTGCGCATTTCCTTTGGTCCCCAAAACCTAATGGTGGCGCAGAGGAGTCTGTGATCAAACCCTAGGATGTCAACTGGTAGGTGTGGAAAAGATATGGCTGTCAAGCCTGGGGAAATAAATATATATTCAATACAAGAAGTAGAGAATTCTATTGTTTCCACAATGTTGATCTGAGTCATAATTGCAGGATATCCCACTTCAAAATCTGCTATGTCAATGAGTTCCAAGCCCTGTTGCCAGTCCCCAAATAAGCCTGCATGATCAGGAAGGGGGATGGGTAGAGCCTTGTCTGCTGGTAGCAGCCACAAGTTGAAGTCCCCAACACAGATGGTATTTGGAGGGAACTCAATCTTCTTGAGTTGTGCAAAAAAGGTTGCTTTGTCCTTGTGGGCCAACAGGCCGTAAATAACTGCAAAGGTGAAATCTTCATCTTTGATGTCAATATCTGCCATTAGAAGTCTACCGTCAAGATGTGTATGTTTGTTTGTTGCTTTGATTGGAGATCCCCATCTGATCCATATGCAACATTTCTTGAATCAAAGGGTAGTGTGTGGTAGCATGAGCCCCTGAAAATTTGGCCCGGCCTCAGAGCTGCAGTTGACTTCAGTCAAGACCACCAAATCAGCTTTGAGGGAGAGCAGGATGTTTCTTTTCTTTGCCTGGGACTGGGGGCATGAAAATCCTGCAATTTTGAGCGTCCCTATTTTGATTATGGTTCCAGTAGCCACTATGCCAACGCGGCCCCACCGGCAGTGGGACCACTATTGTCAGTTGCTGTAGAGTCTCTTGGTTTCTTATTCACCTTAGACTTGATAGGCTCCCCTAATGTGTATGGGGCTGGCTTGGTTATTGCAGAAAGTTTGGTCTGGGCCTTGCATCTTGGTCTGCCACCCTCTTGTGTAGAAGCTTCCTGATTGTGAGTGGGTGGAGTTTGGGCTTGTGCATTTGCATGTTCTCTTGGGCCTCTGCAGCAGGGGAATCAGCCAATAAAACTTGGGCTGGGTTTTCCATTGGCCCATCCATTTCAGTGTCATTAATAGACTGGGTCTCTTGCACATGCATTTGGGTGGCCTGAGGTGCCTCTGCATGGTCAGATTCAGGTACCACCATTGGTTGTGGCTGAGTCTGGGTTTGGGCCTTTACATGAGCCTTTTTATGGTATGATGTGATTGGCTTGACCACCTCATACTCAGCCATGGTGCCCCAGGCTAGGGCTACAAGAGCATTGGCCTGGGTACCAGTTGGCTCAGTATTAAGAGGTTCCTTGGGGGTGTCTTGTTCCGCGTCCTGGACCCCTGCTATGGTTGTAGGACAGAGAGCCTCTCTGTGGCCAAGCGCAGAGCATAGCGCACAAATGGGTGGGCTTGCTCTGGGAAGACCTTGAAATCTCCACCCAACGTACCATTGTTTTTCATAATGGTTGTGCAGTGTGGGATGGACAAAATTCTGCTATTCTCATATGGCTTGATCATAGCCATTGCCTTTGCTGTGGTCAGGTGGCCCATGTATGGGTTCTTTAGCAGTTCAAACTGCACAATTTCCCCATACTTGGACAGTCCTTCTTTAAGCTGAGATTACACCTCCTCTCTAGGCATGTACAAAGGCAGGGCCTCAAAGGACATGAAGAGTGTGGTGTCCTGGTTGAATATGGTGTGGGTGGTGGGCAGGACTGTCTGGGTCTTCTTCCCCTTGGGATCAGTAATCTCAAGGGTGAAAATCTCTTCCGCTGCTTGATCTGCATCTTCCTTGAAGAGGAAGCCAAGATCAAAGAAGTCATTTAGAGGGCTCTAGTGAAGAGATACAGCCTTTGGATACGCTGTGGCAATTGCTTTGGCCACCTCCTGGAACTTGGTGGGGTTGCCTCCAAAGTTGACTCTAATCCCATGAGGGACAGAGGACTTGGGGAGGGCTCTGGTGATGTCCTGAAACCAGCATTCATAAGTGATGAACTTGAACCACCCTTCAGATGGCACAAATAGTCCCTTCTTGGTAGTTCTGGCAAAGTATACTAGTTGGTCCTTGACAGGGTGCTTCTGACCCTGGACCACCTTGGCCCAGGATCTATTGTTGTTGTTAGCCATACCTTTCTTCTTAATAAAAGCCTTGTTTAAACTCAGACTCTTATGTGCTTATCACTTGCTTTTAAATTCTCAATTCCAAAAAATGGGATTGAGCTGATCAAGAAAGGTGTCATCCCAAAGTTCATTACTCTACATTCAAAGGATCCAAATTGTGTACAGAACACAGTCTTTGGTATGTCCTTTTCTTTTACTTCAACCTGGTTGTAACCTGAGGTGAGGTCAATTTTGGAGAAAAATTTGGCTCCTGAGAGTCTTGCAAACAGATCCTCTATAAGTGGAAGATGGTATTTATTCTTTAATGTGCTTGCATTTAGTGCTCTGTAGTCCGTTACTAGACGCAGAGTGCCTTCCTTTTTCTTTACAAAGAACACTGCTGCCTCCCACGGTGATTCAGATGGGTGGATGAATCCTTTTGCTAGATTGTCCTCAATATGTGTCTTGATGGTTTGGGTCTCCATGGGAGAGAGTCTGTAGAGGGGTACAGGTTTAGGCATGGCCTTACATAAGTCAATGCCATGTTTGACCTCTTGTTTGGGGGGCAACTCTGTGAGTTCTTCTTTGAATACATGGGCATATTCATTTAGGAGTGCCACAAGTTCTGGGAATTGGATTTTTGTTGTTTGTATATTATTGAATTCAGTGTACCTCATTATGTGGAGGGTACTATCTTTAGTTAGACGTTCTGAGTTGTCTTGGTTTATGACCTGGACAAATACTGTGTCTCTTAGAATGAGGTTGTTGGGTTCTTTGAGGATGTTAAAATTGACTCCATTGCGTTTGATGGTCATGGTTTTTGTTTTCCAACATATGCTGGAGTTCACTTGGGTGAACCAGTCCATGCCTGCTACAATGTTGTAGTTTATGTTGTTCATGACAAGTCCTTTGATGGACGGTTGTATGCCTTGGAGGTCAAATCTGAAGGGAGTTGTTTTACCTTTGAGTATAACCTTTGATTTATCTACCATTCTGGCGTATTTGAAGTTGGATTTGACAACTGGTAGTTTGTACTTGGTTACAAATGGTTTGCTTACCATAGTGTGCTGTGCACTAGAGTCAAATAAAATTTTATTTGTATGTGATTTTTAAGTGCATTGATAGACAATCAGTTGTGAGCAATCTTTAATTTTTACATTCATAAAAATGGAGGATTGTGGGACAAGTGGGATGAGAGCAGCAAAGTTTGTGCCTTGGTACTTCTTCTTGTCAAGTTGGGGGGAGACAGGGGCACTTAAGCCTATTCCCTCTCCTCTTTTCCCTGTTCCCCTATTTTGAGACCTTCAAGGTCAGAAAATGTGGGGTCTGATTCATAGCAGGTTGCTATTTCAGCATTGTTTACTTTGGCAGTGTCCTCCTTCTTGGGATGGGAGTGGTTTGCAATTTTGCTGTGATTGCCAATTAGTTGCAATTTGAGTTGCTGTTGCTATGATTGGTGTTTTGGCGTTTGTTGCCATTGGATTTTTCTCTGCCATTGCTGTTTGAGGCGCAGTTGCTGTTACATGCAGCATATTCCATGTTTGTGCGTTTTTCCGCGTGCTTGGCTTCTGCAATGAGTGCAGGCATGGAGGTGTTAGCTTCTGGAAAAATGAGGGCAGCAACAGAGGGTTTCATTATGTTGATGAATGAGGCTCTGGTATGTAAGTTGTCAGCTTGCACTGGAGTTTGAATCTTGCGGCGTATTTGTCAGGGATCCACTTGGAAGGGAACAAGTTCCCTAATTGGTGGGCCAAGGCCCCTAAGTTGAAGTCCTGCTATTACTGAGCCAATGGGAACCGTGACCATTGTGAGGTGTCCTAGGTGACCCAAGTAGGAAAATCTTCCAAACATAGAGCTGAACCGACCAAGTATGTAGTATCCCACCATGTACGTCAAAAGGTAGAAGGAGGCATAAGTTCTAACCAGAGCAGGTTTGGCAGGAGGCGGAGTGAATGAACGTCCATATTGGAATTTACGTCCCCAGCGGCTGGAGGGGTACTTGAACCATCCATGTGCAAGAGATTCCTTTTGATGGGTGTCATCTGGAGAAGAGTTATATCAGTCAGTAGTGGGTGTTGGGTTTTCCAAGGTTAACACCACCAACAATAAGGAAGCTAGAAACCAGAACAGGAATAGAATTCCTCTTGTGGCTTTAAAAATAAGTTATCAGAAGGTAAGTGAGTAGCAGGTATAGGATAAAGTCTTTATTATTGGAACAACTAAGTTTGATAAAGTTGTTTCACTTAAATAGCCTCAAAATAGAGGCTGGGCAATTTAAGTGGATAGTGGGGGAGATGAGAGGGATTCCCCAATAATTTTCATAAATATTATGGCTGAAACTACTACCTGGGATAGATGGGCATTGATTCTGGACTGTATATGTAATATAAACATAATTTTAACAGAGACAGAATTAAGATAAGCCACAAGATCTTGGTAATTAAAGAGGTCTTCATAATGAACATCAAGTGAATTAAAGAGCAAAGCCTCAGTTTCATCTTCTTCTAATAGATCTGTGGCCGTCAAGATGATCCAAAGCAGCCAATCAGCTGCCGAGCAGTAAGTGATGTTATCACTTAACTTGCTAACCTTTTTGAACTTGATTTGAGGTAAAAAAGCAAAAATTGATTCAATATAATGATTATAAATAGCTAAAGTAAGTTTGCTAGTTGATTAAAACTAACAATTGGTGTTTCTTGAAGATTTTGGGTTTGATTCCTGTTCCAATCAACCATATCAAACAAACTAGTGTTTAAAACTTGGTGGCTGTGTTGTTGTGTCTGTGCTGTATCCTTACTGTGGTCAAAAAATTAAAGGAGTCAGGGAAGGAATCCCTGACACTATCCTCCCCAAGAAGGCCCTTCTCTTCCAGAGTCTCTTTGTAGCCTGAGAGGGCTTCCAGTGTGTTATCTAGGTTCTCTTCTGGGTGCCAGGAATTAGATTCTACCTTATAGCCCTTCCATTTTGCCAAGTATTGGCGTTTGCCTTGGGAGGTGCGGTGATTGAGGATGTCTTCTACTTCCCATTCCAGAGTATGGTTCAAGATTATAGGAGGAGGATCCTTGTGATCCATGTCATATGGTAACCCTTTGAATTTAGACAGAAGGCTAATGTGGAAGACATCATGGGCAGAGGAGCCTGCAAGAAGTTTGAGTTGGAAATTAACATCAGAGCATTGCTCAATGACCAACAGGGGCCCAATCTTCTTTGGTCCTAGTTTTTGCCCCGGAATATCCAGTTTGAGATTCTTAGCACTGATGAACACGTAGTCTCCCACTTGGATGTCATCAGGTGTTCTTCAATGTTTATCAGTTTGGGCCTTATACTTCAGGATGGTCTTTTATAGTTGTGTCTTAAATTGTTGATGATTCTTGAGTAAAGAGGTTGCCCATTGGTGCACAGAAGGAATAGTGTCTTTGGTTGCAAGGTCAGGAAGATCTTCAGGGTTATATCCATAGTTGGCAAATAAGGGGGATACTCCAATATAATCATGGTGATTGTTGTTGTAGCATAGTTGGGCAAGTGGAAGTAGAGTTACCCAATCATCCTGTCATAAGTTCACATAGTTCCTGAGAAACCCTTCCTGTACTTGGTTAACCCTTTCTGTTTGTCTGTCCGTCTGAGGATGAAAGGATGTGAACATGAGAGTTTTAAAACGTAATGCCTTCATTAGGAACTGCCAGAACTTGGATGTGAATTTTGTACCTCAATCCGAGATGATGTTGTTGGGAATTCTGTGGTTGGCAATTACATGAGTAAAGAGCATGTTGGCAGTGTCTTCTGCCGTTGCGCGCTTGAAGGGTGTAAATATTGTATATTTTGTTAGCCAATCTACTACCACAAAGATGCTGGTCATGTTGTTGCTCTCTGGAATGTCCACAATAAAATCCATGGAGATGGAATGCCAAGAACGTGGAGGGATAGTAAATGGTTTGAGTAATCCTTGGGGCTTCATGGTAGAGGGTTTGTTGCAGCCACACAGTACACATGTGGAGATGTATTTGGCAGCTGTTTTCTTCAGATTAAGCCACCAGTATCTTTGTTAGATTCTCTTGAATGTCTTGCAAATGCCTCCATGTCCTGTGAGAGAGTTTTGTGGAAACTTTCCAAGATTGTTTATTGGTGTTTGTTGGTTGGTACGTAAAGGCTTCCATTCTTCAACCAAGATCTGTTGACTAGCTTAAGGCCAGTGGGAGTGTTCTCCTTATCAAGGAGTTGAGATGCTATGATGTCCTGGTCCAAGGTGGATAGATAAGATAGGTTCATGATGTGGGAGATAAACTGATCTTCAGAGAGTATGGCGCGCTCATTGTATTTCCTGTAGGACTGGCTTGGGTCATCTAAGTCCTCTTGTCTACTGATGGTGTCTGGTATTATGTTATGATGTCTTGGAGTGTAACTGATCTTGAAGTCAAAGGCAAGTAGATCAATATCCCATTGTGCCAGATGTGGGCTAACCTTCCTCTTCTCAGTGAAGTAAAGTAGGTTCTTATGGTTGGTTCTGATTTGCACAGGAAATTTACTTCCTTCCAAGTAGTGACGCCAGTGGTCTAAGGATTTGACAATGGCAAAAGTTCCTTCTTGTATATGTGGTAACTTTTCTCTTGGTATACCAGCTTATAGGAGTAGAACGCCATAGGGTGGAGTTCACTATCCTCCCCAAGCTGCAGTAACACCCCTCCCAGGGAAAATTCAGAAGCATCCGTGTCCAAAAAAATTGGCGTTCAGGGTCTGGGCGGAGAAGGACCGGGGCCAAGGTGAAAAGCTTCTTGAGGATCTCAAACGCCTGGTCAGCTTCCAACAACCAGACAAAGGGAACCTTTTTAGAGGTAAGGTGAGTGAGAGGGAGAGCAGTAGAAGAGAAATCCTTGATAAACTTGCAGCAAAAATTTGCAAGACCTAAGAACCTGCAAAGTTTGGTACAAGTTGTGGGTCTCAGCCAGTCCAAGACTGTCTGTACCTTGGAGGGAGCAACCGCAAACCCACCTGGGTTAATCTTGTATCCCAGGAATTCAATCTTGTAACAAAAAATTTGCATTTTTCAAGTTTGCAGAACAATTGGTTGTCAATGAGCAATTGGAGGACCTCCCGTAGGTGTATGGTATGGGCCTCCTTGTTCTGTGAGTATACCAAGATGTTGTCAAGATAGACAACCACGCAGACATCAAGTAGAGGAAAGAGCACCTCACTCATTAGGCCTTGAAAGGCTGCAGGGGCATTGCTCAAACCAAAGGGCATCACAAGATTTTCATACAGCCCAAAGGGAGTGTGAACTGCAATCTTCCACTCATGACTTTCAGCAATATGTATCTGATTATAGGCACTGCAGAGATCTAGCTTGGAAAACACCTTGGCGTGGGTAAGTTGGTTGGTCAGGGACTCAAAAAATGGTAAGGGGTTGCAATTCCTAATGGTTATGGCATTAAGTTTGGTGAACTCCACTAAGGGCCGCAGGGTGCCGTCAGCCTTCCCTACAAAGAACATGGGTGATGAACAGGGGGGATTGGATTGACGCATAAATCCTTTGGTTAAATTTTCATCAAGATATGCCTTCATTGAAATTCCTTGTGCTTGGTTCATGGTATAGAGTTTTCCCCAGGTGGGGGAGTATTGAGCAACTTGGTTTATTGCTGGCATGTTCAAAGCTACAGATATATGTTAGCCTTGCCAATGTACTCTACCTAATTCTATGCAAGAGCACTACAGACTACAATAGAATAGAACTTTGAAGATAATTACGTTTATTGAAACTGGAGTACAATCTAGCCAGCGGCTGCAATCTATCCGGGTGTAACTAAGAACTTGTTGCCATCCTTTCAGGCATCTGTATCAATATATACTGCAACAACCCTTGTTCTTGTCATTTCAGACAGTTCTCAGTGGCTACCTTTGCAATAGGTCCATCTTTGCTGGCTGTGTCTATCCTGATTGGCTGTCCTTGGCATGTGTGTTGCTACTGGTCTTTTCAGGCGTACATGGCACTTCAGCTACAGCCTACACTCTTCTTGAGCTAGCCTACTGTTATTTATTGATTAGCTGTATCTTACACGCCTATTATTGCGCTGGGAAACTACACTGTATTTAGTTGATGCTTATAAAGGGTCCTTAATCTGTCTTCCAACATTGGAAGGTGGAATTCCGGTATTCCATTTGTAGGGCTTAATCAGTGATCCTTTTCTGGCTGGCAAGTCTTCTGCTTATTAATGCAACTGTTCAAATTAGAGATTATACGGCATATGATAGCAGACTCAATCCAGTATTGACCCGTAGATTATCTGCCGTGTAAAGCTGACCCAAACCAATAAGAAACCTGATTATACACCGTGTAGCTCTGACCCAAACTCGGTATTTCCTGATCTTTTGCATATCACTTGTTTGATATGAGCATATATGCTCATTGTGCAGTATGGGGCTAGGTTGATACAACGTCCAGTAGGGTGGATTAGGAGGTGATTAATTGATGATCTTTAGGTTATACAGCGTAGAATCAATGATAACCACTATGTTGGCTAACATTTATACGGCGTATAATTGTTACACCAATTATAATAAAGCAAGTAATATACAGTGTATAATCAGTACACATTGGAATGATAATCAAGCAATAATACAGCGTATAATTGCAACATCTATTATAGTAAACTAACAATTACACGGCGTGTAACTGCCATATCTATTATAATAAACTAATGATTTTACAGTGTATAATTATTACACTTAATTAAATGATAACCAAGTGATAATACAGCGTGTAACTGATTAAGATCTGTGTGCAATGATTAGCCTGATCATTTGTGGTCAATCAGCCTAATCTCACAGGGAGGAGCCTGGTATCAAGTCAACTCTAAGGTTGGATGGTCTTCTCTTGGGGAGGATGGAGCAAAGTTCTTTTCTGAAGGCCTCTTTTAAGTCTTGAATTTCTTCTGCTATGGAGTCATGTTCTTGGTCACCCAAAAGATGTAGAGAGTTCAGGTAGGCCGTGAAATTCTCTGATACCTGGTGATATGGCTTCTTGATAGGTATGGTGGTAGTTTTCCCATGAGAGTGAAATGTGACTGAATTTGTATCCCAGTTAAACTGCAACTTGGCTTCCTGACACCAGGGAGATCCCAAGACTAACAGGAAGGCCAAGTTAGAAAGAGTAGAGGTGGGTAGGTGGTATGAGTTGTTTCTAATTTGGGTGTGGAGAGGTTTGACAAGACGTCCTACTTGGGCAGGTGTACCTTCAGAAAGTCTTACAGATGCTAGTCCTGAGGTCTTAAAACCTAACAATGTCAAAAGGTCTTGATCAATGAAGTTCCCCATTGCCCCCGTGTCAATCAGTGCGTAGCTGGTTGTAGTGCCAAATTTGTGGTCTAGAAAAACTGGCAAAAGAGCATAAGACTGGGTTGAAGATTTATTGACATCTGTGGTTGAAAGAAGATGGCCTGAAGCGGATTGTACCTTGGAAAGTGCCTGTCAATCTTTGGCAGAGTGACCTGATTGTCCACAGTAGAGACACAGTCCTTTGCGGACTTGACGTTGTTTCTCTTTGGGAGCCAACTGGTAACCTCCCCCGGGTTTTGGGACTAGTCCCTTGGGAACCTTGGCAGGGGATGGTGAATTTTGGGCAGGTAGAGTCTTGGAATTGTTCCAAGAAGGAAGCTGTTTTACCTTGGAGAACCATTTCAAGATCTCTTTGTTAAGTTCAGAGAACTTATCAGGTAATACATGATGGGCCAGGAAGTTCTTGAGCTCAGGGGACAGTTTAATCTGAAAGAGGTAGCAAGCTTCAGCATCAGTCATCCTGATTGCTTCCTTGAGGCAAGAGAACTCTTTGACATAGTCCTTGGTGGCCATTCTGCCTTGATATAAGGTCATTATGCGGTCTCTGAGTTCTTCTGTGGTCTGGGACGGCACTACGGTAGACAACAAGGAGTTGCAGAAGGCAGGGTAGTTGTTTAGTAACTTCTCCCCTTGAAGGGTGGCTTTGGCGTACCAGACGTGAGCCTTGCCAGTAAGCTTTTTTGGCCACATGGTGCACCTTCTGTGTGTCAGTCTTAAATTGTATGAGATGTTTCAAACAGTGACTGTGAGAAAGCTAGAAGCATAATGATCTCATTTCCTTTGTTGTTGTTGGGGGATACTGCTGAAATCTGGTTTAGTACCGCGGTTTGGTTTTGAACCTGTTGAGGTGCAGATACGTTAGAGGCAACAGATGTTTTGGTATACATAAAGAGACAAACCATATGATAGGTGGTGAGACTGATGATGGCAGTATTCAAGATGACCGCAAGGCTCTTGATGAGTGCAGTGTAAAGCAGGTAACTTGAAGGGGTTGATTCTGAGCTTCTAAGTAAGAAGCCCAGTATGGGTTCCAACAAACTGTCAGGGACCCACTTGGCAGGGAATAAACTCCCTAGCTGATGGGCCAAAGCCCCTACATTCAAACCTGCTATTACCGAGCCAATAGGAACCGTGACCATTGCAAGATGTTCAAGGTGTCCTAGGTAAGAAAATCTTCCAAACATAGAACTGAAACAACCAAGTAGATAGTAACCCACAAAATACGTCAAGAGGTAAAAGGAGGCATAAGGTCTAACCAGGGTAGGTTCAGTAGGTGGTGCAGTAAACAAACGTTCATAGTGGAATTTACGTTCCCAATGTCCAGAAGGGTATTTGAACCATCCATGGGCAAGGGATTCCTTCTGGTGGGCGTCATCTGGGGAGGAGTTGTACCAGTTGGTTGTAGGAGTTGGATTTTCCAAGGCTGATACCACTGACAAGAAGTAAGCTAGAAACCAGGATAGGAATAGAATTCCTCTCATGGCTTCAAAAATGAGTTTTATCGGAAAATGGAGGAGTAGCAAGGAGTGGAATAATCTTTATTGTTGGAACATTTAAGAATGATAAGGTTTGCACACTTAAATAGCCTCCAAAATGGAGGCTGGAATATTTAAGTGGTCATTTGGGGGAATGAGAGGGATTTTCCAATGATTTTCATGACTATAATGTATGAAATTAATACCTGTGTAATATTGGCTTTGATTTGGGTCAGGAAAGATGGTATAATCTCATAAATGAAAAATAAGAGAGCAGAGTAAGCCACAAGATCAGAGGCAATTAAGCAGTGTATAGGCTGAAGATCAAGTAGTGAAGAGTACGGGGCTAGCACTAAAAACAGAGAGAGCGGGTCACCAGTTGTTTGGAGAGCTAAACACAGCCAATCAGAAGCAACACAGTAAGTGACGTTTACAGACTTCTTATTAACACTTTTGAATTTGAAAGGCGTTTTGAAAGCAAAAACTGATTGAATTACAAGGTAATAAAAAGGTAAATCAAAGGTTTGTGTTGATCCAGTACTAACAATACGTTCATTAACAGTGTCTGGGGTTTGAATCCAGTTCCCCAAGGTTTCCAAAGACCAAATATTATTGTTAAGTCTGTTGTGTTGTGTTTTTGATTGGGTGTCTTCAAAATCTTTGTTCTGGTGTTGGTTTGCAACTATGTTTTTCCCAAGGCTGTCAATAAAAGTCAGGTAGTCAGGGAAAGAATCCCTGACAGCAGGGAACAAGTTCCCTAATTGGTGGGCCAAGGCCCCTAAGTTAAGTCCTGCTATTACCAAGCCAATGGGAACCGTGACCATTGTGAGGTGTCCTAGGTGACCCAAGTAGGCAAATCTTCTAAACATAGAGCTGAACCAACCAAGTATGTAGTATCCCACCACGTACATTAAAAGGTAGAAGGAGGCGTAAGGTCTAACCAGAGCAGGTTTGGCAGGAGGCGGAGTGAACAAACGGCCATATTGGAATTTAGGTCCCCAGTGGCTGGAGGGGTACTTGAACCATCCATGTGCAAGGGATTCCTTTTGATGGGTGTCATCTGGAGAAGAGTTTTAACAGTCAGTAGTGGGTGTTGGGTTTTCCAATGTTAACACCACCAACAAGAAGGAAGCTTGAAACCAGATCAGGAATAGAATTCCTCTCATGGCTTCAAAAATAAGTTATCAGAAGGTAAGTGAGTAGCAGGTATAGGATAAAGTCTTTATTGTTGGAACAGCTAAGTTTGATAAAGTTGTTTCACTTAAATAGCCTCAAAATAGAAGCTGGGCAATTTAAGTGGATAGTGGGGGAGATGAGAGGGATTTCCCAATAATTTGCATAAATATTATGGCTGAAACTACTACCTGGGATAGATGGGAATTGATTCTGGACTGTATATGTAATATAAATATAATTTTAACAGAGACAGAATTAAGATAAGCCACAAGATCTTGGTAATTAAAGCGGTCTTCATAATGAACATCAAGTGAACTAAAGAGCGGAGCCTCAGTTTCATCCTCTTATAATAGATCAGTGGTTGTCAAGATGATCCAAAGCAGCCAATCAGCTGCCAAGCGGTAAGTGATGTTATCACTTAACTTGCTAACCTTTTTGAACTTGATTTGAGGTAAAAAAGCAAAAATTGATTCAATATAATGATTATAAATAGCTAAAGTAAGTTTGCTAGTTGATTAAAACTAACAATTGGTGTTTCTTGAAGATTTTGGGTTTGACTCCTGTTCCAATCAACCATATCAAACAAACTAGTGTTTAAAACTTGGTGGCTATGTTGTTGTGTCTGTGCTGTATCCTTACTGTGGTCAATAAAATTAAAGGAGTCAGGGAATGAATCCCTGACAGTATTTCTTTGAATTCATTGGCATAAGCTGTGATAGTGGTCTTCTGAAGAAGATCACTGAGCTGTATTGCAATGTCTTGGAGGGATTTGGTGACGTGAAAATTGTGTGTGATGTCTGTTTTGAACTCTTTCCAGTTGTCAAGCTGGTCACCAGTTTTTGAGCCAACCCAGGTGGCAAACCAGTTAGCTGCGGCCTTGTACAGGCGCTTGCTGGCTTCCTGGACCCATTTTTTGTGGGGGATGCGGCTGGCGCAGAGTTTAGCAGCTGAGTGGTCTAGCCAGTTGATGACATTTTACTTGTTTCTGCCAAAGAACTTGCCAATACCAATGTACTTGGTGTTGGTAATTTCACCCTTGATAGGTGGTTGTGCGTTTGTTTGTGGTTGAAGAGAGCGACTGTATTGAATTATCTTGGTGCATACTTTGGGCATGACCAGTCCTTCAAATATGGTGTATCCACTAGGTATATCTTTGTCAATGTCATGGGTGCAGAAGTACGTTTTCCAGGTCTCCTGGGATGTGGCCTGGTTGAGTACGTGAGCGAAGGTGGGCGGGTTTTGATCAGTCATTTTCTCTTTCATGGGTGTGGTCAAAAACCCGTAGCTGCTACCAGTGATAAGGAGCACCTTTTGGGAAAGCTTCAAATATGGAATGGAGAAATAAGAGGAGTATATTTTTTTGGATAATACTTTAGACTTATATAGTCTTGGCTGTGGTGGAGGTTTAGTTGAACCAAACCTAGGGGTTGGTCATGTGCGGGATGTGTTTGAGCTACTGGATACTTGGACAGTCATGTGATATTGCTTGGTTGCCATTCCTGGTATGTTGAACAGTATATTGGAAGGGCACCAAGTTGGGCAATGACTGGATGTTGAGTAGGTTGGTGGTAGCCAGAATACTATTACATCCAGATCCTCAACAACCTGTTGAGATAAACAGAATCAACCCAGTCTAAAAACGGAATTGAAAACCAAGGAGTTTATATTAAATCATAACAGGTTTGGATCTGCTTCATATTTGTTTTTAGACTGAGATGGTTTTGTTTATCCCAACAGGTCATAAAACTACTGTACAATAAGTTAAACTTGTAACTATCCATAATAGATAATACATTTGCAAGTAAGAATTTACTTCTTTCTTCTCCCTATTTTCTACCTAAGGGTATTTTTATGCTTTGTTACACTGCTCCATTGTTGCAACCAAGGTTCAAACCCCGCCTGCTAATGTATCTTATGATACACAGGGGGAGCTCAATAAGTTGCCCCTTGACGTATCTAACGTTATGAATGAATCTGATGGCAATGTCAAATGGCAGGCACTTCATCCTAATTAGGGGTGTTGCCAATTTGACCTGCTGATCCCCGCACAAGTTATTCCTTGGCTCCAAACCCTACATGGAACTCCCCACTATGCCACCCCCTTGTGGCCTTGTGGCTTCCCCATTTAGTATATTAATCACAATATCCTACATTAAATGATACCTTATTCTTATTATTATGTCCTTTCCTATTGGACTGTTGTCTTCCCCAATTCCAAATACTGAATCCTCATTGGTTCAGTTGCAACAGTGGTAGCAGAAGTAGGATCTGACCTATTTCAAAAACAAAATTCCCCCAAGAAAGGACGGAGTACGGCCGCATGGCTACTCCACAACAAGAGATGTTCCTTCCAATCCCCAAGGGGGACATTCCTGAAGGATATGTCATCTATCAAGATCAGTTAGTTCTTACCAGTGTATACAATTGGCTCCGCCTCGGGCAGCATGACGCTAGCGTCACCCCACCACAGTCGGATCTGTTGCAACGTATGCTCAACCTCCAACTAGAGTCCTTCACTGGCGGTGTTGAAGGAGCTGACATTATCAGTTGGCTCCAGTCCACTGAAACGCGCCTCTGTATCTGTCAGGTTCCCGAGTCCATGATGGTTGCCACTGCATCTGGCCGCCTTACAGGGCCTGCTGCCGTGTGGTTCACCAACTGGGCCAGCCAGGAATTTGACGTCACCTGGTGGTGTGTTCTGAGGCGCAGCACAGACACACAACAGGGAATCCTAACCTTAGAATTAGATTTGTACTAAGTCTCGGTTAGATGACAGGGAAGGCAATAGTGTTTACCTTGTGGCCCCAATGAATAATCTCTACTAGGCGTGGCTAGAGAGAGGCGCAGAAGTACAGAAGACACAAAGACAAAAATGTTAATAGAACTTAATTTTATTGGTAAAATATGAAATGGAATATATGTGGTTAGGAATACCACAAAACACTACCAGGACGGTAGGATCACTCGCCACAAGCATGAGTGGGGCGAGTGAGTTGCGCAGAGTCAGGAAACCAAACAACATATTTCCTGAAGCAGAAGCCAGTTCATTTTGAGAGTCAAAAGCAAAAGCGAGAGACTTGTCTTCAAAATGGCCCAACAAAGGCAAAATTGACACATGGTGAATGCTGTTATTCACAATATCCATAGCAACGACCCCGTGTTGCAAACTGCTCATTCCGCAAATAAAGTAACACACTTTTCCTATCTCTTCTGTTTCTGCGGGAACACCCACAAGTTACTGGTAGACACTGGGGCTGATCACACCATGGTAGATCAGGTGTTCGCTGACTCCCAACAATTATACCAAGTACCCAGCAGGTTCAAAGCAGTACGTGTAGCTGATTCCTGCAGGATTGTCATCACCCACAAGATGGTACCCTTCTCTGTGAGAATGGGAAACGTCCAGGTTAAGCTCTCTGGACCAATCATGGCAGGCCTCAGCCACAACGTAATTGCTGGCCTCAAATGGCTCTGGCATAACCGCCCTTACATCAACTGGGATACCTCTGTCATCACCCTCAATAGAAATGGGGTGGGTTTTCAGATTTACCCCATGAAAATGAACAAACTACTATATGACACTGTGTTCTTCAGAATGACAGAAACAGGCTCATATGACTTCAAGGGGGGAAACTAGACTTTAACCAATGTTCAGTTGAAGTTATCTGTGCAGAACCATCTGCAGTCCCTCCCTTGTTGAAATCACCACCACCAGCGCTAGCTGCACTCCTCAAGGAGTACAAGGACGTATTCAGTGAAACACTTGAACAACTACCTCTACCCCGGGAGATCCAGCACACTGTACAACTTCAAGGATTGTTACCTAAAGCACGACCATTATACCGTCTCACACCAAAGGAAGATGAAACCCTCCGCCAGCACCTTGTGGACGCGCTTGATAAGGGATTCATTTGCCCCTCGCTCTCTCCATACAGGGCGGCGGTCTTCTCCATAGCTAAGAAGGATGGGTCTCTTTGCCTGGTCACAGACTACTGCGCCCTAAATGAGGTGACAGTTAAAAATAAGTACCCCCTGCTGCTGATTGACGACCTGTTTGATACACTTGCAGGCGCAAAGGTCTTTAGCAAAATCAATCTCACTGCGGGGTACAACCAGGTCCGCATTGCACCAGGGAATGAGGCAAAAACCGCCTTCTGCACGCGCTATGGGTCGTTTGAGTGTTGTGTCATGAACTTCAGAATGACCAACACTTCCTCCACCTTTGCCATGTTGATGAACAAAGCCTTCAAGGAACTGATTGGGAAGTGTGTGGTTGTGTACCTTGACAACATTATTGTCTTCAGTCAAGATCAAACCACACATATCCAACACCTCTGTGCTGTCCTCACCACCCTTCGGGGAAACCAACTAGAAGCTAAACCCTCCAAATGTGAGTTTCTCAAGTTGGAGTTGTTATTCCTTGGGCACACCATCTCTGCCCAAGGGATAAAGCCCAATCCCGCAAAAATCAAGGCAATCACTAGCATGCCGCCACCCACTGATGTGGGCCAAGTGCAAACATTCCTGGGCATGGTTACCTATGTACGCAAGTTCATCCCCAATTGCAGGGAACTAATTGCACCTCTCACTGAGCTCCTCAATACCAAACAATGCTTCCATTGGACCCCTGCCAGAGATCAAGCCTTTGAGACGTTGAAGCAAAGGCTCACAACAGCACCAGTACTGCAGTTCCCCAACTAAAACCGACAGTACAAACTTGAGACTGATGCCTCTGACAGGGCCATAAGGGGCGTGCTAAGGGTAGAAACTGACAATGGTGTCTTACTCCCCGTAGTGTATTAATCCAGGAAACTCACTGACTCGGAACAATGTTATCCCATCCATGATAAAGAGCTGGCAGCCATTGTACACTGTGTTGAGAAGTGGTGCTGTTACTTGGAAGGTGCAACCTTCCCACCCCGCGTTCTGACGGACCATAAGTCCCTCCAGTATTTCAACATGCAGTCCCATCTGACACGCCGCCAAGCAGGATGGGTTGAATGCCTGTCCCCTATCAATTACGCATCAAATATAAGCCTGGAAAAGAGCTCATTACAGCTGACGCTCTTTTACGACTCTACGTAGTGTCCATCACTGGGGATGACAGTCTGGACCCAGACTGGCCCATGCTTTACCTGCGCCCTGAGGCAACCCGCTACAAGAGCCTTAACTTGGTTACCATCTCCAAGCTGAAGGATAACAAGAGTCAGTTCACCATTGATGCTGGAAACGTCTGTCGCCGAGCTGAGACAGGCAAGAAGACGCTGTATATCCCCACCACACAACAAGGAGACACCATCTTACACTATCACCAAACCTTGGGTCACATCAGAGGGCGCAACCTCTTCGAAATCATGAAACATAAGGTTTGGTGGCCGCGCATGCACCAAGACATCCTGGACCTCCTCAAGACATGTGTATTGTGTAAAAAGAATACGTCCAAACCTGCACCTCCTAAGTCTGTTCTACCCATCAAGGCTATGAAACCCTTCGAACAGTGGGCCCTTGACATTGTGGGACCGCTTCTCAAAGACAGACTAGGTAAAAGGTATATTATCACCGCTATCAACTATTTCACGTGTTGGCCAGTGGCCTGGGCCACAACCAACCACACTGCCACCACTGTTACCCACTTTATTGGCAAGGAGATTGTGGCTTGCTTTGGGCGACCCAAGCGTCTCATCACAGATGGTGGGCCTGAACTTGTTGGACACGTCGTGAAGGCATACTGCGTCAAGAACGCGCTCCAGCATATAGTCACGACCCCCTATCATCCGCAAGCCAACGGGCGCGTGGAACAACTAAACAGCTCCCTAGTTCAATTGATTGCCAAGCTCTCACAAGAGCACCCTAATACTGCGTGGACTGAACATCTTTCCACTGCCCTACTGATCCTGTGAGCAAGAATCAACAAGGCACTGGGTTCAGTCCCAACACCCTGGCCTTTGGAACACCTGACAGTCTGACAGGGGTTGAACAGGGAAAACTATGGTCCAAGGTTCCCGACAAACCCCCCTTAGTGCCAACTCCCTCCCTAGACCAATGGCGCGCCAAAGCCCGGGAGGTCAAACACAAGCGGATTGCAGGGAGGACGAAACACCTCAAAGCTAGATACGCCGTAGGTGACTCTGTCTACACCCTCAACCCCAATTCTGCCAAGTTAGAACCCAACCACCTAGGGCCCTTCAAGGTAGCTGCCGTCTATGACAACCACACCTACCAACTTGAGGATGCCCAGGGAAACACCAAGAAACTTCACCACAATTGCTTGCGCCCCTGTCGTGCCATCCCCACACAAAGGTTGTTCGTGCAGACTTTCCCAGACCTTCCGCAGACTCCAGTCCTGGTGTCTGACAACAAACAGGGGGCAAGGGGGGTGTTGCAACTGAGGTTCAAACCCTGCCTGCTAATGTATCTAACATTATGAATGAATCTGATGGCAATGTCGAATGGCGGGCACTTCATCCTAATTAGGGGCATTGCCAATTCGACCTGCTGATCCTCGCACGAGTTATTCCTCGGCTCCAAACCCTACATGGAACTCCCCACTATGCCACCCCCTTGTGGCCTTGTGGCTTCCCCATTTAGTATATTAATCACAATATCCTACATTAAATGATACCTTATTCTTATTATTATGTCCTTTCCTATTGGACTGTTGTCTTCCCCAATTCCAAATACTGAATCCTCATTGGTTCAGTTGCAACAGTGGTAGCAGAAGTAGGATCTGACCTATTTCAAAAACAAAATTCCCCCAAGAAAGACTCAACAACTAAATACACCTATCGTGCTGGTGCTTTTAAAACGGCAATACATATAGCTTACCCTGCAAACCATTCTGACGGTGAAAGGGATAACTAGCCAGGTTTGGATTTAGCACAAGATAATCATAGGAGAGAAAATTCACTTGATTGCAGGATGGGTTTTAATTCAAAAGACCTGGTTGACGTAATCAACACACTGTAAAATGTTGTTAGGGGCTTATAACTGTTATTGTTTTGAAAGAGGGATATTTTGATTCAGACGATTTTTTCAATTGGAATTAGATGGTATTCTTGAAGGTAAGTTCCAAGCTGGCGGTACAGGGCCATTTGATCTTCGGTAGAGAGATTGTTGACAATAGTTTCAAGAACAGTGCCAACGTCCAACTGTTGAGTCTCAATAAACGAAGTGTAATAGATGTATGAGAAAAGCCCCATCATAAATTGACAATCGAAGCGGTCAGTCAAGCCGCCATGTCCAGGAATGACATCGGCAAAGTCCTTGATATTGAAAGCACGCTTGAGTCCCGAAGCAAAGAAACCGCCAAAAGGCGCTATCAGAGAAGCAAATATAGACATGGCAACACTGTGCAGCAAAATGGGTCGTACACGGATCACACGCCATGACCCGCCCAGAATTAGTGCCAGGAGTGAGGCAGTTGGGGGAGGAAGGGCGAATTCGGTTTTGGCAAATACTGGGTTGGGGATGCAGTCAATCTTAGAAAAGGCGGTGATTGTCAAATCTCGAATTGCGCAGATCATGAAGTTGTAGCGACAAAGCCAGAGTGAAAAAAGAACCCCAAAAGTGACTGTGATAAGGAGTCCACCGACAAAGCCCTCCACCGTCTTCTTGGGTGAAAGCTCGATAAGGGGTGTGCGCCCAAAGAAGAAGCCAGCAATATAGGCTCCAATGTCATTGACGATAACCAAGGAAATAGGCAACAAAAACCAGAACATGCCCTTGAAAATGTTTTTGACAATAAAGTGAGAAGTAAATACAACCAGCAGCAGCGCCATGTGTGTCACAGCGAACATGGAGAACTGGAAGCGGTAGTGGTTTTTGCGGAGATTGAGAACAAACCAGATGAATCCAAGGCAGTAGGCAGAAAACGACTTGAAGTAATGGTGGGAGGCAATATTCAGGAGAAATGCATTGGCAAAAATAGTATCCTTAAAGTTGAGAATAATGGAGTCACCATACAAAAAGTAGTTGGTGACAAAGAAAAAATACCTAAAACATTAGCTAGGAATGGCAGTTCGCATTACCAATTAATAGAACGGAGCCACGGCAGTCTGCGTTGCCGATTTGGTAAACTAACCAGGTTGACTACTTCATAATAAATGACTGCTTGGAGAGCCATCACCAACAGAATAATAAAGAGGGGTCCTGAAGCCAAAACACCCCCAAAAACCGATACAAGAACTATTGTGGATATCGCGCGTGTATGCCAGTTAGCCCAGCGTTTCTTGCTGTCCTGATCCACCAGCAGCTGCCATGTAAGCCTTTGAAAGTCGACTGAAAAGGTACCTGAGTTTTAGATTCACATTCTGGACGGACTGCCTCGTCTGACTCATATTCAACACGTTCACTGTTGCTCTTACGAAGGCTGGCTGCCAATTGCTTTGCTCTAGGTTTGATTCTGGTCATTTTTACCTAGGCTGAAGCTAAATCAGTACATAGCGTCAAAACATATTCGACTAAACCGAACAACTAATTAATTAACGTAGTTTGAATTTGGGATAAGCCTGTTTTTTAAAAAAAAGCAGCAAATTCAACAAGCTAACCTGAAATGAAAAACTTGGTGTAAATAGATATAAAGATTTCTTGTGCAGAGATAAAGGGGCTCTGATCTCAGCAGCCAAAACTTATACGAAGTTATTGCATAAGTAGTACCAAAACTCCCTTATACTTTAAGTACGTTGTGATAAAAGGGAGAGTTAAATTTAAACAGAATTTATCTTTCTAGACTTTACACTAATTGGTGACTTCAGAGTCGGATTTTAAACGGTGGCTTTAACAATAACTTTAATGGCTTATATCACTTTAGGAATTTATTAGAACAAGTAAAAATACCAATAAGCAATGAGAATAAACTTAGAAACTGTTAGGTATTGGGAGCACAAAAAGTAAAATAAGTTAACGATAGTAGTATATCAAGGAACTATGATTTCGTGAAAAATAAAAAACAGAATGAGATTTAGAACTAAGTAAATAAAAAGAAAGGGTTTCAATACTTTCGAGGGATAAAATCACCAATAGAGTATTTTACTTTCAAGCCTTTGAAGCAATATAACTTGACCTTTATTGAACATTACCTCTATTGATAAGATTATTCAAGGTTTGGTCCTTTGAGGTCTTAAATATCCACAGTGGTGCGAGACGAATAAACTAAATTCAACTATTATTCCAAAGGCTACAAGGTGTTAGGAACTGCGAGGTACCTCCATGCAATCTATTCCTATGATTGTATCAATCTCTTACAAGTTTATTTGCTTTGGAATTTATACTTTAAAATTCTAGAATCATCTTGAGCAATTCAAGAGATAGGCCACGTAGTCAGTTTCATGCATTTGTGATCCAATCTTTCATAAAAACTAGTACACATCACTTATCGATGACGTCATTTGAGCTGCCTGGGACCCAGTGGACCTAGTTATTCAAGAGCCCCGTCACAGTCTAGACTGTTCTTGCCTAATCATTAAATCACGAACTTGTGAAATCACAAACCTTTCCTTTTTTCACATCAATCTTTACCATAAGGCGCATGATTGAAAAGAACATACCAGAGCCCCCAAATAAATAAGCAAGGATGGCCAAAGTAAAAGGAGTACAGTTTCATTCTAAACCTTACATGACGTCACTATCCTTGGGTCCATATAGTGGATCAAAAATACTCAATCAAAAAATTACATGCTATGTAAGCTGCACCACCATCCAAAGTGGACAAGGTTTAAACTTGCGCTCCATACCTTCAATGGCATTGATTTAATGTAACTTGACCGTTTCTACTTGGAATTTATATTTCATGGGGTGAAAACGTGGAGCCCTAATCTGAACACTTTATGCCGATAGGGGATGCTAAATCAAAATCTGCCAGTGAGGTTTAATCAGGGCAAGCCTCCAGATTTTTAAAGCCAAAGTGTGCGAGGCCTCGCCAGCTGCTATAGTCTCGGTATCCACATGTTGGTAGCATGGGGAGCAGGCTCGGCACAATTGATTTAGAGAAAAATATTTGAATTCAATTCACAATAGGCCTGCTGCAGATTTATTCCAGAGGCTGTATTTAAGCAAGCAACCATTTTTAAAAAAGAACCCATAGCAAGGGCTCAGGAAACTATTACTTTATTCTTAAATAGGGAAGATATGGGGGAATGTAAGTGTAAGGCTTCCAAGATCGTGGAGGGTATGTATCAGGTGCCATCCAGGAAAAAATAGGCCTTGGCATTAAGAATCCAATAATTAATAGCACCTGGGATCAAACCAAGCTCCTTGAGGAAGAGATGGTTGCCTAAAACCACTCAGGCAAGCCCCCTTATTAACTGTAAGCAACTTTAAACTCCCAACATATGAGGGATTACTTGGGCCAGGTAGGGGAGCAGGTTGTCAAACTGGAATCCGGCCAGGGTCATTACAATATAGTAAATGGTTATTACCTTACATGCAGCCTTGGCAAGTACATTGTAGTGCCCAAAGTTCCTGGCAAAATATGTGAGAATGTAGTACAAAGAAGTGTATACTGCAAGGGGCATGGTGGATCTAAGGGACACCAATGGGGCCCAGAAAGACATGTTGGAAGAGGCTAGTTATGGTTGCTCCTTGTAGAATATGTCTTCAGTGGTACCAGGCATGGGTCCAGTCTGGTCAAAGGCTGACTGATGGCCTTCAATGCCAAGACAAACTGTGAGTACAGCTGAGAAGATGAGATGGTCCATCTTCTTTCTTGGGGAGGAGTGACTAAAGTTTAGTAGTCTTTATCTTTTGCTAGTTAGGTAAAAGTGATTCATGTGATATTAATTGAGAGGATATTTATCTCAATGATAGCACAACCTATTGCTGAGAGAGTGTTCTCTATTTATAGTGTGGTTTAATGAGAAAAGTTTTGTAAATGGGTGAAAACACCAGACTGGGGACCCCAAGAGTCTGACTGGATTGTGGATTCTTGGAATTTGGATTGGGGTCAAACTTCAGATTCTCTGGACCAACAACCACATGGCTTGCTTCTTCTTAAGGATGGCCAATCAGGTTTTAGGGATATGTGTTAAATCAATCAACTGTTTCAAGGTTCTTCCCAAGTCTAGTGTCAGGATTCTCCTTTCTATTTTTGCTGCTAGGTTTTTTTTACTTGGACTCCATTACTTTATTTTGAGAAATTGGGTTATTATTGGCTCATTTCTTTCTGAAAATTCCTTATTTTATTCTTCCTTGATTGGCAACATTCTTTCTATTCCTTACGGTTAGTATTGAGTTTGAAGCTTACCTTGTTTCCGTTCTGGCCGGGTTTTGAACCTTGGATCTATGTTGTTAGTAATAATAATTCAATCCAAAAACCAAATACCTTTATTCTCGCTTTTCCGCTTACGCCAGCATCCTTGGACTAGGTTTTTCCCGCTCTTCTGATTTTCGCTCTTGCTCTAAACCTCCTGCCAAGCACTAATGCTCTTCTGTTGTCTCCTTTACACCGGGCTCTAACTTTTTAAGTTTAAACCACAGGAAACATGTGTTTCTGCGGTTGTTTTCTTCCACCAATTTTTTATAACCAATTTTGGTTAAAGTTTCTCACCTCAATTCTGCACCTCAATACCAAGTAATAAAAGGCTTGGATTTCCAATCTTAACAGTAAGTTGAGATTGTTTGACTTGCACCTCAAAAAAGGTACTTGTTAGGTTTTGTGGCTTGTGTTTTCTTTTTTTAACTTAGTTAACTTATTTCTTTTCTTTCTTCATTCTTATGATTCCTTTTGACTTTCTATTTCACCAGTTAGGTAGTTTCTATAATAATACACACAATCTGATTATTGATAGTTTTAACCCTCCAACTAGTGGTGAGCAATTCCCTGACTTAGAAATTGACTTTTTGACCAAATCCTCAGTCATTAAGACTGGGTTCTATTTTATTTTCTTAGGATTAATCAACCGCCTCAGTCCCTATTTTACATCTTATAAGCTTCTAGGAGCCCTAGTCCAGTTGTTACTACAAACTTTACCTACCTTTTTATATTTGACCAACATAAATATCAACAGTATTAAAGCTTTAGTCTATAACCATCTTCCCCAAACTATGAGACCTTACATCTAGTTTGGGTTGCTCTCAGGAAGTTTGGCTTTGGGCTGGGGCCTGCATGGCCACCCCATTTGGTAATAGGCAATGTGTGCCCCCATTGCCTTCTGGGAGTTTGGCCTGGGGCCCCTGCTCTAATTGATTCCCCTAAGACCAGTGATGGTTTGGCTGGGCAGTGGTTGGCTAGTTGAGCAGGCTGGAAGTGGACTGTCGTGCAGGTGGCTGCATGGTGGTGTCAAACAGCTGACCTGCAGAACTATTTAATAAAATGGTGTTTCTTTGAAGTTATTTTTCTCCTTTTGAATTAAAAATTTCAGCTTCTTGTATTGTTAAAAACTGTTTCAGGTATTGTTGGTCAATTGGAACATTATGTCCTTATACTCTTCATATCAGGGGCAAGGTTATCTGTGGCTTTCTACCAACCTCTATGCCAGGAATATTTATGATAGTAACTAACAGGAGCTAATATGCACCTACTTTGGATAGATGTGAGTTCAGATCAAAGTTGCACTGGGAGGACCTGTTTGAGGTTTGACCTAGAGCTGCTTTAGCAAAACTCTGGGCAGTCATAGCCAGAGTCTGGTCTGGATCACTCAGTTCAAATATTTATTTTCAGATTTTCAAACATTAAGTAATTCTGGTTTGGATGTCACACTCAGAGCCAGAAGCTAGCTGAAGCTGAGCCAAAGCAGCCCTAGTTTGGTCCAACCTAGGAATGCTTTGTTTAGCCTTGGCTAGCTTCTGACTCTGGACAACTTTGGTCAAAATGAAAATTCTTGATAACTAAGCAGTTTAAAATACATCTTTGAACTTATTGAACCAGACCAGAAACTGGCCATGGCTGATTGGGGCTTAGCTGAAGCAGCCCTAGTAAAACCTATAGATGAGTTGGATTGGATCCTACTCAATTTATAATCCAGGGCAGAGAATCAGTGTATTTTCAAATTTCTGGGGGATGTGCTCTGCTACTGCTATCAAATTTTAGGATGTCCTAAATCTACAGCCTATTTTATATCTATATAGCAATCATATTAGAGATGAATGAGTTTTTTGATTGCATATAATAGAAGTGTATAATATTATATAAACTGAATTTATTCAATACTATTCATTATCACTATATAAAAATAGCACTGTAATCAAATAATGAGCTTTTTTAGATTAATCAATAAAATACCTGTTCATTAACATAATAAACTAATAATGTCCTTTTCACAGCTGTTAAGATAGACAAATCAGAGCCAGACAATAATAAACACAAGTTGTGCAGCAAGAAAAACAACAATGACACAAGTTTGTTTTAGCAGCATTAAATTTAAACAACCATTAATATGCACTAGTTTTAGGAGCTTCTGAGATAAACAAAACTGAGTTGACCTAAAGCAAAGCCATCTCATATATGAACAAAATCAACCCAGCTTAAAAAAATTAAAATCAAGGTATTTACATTAAATTATAATATATTTAATCCCCTTATATTTTGTTTTAAGTTGAGTTGATTTTTCTTAGCTGAGGTGATTTTGCTTTATGTTAGAATGCTTTAAAAGTTGTCTCAACAGGTTATAAACTGGCTGCAATGCACAGATTGACAAAAAACAAAGTAATATTGCACACTTATATTATATGTCCCAGCCTATATTTTAATACTATAGATTTAGAGCCTGTTAAGCAAAATGTGGGATTAAACCCCAACAACCAGATCACAAATTATAAATACAAGCAACTTAGCTGATTTCAAAGAAAATATTTAATAAAATGAACAGTTCATTTGCCATTTTTATCTATTTAACTTTTCAAAATCTAAAACCTGAAAGAAAACTATCCAACCAGTTCAAGATAAAGCCTATTAAATGGATGAGAGGTCCGCACATCAGAAATGTGGGATTCTAATGTACAGTTTGATATTTTCATTGATTTTGTTGCAATCAAGGTCAACCCCTTCCCTGACAACATATCTGACAACACACAGGGAGGGCACAAATAGCTATCCTATGACAAATCCAACAATTTTGGAAATTTTTCTGGCAGTTTTTTAATATGAGAAATTTCTCCTAATGTTGTAACTGTGCTGTTTTAGAAAAGTTACAAGGGGAAAAATAATTAAAACTAGATAATAATCTTTATTGAGATATGTGTATTGTCAGGATTCTCCCTTTTTTACTATTTATTTTGCTGCTAGTATCTTTCAAGATCATCAACATTTTTATCTTAATCCTTGGTTTAAATTACAACAAATTCACTCTTTAACATCTCCCTATTTCATTCCCTTGCTTAACCGGTCAATTTAATCTGTATTAACGGTTAAATTTCATTTTCAAAGTTACCTTTATTCCTGGACAATTATTGAACCTGCCACCTTTACGCTAGGGTTAGTATTAACTGTCCAAACTTATTACTTTTTGCTTTTTGCCTTGGCTTACACCAGCATTTTGAAATCAATTTTCCCGTCCTCCCACTTGCTCTTTTGCTCTATCTTCATACTCTAAGCAGAGCTGCTGTTACCTGTTGTCTCCTTTATATTTTGCTTAACTTTTAAAGGTTAAGTTAACAGAAACATGTGCTTTTGTTTGTTTTTACCTACCAAGCTCATCTAGCTACCTTTGGTTAGTTGTTTTCTCCTTATCTTTACCTCAATAATCAGACTTTAATAAAAAGCCTGAGTTTTACCCAATCTCAACTTAAGTTGAGATTGTTTGACTTGCACCCTAAAAAGGTACTTGTTAGGTTTTGTGGCTTGTGTTTTCTCTTAATTTTTATCTTGTATCTTTTCCAGTTAGTTTTATGATTTCATTTGACTACATCTTTCATCAGGTAGGCAATTTTTATGGTGGTACTCACACTTTAATTGTTGACAGTTTCAACCCTACAGCTAGTGCTGACCACTTCCAAGACTTAGAGATTGACTTTTTAACCAAATATTAAGTCATTAAGACTGGTCTTTACTTTGTTTTTTTAGGGTTAATAAATTGCCTCAGTCCCTACTTCACTTCATATAAGCTTTTAGAAGCCTTAGTGCAGTTACTGTTGCAAACCTTGCCTATCTTTTTATACTTAACAAATATAAATATTCTTGGGTTAAAGGCTTTAGTCTACAATAACTTACCCCAAGCCTTAAGACCTTACATGTATTATATAGTTAGGGGTGAATGTGATAACAGGAGCATGATTGTGATAATCTCCCAATTAGATTGGATAGGGAGTGATGTGATCCTTCTACTGATTAAAGTGCCAAATTGATTTTTCCACTGTGCTGGGATTGTCACTGAGTCTTGCTGCTAGATTTGGTAATTTGAGTTGCCTTCCTCATCTGGCTTTTGGGTCATGGGGAAGTTGGGTTGTGAGTCACAGAACCGTTTGGGCGGAACCTTACCGGGGGTTGATCCTGTTGTTTTGAAACAATCATCACTACACTGCTGGGTTTCTGGATGTTCACCTTGCTCCCTCATGTATTCAGAGTAGTGCCTTTCATTCTGAGGTATTACCCAGTCTGTGAGATACCTGCTATAATGCTTAAGTAGATTTTTTTTATAATGTGTATAAAGAGAGTTGAGAATCTTACCAAAAAAGAAGATATAATAGATGAATCTACATGTGCTACCAATATTGTAACTGGGCTATTTTAGCAGAACTACAGAAGATAGGGAAGGGATATTTAGACTATATGATCACTTTAGTTTAGAACAATAAGTATTGTAGTACACACTCTGGCTTTTATGGGGATATGTGTCTGACTATGGGAGGTACTATTATTAAGGGGATTAAGTTGAACTCTATATCTGGTGTTGTTAGCAGTGGCATCTCAGTTAGTGGGATTGGTTTGACATATCCTGGCTTCAGGTCTTGGTGGACTTAATCATCTCTGGATCTTCTTGCTTGGCTCAAACCTTTTCTAGGGAGTTGACTATGCTTTTTTGACCAACTATAAAATATATTAAGCTCCTTGTGGATATAGGAATCTTATTCTACCTGCCAAGTCACAATTTAGGCTTTTGGTGGCAGCCTGTCAGGCTGCCCTGGGGCTGTTGGAGCTGTCAGCAGAGCCGCTAAGCCGCTGATAGGCTTCCGGATGAGTGGTAGTTTGGCGCAATGGGAAGTGCTGCCAGGGTGGACTTCAGAGCTTCCAGGTAAAGCTTTCAAGTGGTTTTTTAATATAAATATCTATTTTAATATGTAAAGTAGTCCTGCAAAATTTCATATGATGGCTAGATCATCAGTTTAAAAATAAATTAAGCTTCTTAAATGCTTAAATTCAAGGATTTGATTGGCTTAGAAGAGTAGGATGGTTAACCAAGCATTCAGGTAAGCTAAGCTAAACACAATACTAACTTTTTCAACTCAAAATCTATAGATTCACTTCAAACTTAAGGTAAGCTTCAAAATAAATACATAATACTAACTGTTTAATCATAGTAAACCAAGGGTATTCAAGGATATTCAAGGTAAGCATATTTTAAAAGATTGGAGCTAACTTTGATTTAAAAAGGTAGTAAATTTTAAAAAAACTAATTCAATTAAAAAAACAAATTAAAGCTGCAAATCAGGTACTGTAAATTCAGAACCTGAACGTAAAAATGCAGGATTGTCAAATCCTTGGTCCAAATTTCAAATCACTTTTGTGGGATAGCCTTTTTTTTAATTAAATTGATTTTTTTGAGTATTTATTTGAATTTTTAAAAATGCGGGAACTCATAGACACTTTGCAAAGTTCAAGTCAAACTGCATATTTCCAATGGACAAAATGAATTAACTGGAATCTGATTTGAAGCGTTCAAATCCATCAACAATTTTCATTAAGTTTACTATGTTTTTTGAAATTGTGGGATTGTCAAATCCAAGAACCAAATTTCAAATCACTTTTGAATGCCACTAGTAAACTCAAATAATAATTGCGGGAACTGGAATCCAAATTGAATGTACAGTAAGTAACTAGGACAAATCAACCCAAATCAAGAAGCTCCACTCTGGATAAAATTAAATGAAAAATCTAATCTAAACACTATGTTTAGACATGAAATTAAGTGAAATGAAAAATTATCTAAACTGGAAATGATGCAATATTCTGCACTTTAAATCACTAATATAGTGTCCATAAAACCATATAATGATTTATGAGCTACTCTCCTGATGATGCAGAAATTTTTAAAAGTTTTTTGGCCCCTGGCTACGCCGGGGGCCAAAAACTTTGTTTCAAGGAAGAAGGAGAGGGGGAAAGATAAAACATTAGTTTACTAACTATGTATTCTTGTATTGCTACTAAGGATACTTAATTACAGTAGATTTCAGAAGACACTAATAATAAAATAGAATTATATATTACAATCTATCTTATCATGTTGTCTTTCCTTTGATGTGTTGATAATGTGCTTGAAATTAATTGGACAGCTTCACCTCCAGTTGCCTTGGCAATAGGAAATCAAGCTGTCCAATTAATTGCAAGCACATTATCAACACATCAAAGGACAGACAACGTGATAAGATAGATTGTAATATATAATTCTACTTTATTATTAGTGTCTTCTGAAATCTACTGTAATCAAGCATCTAAATTTTAGCCATCCTAAAATGGAATAGGGTGATTTTTGAGAATGCCTATGATTCCTAAAAGAATTAGCACAAATCCACTCTAGATCCTTTAGCATCCTTTTTGAGACACCCATAAATTATATTTATTTCAAGTTCACCTCATTTTTTATTTGAAACTTGGTTTTTGGATTTGACAATCCTGTAATTTCAGATTTCTTAAGTTTTACATGATGTCTATGATTTGTTTGAAATACAGGAAATCTCAAATTGTACATTAGAATTCCACATTTCTGATTCATGTATCCCACATTTGTTTGCTGAGTTTTGTCTTTTGTTAGTTGAGTTATCTGCTCAAGAGATTTGAAATTTGCCAATTTAAATAAACCAAAAAAAATCAAAATAAATGGTTGACTTTATTAAATATTTTATTTTTCACTCAGCTGAGTTGCCCGCAAAAGTGATTCAAAATTTGGACCAAGGATTTGACAATCCCACATTTTTACGTTCAGGTTCTGAATTTACAGTAAGCTTTTCATTAAAATCACTAACCTTCTTTCCAATTTAGATGAACTTGGTCCACAGCAGATCTTGGGGTGGGTAAGTTATTTTTTCATCAAATTTACTAACCTAGATTAAGAAAATCCAGATTTTTGCCCTGAAGTTAAACATGGGAATGGTAAGTAATTTTTTGAATCACTAATATTTTATGACCAATCTGCATTTCAGGTAACAATTTTCAAAAATAAACCACTAACTTTCAAAGCCTTTTAGATAGGCTTAGTCTGCAGCAGATCTTGGGGTTGGTAAGTTTTATTTTTACTAATTTTCCAAAGTAGATTTAAAAAACCAGACTTTTGCCCTGAAGCCAATCTTGGTTTGGTAAGTCATTTTACTACTTACTAACATTTTTTTAAAAAAATGCCCTTTTTTACTGCAGCAGATCTTGGGGTTTGGTAAGAACTTTGGGCCAACTACCTAATATTAGTTTTCACCCTAAAGCTGCTCTTGATTAGGGTAAGTTTTTTTTTCAAATTTCAATTTTACTAACCAAAATTTAAACCTCAATATTTTGGCTTTAAGATAATCTTAGGTTTGGGTAAGTTTTTTTAGCAAATTTGTGTATGGTGAGTATTTCTAGGATCATTATGATATCTACTAATTTCTGATAATTTTTGATCCAACTTTCACTTAAAAAAGATATTTTTCTTTAAGTAAATATTAAAATGAAACACTTCACTTGATTTAAAATAAACTATTATCTATCTTAATTATTTTACTTTTATTTTGTTTGACTTATTTGCTTTAAAGATTTAATTTTTGTCATTTTCAAAGTTTTACTGCCAAAAACTACATATTGTTATCATTCAGTAATTGTTAAATGGTTTAAGCAAGTCGTATGCTTAGATTATTTTATTTATAGAGTTGAAAGAAAGTTTTTGGCAACTTTTTTTAGTTTTTAGATTCAACTGACATTGTTGCAAAAATATTTTTTAACTTTAAAGTTTCAAAAAACAACTATAATACTTAAAAAGAGTTTTTTATTATAGATGCTTTTATTTTGATTGCATTTGGCTTATTATTTTAAAGATCTCTATCTTCAAAGCTACTTTGTTGTTTACTTATCAAAAGTTAATACCCTAAATAATTGAGACAGACATAAGAAAAAAATTATTTGAAATGATTTTTATTTCTGAACTTTTTGCTAAAAATTAAAAGGATAAATATGCTGGGAAAATTGTACCCAGGCAAATAGAAAAATATTAAAATGTTTTAGGAAATTTCCACAACTAACCCAGATACTGCTAAAAAGTAAAAAGTATAAGCTGATAAGTGGCATCTATTGGTGTAAAAAATAATAATTTTAGATATACAATAAAAAAGTTAAACATTTCAAAACACAAATTATATGACAAACTAAATCAAACATACATATTTCAGTTAAAAAAAGAGTATTACAGTAGTTTTAAAAGCTATGGCAACAAGCAAAAATTCTTCAGATTTAAACAAATCCAAGTTGCGCAAGATTCAGGATTTAATTAATTTAAATATCTTTGGTTAATAAATGAACTGTCAAACCAAAAACAAAATTTCACTAACCCATCATACAAAATTATATCAAACATCAAGCGGTGTAGTTCAAACCACAAACAAAATAAACTGACACAACAAGTGAAATGGATGGATGCTGTTCCAGAGTATATTATAATCCAAACAGGATTCATATGAGGCACTGACAGAAGGACTAAAGTGAAACAAAAATTGAACAATCTAGAAGCAAGATTACACAAGCACAAAACAAAATGAACTCACACAAGATGTGTAGTATGAGCAGCCTAAAATAGAAAAATAACAGTTTAACAGCCAATCAACAGCTATCCAATTTAGGATCAGAGGCATTTTATCCATTTTCATGGCTCCAGATTTATATGAAAAGGTTTTGAGAACCTTCCAAATATGGAATCAAGATTACAATAAAAATAATTCATTAAATTTTAAAATTTCTACTTTTAGTGATTTTATCCTAGGTTTTTTTACAATGGTTTTTACAAGCAATATCTTCAACTGCGCCAGCAGCCAAGCCAGCTTCAATGGAGGTGAGGCTCAGAACATGGAGGCACCTGTTTACACCCAAGCCTTTGAGGCGGGTAACAAGGAAGCTGACCTGTTACTGTCCCCCGACCCATATGGCTTTGACTTGTTCAAGAGTCACTTAGCGTCTAGCTCTGCCCTTGCTCCCACACCCACCCCTGCACAAGCTGCCTGTCAACTAACCAATCAGGATGGCAACCCTGATTTAGAACATCTTTCTGCCACCAGCCAACCTGCTCCCTCTCAGCCAATCAGGCTTCAGCTCCCCCAGCCCAGCGCCCCAAGCAACAAATCATCACCACCCAAATTATTCAGAAAATTGTGGCACTCAACCTGCAGGGTCTGTCCTGGGATCAGATAGCCAGCCAATTACAATTTACCCAAGCCTCCATAATGCAGGAGTTCAACAACCTAATGAATAAGGGAAATCTGATTGGGATGGCCAAGAAGCCAAAGAAGGCCACGGAGTCCCAGATAACCGAGGCCTACCCAATAATGCTTGACCTCCTCCAGCAGGACCCCAAGCTTACCTTGACCCAGGTCTGGAAGCAACTTGCACACCATGGCATTTGGGTGTCTGAGAGCATGGTGCAGCTCTGGATGCACGGAAAGGTGGCTTCCATACAGGTTCTTACCAATTTTGCCAGCAACCAATGGGATGGCGCTGAGAATTCCCCATATGACACCACAATCAAATCAATCCTAGCCAGATGCTTGACAAGTCTAACAGATGACATCATGTTTGTCTCATACTACAAGTTATCAAATGCATATGACAATTTTGGTGAGCAAGGAAAAGCCGCCACCAAGAATGGAAGGAAGAAGGTCAAGAAGGGGACTTTCATTGGTGCATTTCTGGCTGTTTCAGCCAAGGGTTTTGTCTACTATCAGAAAAACCCTGATTTCATCAATGGGTACTCATACAGCCACATCCTTGGTAGATTGCTTGACTCCTGGGATGGCTCAAATTCCAAATACCGGGTTTTCTTTGAGCCACCAGATGGAGGGAAGCTCCACCGCCCTAAATGCCATCCAGGGACACGGGCACCAGGCCTCAGTATAACCTGATGGCCATACAGACGTCCATCTAACTGATGATGTCTTCTTCAACATTGGAGATACACTACGGGAGCACCACCCTCAGGCTTTCAATGACCTCTATCTTGGGGTCCTTGATCACAATTTTCTGTTTGGTTGCCAAATGGTGGCTGACTTGTTCGCGCAAATGGTTTTCCATGTGAACATGGGCAACCAATCACGCAAGGATAAGCACCTCCCACCCCGTGTCACAGCCATCTACCAGCCCATCCAGCCAATGACTGATGAGGAGTATGATGAGTGGTATATGGCAGCCATCACGCACAATCCTCCTGCCTTCACCCCCGCCACCAACACCAACACCCCCTGCCCGCAAACCCAACCCAACTCATCCAATCCCAGACCCCCCAGGCCAGCATTGCCTCTACGTCCTCCTTCCCACGCCATTCTGCCTACTAGGCATCATTCCTCCCCGCCTCAATAAACCCCTGGTCTCAGAAAATTTCTATTTATATTATCTTTATTTTGAATTTCTATTTTTTGTGTTCTCTTTGTTTATAGTTGGTTTTATTCTTTATGTTCAGCTTATTTCTATAAAATCATATATTTACTATGTCATGTATCTAGATCCTGAACACAGTTATTTTTAGCACCCAAACATAGTCCCTTGTGAAAATATTAACAACAATTTGGTGATCAGCTAAATTTGAATTAGAAAATTATAGTGTTAACTGTTTTTAGATAAAGTTGTTACTGATCCAAATTCAAAACCTTAATGATAAACTTTAAGCCAATCAGGAGCCAAGTGATAAAGTGATTGTTGTGACATAAAGGGTCATTCAATAATTCTTTGATGCATGTATGCTAATTAATATGATTGGCTGGATGTTTTGTCATTGTATACCATTGCTGCTGTGGCAAGTTGTTGGTGGACTAGTGCCCAATCAGCTGCTGGGTTAGCACTAGTTCACCAACAACTTGCCACAGCGGCAATGGCGTACAATGGCAAAACATCCAGCCAATCATATTAATTAGCACACATGCATCAAAGAATTATTGAATGACCCTTTATGTCACAACAATCACTTTATCACTCAGCTCCTGATTGGCTTAAAGGTTATCATTAAGGTTTTGAATTTGGATCAGTAACAACTTTATATAAAAACAGTTAACATTATAAATTTCTAATTCAAATTTAGCTGATCACCAAATTGTTGTTAATATTTCCACAAGGGGCTATGTCAAGCGCCAAAAATAATATGGTAATCAAGGAAACAATGCCAACACAAAGCAAACAACACACATATTGAGATGAGCGTAAAACATATACAAAATGGGTAAAAAGATGGGATAATGTAGTAGATGGGAAAACAAAAGAGGAATAAATAAAGAGGCAACAGTATCAAAATAATACAGAATTTATTGGGGGAAAAGCTATAAAAACATATGGAAAGGTTAGTAAAAAAATCAAATGAGAGAACTCAAAAAGCTTCTAAAGGACCTTGACTTGGCAATTGCCAAAATCAAAGACATTGACTGCAAGGTCAAAGCAAAGGTGAAGTCTGCCGTCCTTGAAGGCAAGAAACTTGACAGGGTGACATCCAAGGCATTAATGACCAAAATGCCTGACACATCAGAAATAACAATTGAGCACTTACTTAATATTCAGAAAACACGTGGTTGAGGGGCTCCAGTTTAAGGATTACAATTTTTCTGCGCCATCTGTCTGGGTTGATGATCCAGAGATGTATGCACATCTCAAGCCAGCAAAGCACACCAAGGCAGAGGACACCAAATTGCCAGCGCAATTGATTGCGCCAAGAATGGCCAAGCCGGCTGAAGCCGCGGGCAAAGAAGAAACACAAGAAGGTAACCTAAAAAATAAAATTAATAAATTTTCAAAATACTTACCTTTTTTTCTTAGAAAATGTAGACGGTGAACTCTGCTGGGTCCTGGTCTCTTTTGTCCCGGCCACCTTTTATGCTAATTATGCCACTCACATGGCCAAGCAATTGTATCTGTCCCCCCCTGTTGTGCAGGAGCTTGAAGACAGAATTCACAGGTCCTTCCCAATGACAAGGGATGAGCTAGACGGGCTGATGCATTCTGAAGGGGCATCTGAGTGGGCAGTTACTGCCTACAAGGATGCCCAACTGGTCCACCTGGACCCGGTATCCCTCAGTGGAGTTTACTGTGTAAACTCCATTGAGCTTGTTTGGGACGTCCTGGTGACGCTCCCATTCAAGAATGTATCAGAGATGGGCCGGGCTCATGCGGCTGCTTACTTCTGCTTCCCGGTGGAGCACACAATATCTTAACTATTGGAGAACTTTGGGCGCACGGTGGGCAAATTGGCTGTTGCAGATGCAACAGCCGTAAAGAAGACCAAGATCCTCCTGGCAGACTTTGGGCTGGCCTGGAGTGCAGATGAGACAGGGGTCCCCTTGGCAATGGATCTTATCTTTGCAAAGACCAGGCACAACAAGAAGATCAGCGAGGTCTATAATAAATTGTGTGAGTTCACAGATGCCTTTGCAGGGCAAAGGCTTCATCTGGTTGTTTACCTGGGGTTCTTATTCTTCTTTGGGATGGGCGCATCTGTTGAGGACCTGGACAGGGTCCTTCTGGGGATTGACGAGGCCCGGCTTGCACTCAACGGGAAGAAGGTCCCCCCTGGATACAAATCAGTTGATCATGTGATCCAGGACACCCTGGTCCTGGCAGGCATCTTTGGGTTTGCAGCCCCACCTGAAAAGCTGCTGCTTCACTCCCACCTGACCCTACTGCCTTTCACCAGCAGGAGGAAGTATTTCAATACGGGTGTGTCCACCGTCCACAGTGTGGCAGTGGAGGTCGTGCGCCACCTCCATTGTGGGGTGGGTACATACCGCCAAACTCACTACAGGTGTTTGTAATAAATTCTCTCTTCTAATAAACATCTTTATACTCTACAATATTTTTATTATAATTAATTTTTCAAATAATATTTTAGCAAACAAGATTTGCAAAAATATTGCGGAAATGGGTTTCATAAAAGTATAAAATTATACATTAATAAAATAAATTCTAACTTGTACATTTTACGTTTAATTTTTTTAAAATTATTTTTACATTTATTTGACCAAAGTGATTTAAATATTTTTGCGTAATCCAGTACTGAGCGTTTGGGATTACCTCAGATGGCATAATAAAATAATATACAGTAGTTTTAAAAGCTATGGCAACAAGCAAAAATTCTTCAGATTTAAACAGAATGATTTCAGATTTAAACAAAATCCAACTAGTAGGTTAAAATATACACTCTGTTAACAGGGATTTTTGGCGCTAATAGGCGAAATGGGTCAACACAGCAACAAAGTACTCACGCGCAAAGCAAAACCATTCAAAATGCAATCCAAAATGCATGGATTCACAAACAAAATGGTGTGAGTTGGCTTTTGGTGTACATATGTTTACTATGTGAATTGGTGACAAAATACACCCACACATGGTGTGTCAAAACTCAATCCAAAAACAAAACACAATAGGAACTCAAACCACAAATGAAATCACTCACGCAGTTTGTGCAATGGATTGTAATCAAGAATGATACCAAGGCATCTAAAATAAGACACGAGATCTGAAACATAAATTTTAAAAATATTGTGTTGGGTGCTTATATTTGGCATAAAATCCGGGAAAAGGGGTGGGAATTATTTTGGGTATTCAAAAATGGGCATTGTAAACCAGAAACAACTAATTAAGAAATAAAAAATCTTTAATTGGGATATTGGGTGGGAAAACCTCTAATTAAATATCCATATTCAGATAAAAGCAAAAATTAAAATTAGGGAGTAACTTAATTAAAATTTATTTAGTATTTTATTAAATTTTAAAATGGAAGGAACACAACACCAGAGTACCAATGCACCCGTGGTGCGCCGCGGTCGCGGTCGCCCCCGCGGGTCAAAGAATAGACTCAGTACAACACAAGTGCCTACTTGGGAGGTAGGCGGAAGAGGAGAGTTCCATGGTGACGCTGCACTGACACAGCTGGTTCAAGGAGCACAAGCTGCTAGGGTGCAGAGCATAAACCCTTGGGTCCCAAAGCTGACCCGGAAGCCAACCAAGGTCACCACTACCAAAATGGTTAGAAACAAGGAGGTAGAACTTACTTTGTATGTGTTTGACGCTGTGTACCAGCAAGAGTCGGTCCCGTCAGCCATGCTGGAGAAGGTGAAGCCTGTACTTGATACTAGCTATGAGCCATACATAAGCAATGGCAATAAAGAGGACAACAAGGAGCCTGAGTTCTTTCAAACTGATGAGGGACAACTGGTGCGCAAGAAAGTTGCAGCCTTCTACAACAAGGTGCCTATGCCCTGTGCCTTGCCCAATGCCGATGAGTCAATCCCCACCGCTAAAAAGCCCGCTCAGAAGCGCATCCCCAACATCAAATGCATCATCCTGCTTAATCTAATGCGTGAACCAGGCAATTACAAGGCGGCCACAGCCATTGTTGGGGTGGATCCCAAGTATGCCTCAAAGACCTTCAACAAGTTCCTCAACATGGGTTGAGTCCTTGCTGTGGAGAAATCCTTGCACGTGTTGACCATGCTCACAAAGGAGCACAAATGGGCAATCCGCCAGTGGATAACCCAAGATTGCCATCTTGAACTGGCAAATATACAGGCCATGGTCAAGTCCGCTTTTGGGGTTGAGGCCTCAATTTCCTTCTATTATCATTTGGTCAAGGGAATGCAATTTTCCTGGAAAAAACTTGGGGTATCCCCATACAATCAGAACAGCCCAGCCAATATTGAGACCCAGAGAAAATACACAGAGGCGTACACTGCCCTAAAAGCCAAGGGGATGGTCAAATTTTACTACATCAACAAATCAGCATTTGCCTCGTCAATGCGAAATGAGTATGGGTATGTCCCCAGAGGCTCCAATGACGGGATGGCTTGGCGTGCTGCAGTCTGCGCCACAGCCTATTTGATGGTGGATCTCCTCGGTCTAAAGGGGGTCAAGCTCTACCAAATAATATTGGGATCTCACAATAGCCAGACCTTCCTATCATTCCTCTGATTGGTCCAGGAGCACCTGAGGCGCACAAGCCCGGGCTTCACCAACATAATTGTGCTGGACAATGTTGGTCTCCACAAGGTGGCGGATATTCTTGAAGAATTTCCATCAATTGACACAAGCATTGCAGTGGGCCCACAGCAATTGGCCACAGCAAATATGCGCCTTCTCTTCCTCCCTGCCTATTTGCCCTTCCTAAATCCCATTGAGGAAGTCTTTGGGTGGCTCAAGCAAGTTGTCAAGCAAGGAACCCCAACTGGAACTGAGGACCTGTTTGATTTGCTGCAGGCTGGGATCTACACCCTCCCAGCTGAGACCGTGGCCAAATTCTATGGCCACACTGATTTGTTTATCCCTGCGTGCCTTGCAAATCAGCCAATCAATTAAAGGCTTAGCTTATCCCACTTTTTTTATATATCCTCTAATTTACTAATCAAGATTCATTAACTAACATTTTATATTTAGATGTTTCCAAGCCCGCAATCACATTCAGCAGCACCATCAATGAAGGTTAGTAATTTATTTATTCATAATCATTTTTATTATTGCATCCAAGGGTATCCCAAACGCTTGATAATGGATTACACAAACACATCAATATCATTTTTGGCAAATAAATATAAAAAGCAAACTAAAAAAATAAATGTAAATCATACAAATTAGAAGTAGATTTTATTGACATATATTATAATCTTTTAATAAAACCTTCCCTGGAATTTATTTTGTAAATAATGTTTGCTAAAATATTATTTTATAAAATTATTAAATATAATAAAAATAATCTAAAGGGTAAATATATTTATTGGTATAGAGAATAAATTAGGAGCGCATATAATGGGTTCAGCGGTATGTACCCACCCCACAATGGAGGTGGCGCATAACCTCCACTGCCACACTGTGGACGGTGGATACACCCTGGTTAAAATACTCCTGCCTGCTGATGAAAGGGAGGATGGTGAGGGGTGAGTGAAGCAGCAGCTTCTCAGGCAGGGCCGCAAACCCGTAGATTCCAGCCAGGACCAGGGTGTCCTGGATAACATGGTCAACTGAGTCATATCCAGGGGACCTTCTTCCCGTCGAGAGCAAGTCAGGCCTCGTCAATCCCCAGAAGGACCCCGTCCAAGTCCTCTACGCTGGCGCTCATTCTGAAGTAAAACAGGAACCCCAGGTAAACCACCAAGTGAAGCCTTTGCCCAGCAAAGGCTTCTGTAAACTCACATAATTTATTGTATACTGCGCTTATTTTTTTCTTGTGTTTAGTTTTGCAAAAGGTAAGATCCATAGCTTCTGGGACCCCTGTCTTGTTGGCACTCCAGGCCAGCCCAAAGTCTGCCAGGAGGATTTTAGTCTTCTTCACAGCTGTTGCATCCGCAACAGCCATTTTTTCTACTGCACACCTGAAGTTCTCCAGTGAGTAGTACAGGGTGTGCTCCACCGGGAAGCAGAAGCAAGCAGCCGCATGGGCCCGGCCCATCTCCGGTATATTCTTGAATGGGAGCGTCACCAGGACGTCCCAAACAAGCTCAATGGAGTTTACACAGTAAACTCCACTGAGGTTAACCGGGTCCAGGTAGACCAGTTAGCATCCTTGTAGGCAGTAACTGCCCACTCAGATGCCCCCTCTTCATGCGTTAGCCCAGCCAATGCCTCCCTGGACATTGGGAATGCACTGTGAACCCTATCTTTGAGCTCCTGCAAGACAGGAGGGACAGGAAAAGTGCTCTGCCACGTGAGTGGCAAAATTTGAGTAGAAGGTGGGGGGAACAAAAGGAACCAGGACCCGGCGGAGTTTGCCATCAATATCTTCTAAAAAAAGGTAAGTATTTATGAATTTTTATTAAATTTATTTTCTTAGGTTACCTTCTTGGGTTTCTTCTTTGCCGGCGGCTTCAGCAGGCTTTGCCATCCTTGGCGCAAGCAGCTGTGCAGGCGTCTCAGTGTCCTCCTTGCAGGCCCTCTTGGTGGGTTTGATATGTGCATACATCTCAGGGTTGTCCGTCCAGACAGACAGCGCAGAGAGGGCAAAGGACTTGAATTGCAAGCCTTCAACCACTGTCTTCTGAATGTTGAGTAGGCGCTCTATTGTCTTCTCAGGTGTGTCTGGTATTTTGGCCATGAGTGACTTGGCGGACACCTTTTTGATTTTGTCCCCTTCAAGGACAGCAGACTTCACCTTTTCCTTGACCTTGCGGTCAATTTCTTTGATTTTGGCAATTGCCAAGTCAAGGTCTTTTAGAAGTTTTTCCAATTTGCTCATTGGTTTTTTACTAACATTTCCATATGTTTTTATAGCTCTTGCCCCAATAAATTCTGTATTATTTTGATACAATTGCCTCTTTGTTTATTCCTTTTTGTTTTCCCATTTACTACATCATCCCATCTTTTTACCCATTTTGTATATGTTTTACATACATCTCAATAGTGTTGTTTGATTTGTGTGGCAATGTTTCCCTGGTTACCATATTATTTTTGGCGCTTGAAACAGCCTCTTGTGAAAATATTAACAACGGCTTGGTGATCAAATAAATTTGAATTAGAAAATTATAGTGTTAACTGTTTTTATATAAAGTTGTTACTGACCCAAATTCAAAACCTTAATGATAACCTTTAAGCCAATCAGGAGCCGGGTGATAAAGTGATTGTTGTGACATAAAGGGTCATTCAATAATTCTTTGATGCATGTGTGCTAATTAATATGATTGGCTGGATGTTTTGCCATTGTACGCCATTGCTGCTGTGGCAAGTTGTTGATGGACTAGTGTTAACCCAGCAGCTGATTGGGCACTATTCCACCAACAACTTGCCACAGCAGCAATGGTATACAATGACAAAACATCCAGCCAATCATATTAGTTAGCACACATGCATCAAAGAATTATTGAATGTCCCTTTATGTCACAACAATCACTTTATCACTTGGCTCCTAATTGGCTTAAAGTTTATCATTAAGGTTTTGAATTTGGATCAGTAACAACTTTATCTAAAAAAAGTCAACCTATAATTTTCTAATTCAAATTTAGCTGATCACCAAATTGTTGTTAATGTTTTCACAAGGCACTATGGTTGGGTGCTAAAAATTCTGTGTTCAGGATCTAGATACACACCATAGTAAATATATGATTTTATAGAAATAAGCTGAACATAAAGAATAAAACCAACTATAAACAAAGAGAACATGAACAATTGAAATTCAAAATAAAGATAACATAAATATAAAATGTTTGGTGACAGGGGGTTTATTGAGGCGGGGGGAGTGATAAATAGGAGGCAGAATAATGTGGGAAGGAAGATGTAGAGGCAGTGCTGGCCTGGGGCGTCTGGGATTAGGTGGGTTGGGCTTGCGGGTTAGGGGTGTTGGTGGTGGGGGTGGAGGCAGGAGGATTTTGCGTGATGGCTGCCATATACCACTCATTCTACTCCTCATCAGTCATTGGCTGGATGGGCTGGTAAGTGGCAGTGGCCCGAGGTGGAAGGCGCTTATCCTTACGTGATTGGCTGCCCATGTTCACATGGAAAACCATTTGTGAGAACAAGTCAGCCACTATTTGGCAACCAAAGAGAAAATTGTGATCAAGGACCCCAAGATAGAGGTTGTTGAAAGCCTGAGAGTGGCGCTCCTGTAGTGTGGATCCCATGTTAAAGAAGACAACATCTTCCAGATGGATGTTGGCATGGCCGGCAGGGTAGACTGAGGCCTGGTGCTTGTGTCCCTGGATGACCTCGAGGGCAGTGAAGCTTCCCTCCATCTGGTGGCTCAAGAAAACCTGGTATTTGGAATTTGAGCCATCCCAGGAGTTGAGCAATACACCAAGGATGTGGCCGTATGAGTACCCATTGACAAAATCAGGGTTTGTCCAATAATAGAAAAAACCCTTGGCCAACACAGACAGAAATGCACCAATAACGTCCCCTTCTTGACCTTCTTCCTTCCTTTTTGAGTGGCGGCTCTTCCTTGCTCACCAAAGTCATCAAAAGCTAATGATAGCTTGTAGTAGGAGATGAAAATGACATCATCTGAAAGACTAGTCAAGCAACAGACCAGGGTGGATTCTATGGCGGGATCATACAGGGAATCCTCAGCGCCATCCCATTGGTTGCCGGCAAAATTGGTAAGAACCCGTATGGAAGCCACCTTCCCGTACATCCAGAGCTGCACCATGCAATTAGACACCCAAATGCCATGGTGAGCAAGTTGCTTCCGGACCTGGGTCAAGGGAAGCTTGGGGTCCCGCTGGAGGAGGTCAAGCATTATTGGGTATGCCTCAGTTATCTGGGACTCTTGGGCCTTCTTGGGCTTCTTGGCCGCTCTGATCTGATTCCCCCTGTTCATCATGCTGTTGAATTCCCACATGACAGTAGCTCGGGTAAATTGCAATTGGTCAGCAATCTGATCCCAGGACAGACCCTGCAGGTTGAGTGCCACAATTTCCTGAATAATTTGGGCGGTGATGATTTGTTGCTTGGGGCACTGGGTGGGGGGAGCTGAAGCCTGATTGGCTGAGGGAGGGGCAGGTTGGGTGATGGCAGGAAGTTGTTCCAAATCAAGGTTGCCATCCTGATTGGTTGGTTGGTGGGCAGCTTGTGCAGGGGTGGGTGTGGGAGCGGGGGCAGCACTAGATGCAAAGTGACTCTCAAACAAGTCAAAGCCATATGGGTTAGGGGACAGTAACAGGTCAGCTTCCTTGTTACCTGCCTCAAAGGCTTGGGTGTAAACAGGTGCCTTCACGTTCTGAGCCTTGCCTTCATTGAAGCTGGCTTGACTGCTGCTGGCTTGGCTGCTGGCGCGGTTGAAGATGTTGCTATTGAAAACCATATTGAAACAAAACCTATGATAAAATCACTAAAAGTAGAAATTTTAACAATTAATGATTTATTTTTATTGTAATCATCATTCTATATTTGGAAGGTTCTCAAAACCATTCCATAAAAATCTGGAGCCATGAAAATGAATAAAATGCCTCTGTTCCTAAATTGGATAGCTGCTGATTGGCTGTTATACTGTTGTTTTTCTATTTTAGGCTGCTCATACTACACATCTTGTGTGAGTTCATTTTGTTTTGTGTTTGTGTAATCTTGCTTCTAGAGTACTCAGATTTTGTTTCATTTTGGTCTTTCTGTTGGTGTCTCATATGAATTCTGATTGGATTATAATATACTCCAGAATAGCATCCATCCATTTCACTTGTTGCGTCAGTTCATTTTGTTTGTGGGTTGAACTACACCACTTGATGTTTGATATAATTTCGTATAATGGGCGAGTGAAATTTTGTTTTTGGTTTGATATTTCATTTATTAACCGACAATATTTAAATTATTTGAATCCTGAATCTCACGCGACTTGGATTTTGTTTAAATCTGAAATGATTTTGTTTAAATCTGAGTTCATTTTGCTTGTCGCCATAGCTTTTAAAGCTACTGTACAATAAAATAAATAAATTACTTACATCTATTGATGGATCTTCTGAATGTGATTGCGGGCGTGGAAACATCTAAATATAAAATGATAGTTAATAAATATTGAATAATAAATTAGAGAATATAAAAAAAGTTGGACACACTAAGCCTTTAATTGATTGGCTGTTTGGCTAGGCACGCGGGGATGAACAAATCAGCGTGGCCATAGAATTTGGCCACAGTCTCAGCTGGGAGGGTATGGATCCCAGCCTGCAGCAAATAAAACAGGTCCTCAGTCCCAGTTGGGTTTCCTCGCTTGACAACTTGCTTGAGCCACCCAAAGACTTCCTCAATGGGATTTAGGAATGGCAAATAAGCAGGGAGGAAGAGAAGGCGCATATTTGCTGTGGCCAATTGCTGGGGGCCCACTGCAATGCTTGTGTCAATCATTGGGAATTCCTCGAGAATGTCAGCCACCTTGTGGAGACCAACGTTGTCCAACACAATCACTTTGGTGAAGCCCAGGCTTGTGCGCCTCAGGTGCTCCTGGACCAATTGGAGAAATGATAGCAAGGTCCGGCTATTGTGGGAGCCTAGTATCATTTGGTAGAGCTCAACCCCCTTTGGACCAAGGAGAGCCACCATTGAATAGGCTGTTTTGCGGACTGCAGCATGCCGAGCCATCCCATCATTGGAGCCTCTGGGTACATACCCATACTCATTGCGCATCAACGAGGCAAATGCTGATTTGTTAATATAATAGAATTTCACTGTCCCCTTGGCTTTGAGGACAGTGTACGCCTCTGCGTAGTTTTTCTGGGTCTTGATATTGGCTGGGCTGTTCCAATTGTAGGGGGATACCCCAAGCTTTTTCCAAGAAAATCACATTCCCTTGAGTAGATGGTAGTAAAAGGAAATTGAGGCATTGATCCCAAAAGCGGACTTGACCATGGCCTGTATATTTTCCAGTTCAAGATGGCAGTCCCGGGTGATCCACTGGCGGATTGACCATTTGTGCTCCTTGGTGAGCATGGTTGACACGCGCAAGGATTTCTCCGCGGCAAGGACACAACCAGTATTAATGAATTTATGGAAGATTTTGCTGGCGTATTTGGGATCCACTCCAACAATGGCCGCGGTTGCCTTGTAGTCACCAAATTCCCACATTAGCTTAAGCAGGATGATGTGTTTGATGTTGGGGATGCGCTTCTGGGCGGGCTTTTTGGCAGTAGGGGTCAACTCATTGGGATTGGGCACAACAAAGGGCATAGGTACCTTGGTATAAAAGGCTGCAACCTTTTTTAACACCAGCTTCCCTCATCAGTTTGATAGAACTGGGGCTCCTTGTCATCCTCCTGATTGCCATCACTGACGTAGGGCTCATAGCTAGTATCAAGTACAGGCTTCACCTTCTCCAGCATGGCTGACGGGACCAACTCTTGCTGGTACACAACGTCAAACACATACAAAGTAAGTTCTACCTCCTTGTTTCTAACCATTTTGGTAGTGGTGACCTTGGTTGGCTTCCGGGTCAGCTTTGGGACCCAAGGGTTTAAGCTCTGCACCCTAGCAACTTGTGCTCCTTGAACTGGCTGTGTCAATGCAGCGTCACTATGGAACTCTCCTCTCCCGCCTCCCTCCTGAGTAGGCACTTGTGTTGTACTAAGTCTATTCTTTGACCTGCGGGGGCGACTGTGACCGCAGCGCACAACGGGTGCAATGGTAGTCTGTTGTTGTGTTTCTTTCATTTTAAAATTCAATAAAATATTAAATAAAACTTAATTAAGTTACTCCCTATTTTTAATTTTTGCTTTTATCTGTTTATGGATATTCAATTAATATTTTTTCCCACCTAATATCCCAATTATAGATTTTTTATTTCTTAGTTAGTTCTTTTTGGTTTTACAACGCCCATTTTAGAATACTCAAAAAAATCCACCCATTTTCTTAGATTTTACTGCCAAATTCAAACACCCAACACAATATTTTTAAAATTTATATTTCAGATCTTGTGTCTTATTGTAGATACCTTGGTATCATTCATGATTACAATACATTGCACACATTGCATGAGTGATTTTGTTTACATAGTGAGTTGCTATTGTGTTTTGTTTTTGGATTGAGTTTTGACACACCTTGCTTGGGTGTATTTTGTCACCAATTCACATAGTAAACATATGTACATAGAAAGTCAACTCACACCATTTTGTTTGTGAATCAATGTATTTTGGATTATATTTTGAATGGTTTTGCTTTGCATGTGAGCCTTTTGTTGCTGTGTTGACCCATTTTGCCCATTAACGTCAATAAACCCTGTTAACAGAGTGTATATTTTTAACCTGAGAGTTGGATTTTGTTTAAATCTGAAATCATTTTGTTTAAATCTGAAGAATTTTTGCTTGTTGCAATAGCTTTTAAAACTACTGTATATGGTTTTGACTATAGACTACATCAGCTAAGACAGAGAAAAAATATATTTATATCAAATGATAAAATTTAAAATAAAGGTATTATTTATCTTTGGAATTCAAAAATTGTTATTGAAAATAAAAAATATTTCAAAAGTATTGTAGTTTTGAGATAATGCAAGAATTTTTCAATCTCCCATTGTTTATATGTCAAAAGTATAATTCATAATAAAAGTAAAAAATTATAAAATAAGACATTGCTGATAGAGTAATAGAAATATTTGCATAGCATCTCCTTATACTTCTCTAAGGAAAGTTGCACAACCAAAACAATTATCTTTTTTATAATAAAAACTATAGCTTTGTGTACCACTAATACTCTTATAAAACTAGAATAATGAACAAAATTAGATTTTTTGCTGAACTAATCAAAGAATTTCTGCTAGGGTAACAGAAACACCAGTGAGCAGCTATAAAAAAACTGATTGCAGAACAACTGTTATCTTTTGGTACCCTGCCCTCCACTCATAGCTTTATAATAACTAATTTGTGCTAAGATTTTATAACCATGGCTAAAAACATTGTAAAAATATAAAGTATAAAAATACCTTGACCTCCAAACAAAGCTAATTATCAGCTATGAGACCAGAACACATACCAATGGACTGCTGTAAAAGAGTAAAGCTGAGCGTAGCACAGCTTTGCTCTTTTGGCAGCCTGCCTTACACAACTTTCCTTTTACCAAACCATATCTGATAAAATTAATTATCTGCAGCTAAATATTTATTAATTTGTATTAATAAATAAATCTTTTAAAAAGCACATTCCAAGCAAGAGACTTGGGGTCAGATTTAGGCAGACTGTCTAAAAGGAAACTAATCATGAACAACGTGAATGATTTGTTTGCTTTTGACAGCCTGCTGACCAGTACGCGCTTGTATCATTTCAACAGTCAGAGTTCTTAAAAATGATACCTCCATCTGTTCTGTCAACCCTTTTTCTTAAAGAAAAGTTGATAGGAAAGCCAGTAATGGAAACTAGGCCCGTCTGGTAAGTCCGAAGCCTTGATGGGAATCCATAGATCTGATGGTGGTTAAGTGAAGTATAGTGATGGGTTATGATATGTTGGTTATTTACGCGGATAATTGGGCTTAATTTGGATATAATTTTATCTCGTTTGTTTGCAGCATATAGTTCTTAAGTCTTAATTATGCGTATATCTTGTAATGTTTTGCAATGCTTGGCTTTTTCCTATTTTGGTTGATTGAGATGAATTAGAGGGATGATTAATTTATTGGGTGATTAGATTAAGAGGATTCGGGGCCAATGTTGAAGCCTTCGGTAAAGGGGACGCTGTTGTCGTTGCTTTGGTAGGAGTTGTGGCCAAGGATGTCAAAGATGGCAGGCCCAGCGACGACATGGTCGTTCTTGGCGGAGCTGACTCGGATCTGCTCCCGGACGACGTAGACAAAGGCAAGGCCGGAGGGCAGGTTTTGGGGGACAATGCATCCGCCGGCGTATTCGGAAAACTTCTGCCTGTTACCGACTACAAAGACGCAGGAATCAGGATACCGATTGGCGCGAGCGCTGCCCATCAGTCCGGAACTTTCGGTAGATTCCGATCGGGCCAGGCCTTCATAGGTGGGGCTATTGTTGGCCTTGGTTTCCGAGTCAGCCTCAAGGTCGTCTTCTATCTCAGAGTCGGCTCCGGTACTCTGGGCAAGCAGGGAGCGCAAGTCAAGTACGGGGATAGTTTTGGTGCTGTTTTGGGGTGAAGCGGAGCGTAAGGAGACGGCGCGTGAAGAAATTATCGCTCCCAGGACGCGAGATCCGGCGTAGCCCATGTCCGGGCGAAGGGTTAGGGCCGGGAAGGTGCCGCCCATGACGGAGAAGGGGCAGGACGCAGTGTACCGCTTGAAGAAGGAAATCCCTTGGCGAGGGCTCATGCTGCTCTCAAAAGACTCGACCAAAGGATCTTGGCGAGCCAATGAATTGAGGTACGCCTTGTGAGAGCCCTGAGATGTGGCCATGGCCGCCACCACCTCGCGAATCTTGGGATTGACGAGGGCCTTCTGCAGGGCATTGTAGACTTGAATAGACGCCGCTTCAAAGCCTCTTGCCAGCATCAGGGCATGGCCACTGGGAGAATGGGTAGTTGGGTAGGCTCGGAAGTTGTAGGTGCATTTCTGAAGTGGGGCTCCACCCAAAGCCTGCACAGCGCGCGAAAGCACCGTCAAATAGTCATTCGTGTTGGCAAGCAGCCGACTAACGGCGTTTCCGCCCAAAGCACTGCTGTACTCCTGGTAGAACGAGCTCTTGACATGCTCCATGGTGATGGCCAGATTTAGCGCCTCCACATCGTCCGATCCGGCAGCTGCCAGGCCCAAAAGTATTACTGAAGCTATTCTCATTGACATCCAATCTCACCCCTTTCCGCGTTAAATACCCCTAAGCCGATCACACAAAGTATAGTCCCGTTCCCTTCCCCGTCATGTTTGATGTCGACTCTATTGACATTTCTCAAGCCATCAACCTTAAAACCAGAAACGCACTCGCCAAAACCATCCACCAATCACATCCCAACCGCCAAGGCATTGATCCTGATTGGTGACCATATCAAACTAATAACCACTGCCCAAAAAGGATATTCCGTTTATAAAAGCTAAATACAGCCAACTCCCGAAATATACTAAACCACAATTAATATTAAACCTAATCAATACGAAAATACTTCTCTTTAATAAACTATTTTACTGCAAAGACGAAGTCAATCCCGCCGCAGTTCCCGAAACAAGCTAAACGGGCAAATGATGCTGGCTCCAAGCCTCATATCGATTGCTACCCAGGTAATGACAACCATGACTTATCGCCATCTCCATAATACCCATTGTAGACTAACAGCCATTTCTACAAACATATCTATCAATTCCCCAAGACAATCCTTCCATGGATATCATAACAAGCTTCCAAGAAACACCGCTTTTAAATATAACTATCCCTTTATTGAAGCTTATAGAAGCGAGAAAGACTAGGATGGCTTCAGATTACTCCAACGGGGCCAATAACAACCAGAAAATATTCTGATGTGGAGTAGCAGCAAGTATCAAAGCTTTGCAACATTTAACAAAGAGAGAGGAAAGAAAAGAGAGAATGTTTATTTAAGAACCAGGAAGCTTTACATACTCTTGACAAACCATGCCAGCCTTGGCACCTGAGGGGCAGGAAGATATTCCATCGATTATTGTTTATCAACCAATTTCCCCCAAGTTGACAGAAAATTGGATGATGGACCCATTTTTATTTATCTATCATGACTTCTTTTATTTTGATTGGCTTAGTTCTGCGCATGCTTAGCTTAAACTTCAAACTATTTTCTTAATTTCCACAGGATTTTTCATGATGTGGCCAAAATTTATTTTTTCTTTGTCGTATCATATTGAAATGAAAACAAAAATTCAAAAAACAACTTTAAATTCAATACCGATTAAAAGCAGCCAAATTTCCTTCAACCCCAGTAAATCCAAGCTTTCTACAAATTAACATTAATAATAAAATACATCTCTGTTAATACTTTTATTTTTAAAATAAACTTAAGATCCACCAAGGAAAAAGAGCACCGTTTTACATTAAAATAATAAAGCATTATCTAATGTATTATATTTTTTATCATCTCTAAATTAACAATAAACTTCATCAATGAAAGCTTAAACAATAGGGCCCAAGCCATCATGCCTTTGAATTTCCTGGTACAGCTTCTCTTTCAGATCATACGGATCAGCCGCTCAAAGTTTGAGAGAGGAGCTATATTGACACAATAAGGCTCCCATTTTAGAGAAACATACCCCCAGTAAGCCATCCAGTGCAATACTGGAATGGCTGTTCAACGAGGACTTCATAGCAAAGACACCATAGAAAAGGGGGAATGTGAATTCACTGCCATGATCACCAGTCCTGCTAAAAACAAAGGATCAAAGCCAAGGAGATTAAACCACAGGAGGAACCTCCTTTGAGGGAGGAGGAAGTTACAGAAGTCTAAAAAGGTTGACCAAAGAAGTTTCTTAGGAAATGTAATATGTCACTGCCAACAGGGAGATAAGAGCCTAATATAACTGTGGGGTTCCTGTCCACCAGTCCCCAAAGTGTGTCCTGGATCATAGCTAGAGACTGGCTGGAAGGGTTTGTCATTCTCTAGTAAGGGAAAATGTATCTCAGAAATATGTATAGGGGTTGAAATGGGCTTTTATTCACTCTCAGAAGGAAGATCCCCTTAGAAACCTTCTGGTATATGGCCCGGGGGGTCAAAGAAACAATATGAATTTGCCAATACTTAGAGTCCTCTAACAATATCTTGGACTCCTTGTACTTGGTCTTGGACTACTACACCTTAGTCTTGGACTTCTGCTCCTTAGACTTGGACTTCTGCGCTGTGCTTAGGATTCAGCTCCTTATTCTTGGGCTCCTGCTCCGTTATCTTGGGATTCAGCTTTCTCTATAGCTCCAGTGGCCTTGTTATTCCACTTGTTAAGTACAACCAAGCTCCTGCTGGTGATCAAAAGCTTCCAAAAAAACTCTTGGCAGAAACTCAAAAGGCCTTGGAAAGATCCTGTCAAAGACTTGGAAAGACCTTGAAAAGACCCTGTAACTTTCCAGCCAGCCACCTTTTTATAGTGTCCTTTTCCCAACAGTTCCGCCTTCAAAATAGCTTTCTTCAGAAGCTTAAACCATTGCTGCTCACTTTTTTCCATAATAACTTAAGCTTACATACTTACTTTCTCAAAAGCTTAAAGTATTAATTCACTATTTCCTTGCTTATACTTTAAGCTTGTGGCTTTCAACCAATCATTTTCATCAGGAAAACTGCCAGAACTCAATCAATGAGTGCAGAGCGCAGAAATAGACCATTTCTGAAGTTCCACTGGGATCCAACTAAGAAATCAATTTCCATCACTCAAACCGCACAAATTGACAACTCCTTGCGCACCAAAGCATTAACCGGTCCATTATTCTGGCACCAGTCTTTCCTGCATTCAACCTGAACCAATTAAATAGTAGAATACTATTTAAACTGTTCTTTCTGGACCTCTTCAACGTTTTCCCCATACATCTACAAATATAGTAAAATCCAAGGAAAATGTCCCACCAAAACAACTTTGTATCCATCTCTCATAGCAACATACCTTCATTTACCCTAGGAACTTAATAAATAAATATCTTATCCACACTTCTATCCACATTCCTTCTTGATTTTATTACTAAACCAAGGCAAAACATTCTAAATTTTACCACCTTGGGAAATCAATTTGGCAAAATCTTGGCTCATTTCTCTGGACCACCAGTTCTTCATCATCTTATGATCCTTCAGCCAGTTCATTTCAGTCTCCAGCAGCTCAGACCAGTCCTACAGCTACTTCTTCAACAAAAGTCACTAAACTTCCACTTGGCCAACGTAAGATCTGCCTGCAAACCATTAAACATGTGGACCGTCACAATAACTCTATTTCTTTAATCAGATGATCTCTAAAGGACAAGATCTGTTGCAGCTGTACAGGGAACTCACCAAAAAATATAAGAGGGTAAATTACTTAAAGCCTACCCACAGTATAGAAGAGTCAGAACCATAGTTTTAATGCAGTTGATCATACCAAGAAAAGGGCATGAAGCACTGCCAATACTAGAGTTTCAAGGCAAAAAGGATAATTAATTGTGAAATAGGGGGTCAAATTACTTGAAAATTGGTAAAACATATACCACAGGCAGAGTCTGCTACATTTTTTAGCATTAAGGCCAAAAATTGGTACTGAAATGAATAGAAGAGAGCCCAGAAGGCTTTTTGAGCCTGAGAGATGAATGAATAAGTATCAAAGTAGACTAAATTTGAAATAGTTCACTAGGATAAACAGCAGGTATTGAGAGGCACCTTTAAATTTAAATGTCTTTTCAAAAGCCTGTTTGTGGAAAAAAAACTAGGTAAGTCAAAGGTGAAGTAGTGTAAATGACACTAATAATTTATATAGCTTCAGAGAGATCCAGAGCAATAGTTAAGAGTGTTAAAGAGATACTACTAAAGTAGTTTTAAAAGCTATGGCAACAAGCAAAAATAATTCAGATTTAAACAAAATTGAAAAGAATCCAAATCTATTGTAAATCAATATAATTTTTTTATTTTTAATGTTGTTTAAATCTGAGTTCATTTTTTTTAAATCTGAATTATTTTTGCTTGTTTCCATAGCTTTTAAAACTACTGTATCTCAATACTATTATCAGGAAAGAGAAAGACAAGAATTTAGTTTCAAATGCATAAGGCTTCCTTCAATAAAAATAGTTAAGCAAGGGACCCAGAGGGGCCTTGCTTATTTTTAAATAGGCTTATTCTTAAACATTGGTGCTTTTTACTGAAAACATGACAGTTGCAGGCAGATGATTTGAGCTAGGAGAACTTTTCTTGTCTGGGTGTGAGGGTTGGAGTATTTTCTAAAGGGCATTCAAAAGAGGCTGATTGGCTAAAAGATTTTTTATGACAGATTCTATGAATCAGGGGGCTGTAGGCAATAAGGCAACAGCTTCTGATTGGCTCAAGAAAATTTTCTTTAGATATGGCCTGATTATGGCTACAGTAGTTCTAAAATCTATGGCGACAAGAGAAATTGCATCAGATTTAAACAAAATGATTTCAGATTTAGGTGAATCCCAAGTCAGGCAAGATTCAGGAATCAAACAATCTAAGTATTTTGGGTGAACAGGCAAATGCCAAACAATAAAAAATATCACTAACACAAAATATGAAATTATTTCAAACAGCAAACAGTGTAGCTCAAACTACAAACAAAATGGACTGGCACATCAAGTGAAATGAGTGGATGCTGTTCTGGAATATATTATAATCCAATCAGGATTCATGCAAGCCACCAACAGAAGGACTAAAATGAAACAAAAATAGAGCAACCTAGAAGCAAGATTTTACATACACAAAACAAAATGAAGTCACACAGGATGTGTAGTATGAGCAGCCTAAAATAGAAAATTAACAATTTAACAGCAAATCAACAGCTATCCAATTTAGGAACAGAGGCATTTTATTCATTTTCATGGCTCCTTATTTGTGTATGATGGTTTCAAGAACTTTCCAAATATTGATTTGTGATTAAATTAAAAATAAAGTCATAAAATTTTAAACTTCTACTTTTAGTGATTTCATCCTAGGTTTTTTACAATATTTTTTACTAGGAACATTTTGGACAGCACCAGCAAACAAGCCAGCAGCAGCCAAGGTAACTTTCTTGAAGGTGAGGCTCAGAGCTTAGAGGCCCCCATTTACACCCAGGTCTTTGATATGAGTAACAAGGAAACCAACCTGTACTTGATCCCCAAACCCTATGGGTTTGACTTCTTTGATAGTCACCTAGCGTCCAGCTCTGCCCCTGCCCCCTTACCCACACCTACACAAGTTTTCAACCAACCAGCCAATCAGAATGATAACCCTGGGTTGGAACAACTGCCTGCCAACACCCAACCTGCCCCCTACATCCAATCAGGCTACAGCTCTCCCAGCCCAGCGCCCCAAACACAGAATCATTACTGCTCAGATTCTCTAAGAAATTGTGGCACTCAATCAGCGTGGCCTGACCTGGGATGAGATTGCCAACCAATTAAAGCTTACCTGACCACTATCATGCAGGAATTCAACAACCTGAGGAACAAGGGGAACCTGATTGGGACAGCCAAGAAGCCAAAGAAGGCCCAGGGGTCCCAGATCAATGAAAGATACCCAATCATGCTCAATCTCCTGCAGCGGGACCCCAAGCTTCCCCTGACCCAGGTCCAGAAGCAAATTGTGCACCATGGCATTTGGGTTTATGAGTGCACAGTGCAGCTCTGAATGCACAGGAAAGTGGCATCAGTCCATGTGTTGAACAATTTTGGCGGCAACCAATGGGATGGCAGTGAGGATTCCCCATATGATCATGCCATCAAATCTACCCTGGTTCAATGCTTAACAAGTTTGTCTGATAACTTCATGTTCTTCTTGTACTAAAAGCTATCAATTGCTTTTGACAATTTTGGTGAGCAATGAAAAGCCACCAAGAAAAATGGAAGGAAGAAGGTCAAGAAAGGGACTTTCATTGGTGCATTTCTGTAACAACCTATTGTACAGGGTTTTAACCCAGCCAAGTATGAGGACTCAATATTCTTGGTGATATAGACGGCAATGGACATGGTGGGATTAGAGGGCTCCAGTAGGGGCACATAGTGGTTGTAATTGACCTGGTGGCCCCCAAACCCTAGGTAAGCTGTGAGAACAGCAAAGAAGGTGAAGAGATCAATCTTCTGATCCTGGGAAGGGGTAACTAACCTTAGAGTTATGTCCTAGGTTCTGTTGAAGGTAATGTTTAAAGTGATATTAAAGAGGGTCAATTATCTCAATTACAGCACAAACTATCACTGAGAGGGGATCCTTTGTTTATAGTTGCTCCCACTATACAAAGTTTGAAAGTGGGAGTAATAGCAGAGGATTGGTGATACCAAGAGACTGGAAGGTGAAACATGGGGATTGGACATTGGGAATAATGGTCACTCTTATTCTTCTGTAATCTGTTGTTTGCTTGGCAATTCTTGGATGGGCCAATAACCTCCTGTTGGCCTTGGGTCAGGTGGGGGAAAAGGTTCAAGCTGTTCTCAAGATCTATTTTTGTCTTAGGAGGCAGGGTTTGGCTTGAGTTTGGCCCCAACCATATGGCTTGGGTCCCAGGTCCCCATTGGTTGGGGTCAGAATTGGTGTTCAAACCTGCAGCTTGGGTTGATCCTTATTCTGTAGGGCATGAGTCATAATCTAAATTTAGCCCTGTGGCCAGGGACTTATTTGATTGGCAACAGGTGATGGTGTCTTATGATTGGCTGGAAGGAAGTGGCTGGGACACAGGTGGCTGACAGGCAGGAGGCCCACTGGCAGCTGTTTGGGCCGCAGGTGGCTGGCTGGCGGGAGCGTACAGACTGGAAGGCAGAGTGGGTGGTGGTAGACTCCAGCACAATGATGGCAGACTCCTGCATGGTGACAGTGGGCATGTGAGGGCTGGCAGGCAAGCAGGTGGCAGCAGGCGTCTACGCAGTGGCAGTGGATGCCTGCTCGGTGATTAAAATATTTTTGCTTATTTTAAGCTCTGTTTGGATACTTAATTTGTTAGTATCATACATCTTGCTTGTTTGAAGGGTTTTTCGAAATAGCCTGTGGCCTAGATAGTGGGATATTTTCCTGTTCTTGCCATATTAGAGTCAATTTTGTAACATATATATTAATGTCAGGAATTGTCACAAGTGAAAAACTTCTATTGACTATGCTTACTGGAAATCCTCAACTACAGGATTCAAACCCTGACACCTGTGGGCCGCCATCCTGCAGGACCAGCTGCCTGCCCGCCCACAGATTCTTGGGCAGGAACCAGAACAAGATTTGACTTTGGAAAATCCTTTAAAGCTTGATGAGTCAAAATCACCTACATTGACACTCCCCACGTTAAAGGTTCCTGTTAACCCATCCAATAAGCAGGCAGGCCTAGTCATAGAACCCAAAATAACTTGGGATACCACGGAAGGGGAAACAAAGAAACTTCCTATATAACGCGGGCTGCCCAGATATGACTAACCCCACGACCCAACTAGGGAATTCAAGTATTCTCAGTTCAAACCAGCCAATGAATTAACTCCTGCAATGGATGCCACTAAGGACTGGAAAACCCTGGTAGACAGCAACACCCAGGCAAAAGAAATTTGTAAAAGTTCACCCATGAAAGATGGGCATACTTATACCCTGAACTGCCAGGAAGTTGCCCATTACCATTCTTGCAATAAAGTGACATGAACCTTTGGTTCAACCAGGTTATTCCATATTTGATATTAGTTCTATTTCATTTACAGTCTACCTCCTGTGGTTCTGCACCTCACACACATCAACCCCAAGAAACTGCAGACTAGCTGACCAACCTTTATTGTCCATCAGGAGCTCCCTACTGTAAATTCACTGCCACCTCTGGCTGTGGATCAAACCGTTTTTCCCTGCCACACCAAAAAAGGGCCAAAAATTACAGCTAAGCCACTCAATTCTCTAGGAGATTTAGCTCATGCTGTTGATGAGATATTTTTTCTGGCCTACCCTGCAGACCCCCGGCTTTGGCTGTCCCAGCCTGGGAAGAAACACTGATCAATTTGGATTATTTGTTAGCATGGTGTTGTCCTCTCTTAAAAGCAATCAGGAACGCCCAATCAAATGATGCCACATCTATGATCAGAAAATCAAATGAACTTGAACTGGTTGAGTTGCCTTCCAGCCAATCAGGTGGTTCTGCTGAAATTAGCTTGAAACCTTCCAGTGCCCCTGGCCTTGACCAGCAAAATTTCTCTTCCAGCCAATTGGATGCAAGTCAAATTGGTCATGTGATTATCCCCTAGCAACTCTCCCCTTTTTACAATGCCAGGGGACTTTGTGTCCCCTGCTTGTCAATTGTCCATTTACATTAAAGTTTGTTGTTGCACTAGTCTGTTTTAAATTTTGGTTGGACTGAAACTTAGTTTCAAGTCCCTATTACTTAAAAGATTAAAGTGTTAGTAATTGACTCAAACCTTACCTTATACCCCCTGGTTCAAACCTGGCATCTCTTTTGAGACCTTCTAAAGAAGCTTGAGCGTATAGTTCTTTCCCCATAGTACTTTTGCTTTCAAAAAATCTATTCAAACTTAAAGTTTCAATTAGATTTCTAAATAAAACTTAATTTATATTTGAATTTTCCTTGAATTTGTTTGTTTCCAAACCCGCTTCTGTTTTTGATCACCCCCAAAGACTCCCAAGTTCACGTACAAGATCTCCTGGGCCTCTCTCTGTTATCCCTGTCCTGTTTTACTTGTAGCTACCTCTGATAGCATAAAAACTATTGCTTGTAGTTAAGGAAATCTCTCCTTTCTCCTCCAAATTTTGCAAGGAACGCAGCCATGATAATCCCAGTCCTCAAATTTGCTGTGTTTTCTCTGGCACTCTTCTTGCTGCTCCTGTGGTCCACCTTGCCAGACTTGTGGGCAAAGATCTCCTCCTCAGTCCAATTTGTGGGTGAAAATCCCTTTAGCCTCCTCAATTTACCTAGTGGCCCCCTCCTCTCTGGTGAGGCCATGGTGAAAATTTTGACATGTGATGACCCAGATTTGGATGTCATTGATTATATTCTTCCCCCTGCTGAGGAATAGAGAACATTAGTGCCTCCCCTTCCATGGCTGGATGAGAGTGCTTCAGTCCCCCCTGAGGTTCTTGGCATCCCTCCCCCCATTGCTTCTCATGCCCCTTGGGTGATCACTGGCCTTGTGTTGATGGGATTAAATTCCTACTTCCCTCAACTGTCCCCAGTGTCCTCCTTCTGGTTCCCCCTTAGAGCAGCCTTCCCAGTTCTTCACTGGGCAGCATCCTGGTGGTTCCTCTCACCAGGATGGGAGCTGAACTTAGTTAGTTTAGCCCCCCTCTCTCACACCTACGGCCCAGTACATTTCACTTAGTTCCCCCTTCAACCCTGCGTATTTGGAGTTCAACCTAAAGGAAATCCTAATCTACAACCCTGAGGCAAGAACTAGAGAGACTGAGACTGTTTACAGGAAAGGCCACAAAATCACTATACCTCCCCTGCTATTCTGCAACAAGTACAACCACCTGCCCGTGTATTTGGTCCCAATGACTCCGCCTCTCACCCCGTGGCCCAACCGCCCGCAAGAATCTATTGTTGCCAATGAATTTAATTCCACTCAGATATTTGGAGTGATTTACATCACTATTACCGGCTTGATAGATTCTATGGTACTTGCCAGAAGACCTTGGGCTCTCCTGGGCAAATCATTATCTTATATTGTAAAGTTAGCTCCAATCTTGGGGTGGGCCCTCCTTGCCGGGCCCGCAAGCCGTTCACCCGCAAGTTCCCAGGAACCCCCCACAGGCTGGATCCATAAAAAGAATATTCCTGGCTGTTTATGGCTGTTTTGGCAAAGGGGTTTGGCTATTATTGAACAAACCTTGATTACACCAATACCTATTAGTATATACATATCCTTGGTGAATTACTGGACCCTTGGGATAGAACAAATTCCATCTATTGGGTTTTCTTGAGCCATCAAATAGAGGATAGCTACACCACCCTCAAGTTAATCCAAGAACACAGGCATCAGGCCTCAGTCTACCCAGCCAGCCACAAAGATATCTATCTGGCTGATGTAGTGTTCTTTAATATTAGAGACACAATCCAGCAACACCACCTCCAGGCATTCAATGACCTTTATCTCAGAGTTCTGGACCATAATTCTCTCTTTGGTTGCCAAATAGTTGCTGACTTGTTTGCACAAATGGTTTTCCATGTGAATATGGGCAACCAATCACAGAAAGACAAGTGCCTCCCACCCCGTGCCACATCTGCCTATAAACCAATCCAGCCAATGACAGACAAGGAATACAACAAGCAGTATATGGCAGCCATCACAATAAATCCAATTGGTTCTACCCCTGCCACCACCATATCCCACCTTACAGCCCCTCCCGCCCAATCCCATACCTCCTAGGCCAGCACCACCTTGACGCCTTCTCTTCCACACTATTCTGCCTAATATGCATCACTCTTCCCCTCCCACATAAACTCCTTGCCACCAAACATTTTGTATTTATATTATTTTTATCCAGAATTTCAATTTTTGGTTTCTCTTTGTTTTTTATTTGTTTTATTCTTTATGTTCAGTTTATTTCTGTAAATAATGTTTACTATGCCATGTACTTTAAATTCAGAACCTAAACATAAAAATGCAGGATTTTCAAATCCTTGGTCCAAATTTCAACTCACTTTTGCAGGATGGTCTTTTTTTAATTAAATCAATTTTTTGTATATTTATTTGAATCTTTTAAAAATGCAGGAACTCATAGACACTTTGCAAATTTCAGGTCAAACTGCATATTTCCAATGGACAAAATGAATTAACTGGAATCAGATTTGAAGCGTTCAAATCTATCAATCATTTTCATTAAGTTTACTATGTTTTTTGAAATTGCGGGATTGTCAAATCTAAGAACCAAATTTAAAAATCACTTTTAAATGGCACTATTAAACTCAAATATTAATTGCGGGAACTGGAATCCAAATTTAATGTACAGTAAGCACACTAGGAAACACCAACCCAAATCAAGAAGCTCCACCACAACTAAAATCAAACTAAAAATCCAATCTCAATAACCATTTTTAGACATAAAAAGTGATTAAACTCTAAAATTATCCAAAACCGGAAAGTATACAATATTATTTACTTCAAATCACAGATATAGAAATTCTGTTACTATTCAAGGCTAACTCAAGAGAAAATAACTACCCACAACTAAACCAATAACTTCAAATAAATACATATTTAATCTAATATATATTTTTTATTTTATTTTTATGGACCAAAAATTGTATTCCTAACCAGCTCCTGCACCAGCCTGCGGGGCAGCCTGTCCATGAGAGCATCCCAGAGGGTCCAAGAATAGACCCAGAACCCAAATCAAGGGGAGTAATGCCAACACACAGGCCTTTCAAGGCGTCAGTGCCAGCCAACCACCTCCTTTATCTCAAGACAGGAACAGCATCTTGAATCCCAGACAGAAGCCACTCTCAAGGTCTGCCACCAAAGTCTCCTATACCAGGGTCATCAGGAACACTGAGGTTACTTACACCTCCACTGTGTACCCAGTTGTCATCTGGCCCCACACTCTTGATCCAAGAGTTACCACTTCCTGCCCCTGCATTTTTGATACCTCCTATGAGCCATTGGCCACCACTGGTGAGCCATCTGCACCAATTGTGTATTCAACCATTGATAACACCAATGCAAACAAGTGTGATCCCACCTTCTACACAAAGGTCTCCATCCCCTGTATCAAGCTTGCTAGCCAGGATGCCGCGGTACCTGCCAAGGGCTGGCATCAGTTGACAGATAGTGAGCCTGAAGCTCTCCTCAACTGCTTAAACAGGGGAATGGCAGTTTGGTATATTGCATCCCAATTTGGTGTTACAGCCATATATATTGGCAACATCAGCACCAAATATGACAACACTGGGTGAATTGGAAAATCTGCCAAGGTAAAAAGACAGCCCAAACTCCTTCAGCCCATTCATTTCAAGGCAATCAAGCAGTGGGTTACCAAGGATTGCCACCTGGACACGCTTGCTGTCCAATCAATGCTTACCACAGAGTTTGGGCTTTCTGTCTCCAAAACCTTTGTCTAAAAAACCATGGTCAATTTGGGCTTCTACTAGAAAGTACTGGGAGTTTCTCCGTACAATAGGAACAACAACAAGACAATCAAGGATTGACACATTTATGTCAAGACCTATGTGACTCTTAAGAAGACCAGTAATGGCCAGTTCTTTTACATTGACAAATTGTTGTTTTCCTCCTGACTCAGGTCTAGGAATGGGTGGTTTGAGAAGGGTTCCAAGGATGGTGTAGCACATTGTGCAGCTGTCTGTTCCCAGACCTATTCAATGGTAGTGCTTCTTGGTCCTTGCGGTTTGGATTGATACCAGATGATTAAGGGTTCCCACAATAGCAGGACATTTCTCAATTTTCTCTGAACTGTCAAGGAGTACCTCCAGATCAATTATTGCAGTACAACCAACATTGTTGTGCTTGATAATGTTGGGCTCCACAAAGTGGATCAGGTTGTTTCCAAGTTCCCACCCATCAATAAAAATAGCCACACCTCCAGCCACTGGCTTACCAATTGTCCAATGAGATTTATCTTCCTCCCACCATATTCCCTATTCCTGAATCCAATTGAGGAGGTCTTTGGGTGGATCAAGCAAGTCATCAAGCAAGGGACCCCAACTGGGACCAAGGACCTCTTTTATTTGCTGCAGGCCAAGATCCACACCCTCCCAGCTGAGACTGTGGCCAAATTCTATGGCCACGCTGATTTGTTCATCCCTGTATGTCTTGCCAAACAGCCAAACAATTAAAGGCTTAATGTGTCAAACTTTTTTATTTTCTCTAATTTACTATTTAAGATTTATTAATTATCATTTTATATTTATATGCTTCCAAGCCCACAATCATATTCAGCAGGAACATAAAATGAAGGTTTGTAATTTATTTATTTTATATTAATTTTTTTATTATGGCATCTGAGGTTATCCCAAACAATTGATACTGGATTACGCAAATATATTTTATCACTTTTGTCAAATAAATATAAAAATCAAATTAAAAAAGTTAAATGTAAAGTGTACACAATAGAAGTAAATTTTATAAAAGTAAATATATTTATGCTTATATGATGACCTTTTCTGGGATTTATTTTGAAAAACTTGTTTACTAAAATAATAATTATAAAAAATTAATTATTTTAAAAAGTAAAATTTAAGGGTGTAGCTTATATTGAGGAAGGAGATTTTTATTGAGTGCGCCTGTAGTGGGTTTGGCAGTATGTACTCACCCAGCAAGGAGGTGGCGCACAACCTCCACTGTCACCCTGTATACGGCGGATACACCCTGATTGAAATATTCTTGGCAGCTAGTAAAAGGGAGTATGATGAGGTTGGAATGGAGGAGCAGCTTCTCTGGCAGGGATGCAAACCCGTAGATACCATCCAAGACCAGGGCGTCCAGGATGAGGTGATCCACCGAGCTGTACCCGGGGGGGGGACCTTCTTCCCGTCCAGTGAGAGCCTGGCCTTGTTGACTCCAAGAAGGGCACCGTCCAGGCCCTCTACAGACGCGCCCATCCCAAAGTAGAATAGGAACCCAAGGTAAACCACAAGGTGAAGCCTTTGCCCAGCAAAGGCTTCAGTAAACTTACACAGCTTATTGTATACTGCGCTTATTTTTTCTTGTGCTTAGTTTTAGCAAAGGTGAGATCCATTGCCAGAGGGACTCCTGTCTTGTCAGCACTCCAGGCTAGCCCAAAGTGTGCCAGGAGGATCTTGGTCTTCTTTACAGCTAATGTGTTGGTAACAGCCAATCTCTCCACTGTGTGCCTGAAGTTCTCTAGGAGGTAAGAGAGCATATGCTCCACCAGGAAGCAGAAGCAAGCAGCCGTGTGGGCCCGGCCCATCTCTGACATATTCTTGAATGGGAGCATTGCCAGGACGTTCCAAACAAGCTCAATGGAGTTTACACAGTAAACTCCACTGAGTGATACCGGGTCCAGACGGACCAGTTGGGCATTCTTGTAGGCAGTAACCGCCCACTTGGATGCCCCCTTGCCAGGTGTCAGCCCAGCTAACGCCTCCTGGGACATTGAAAAGGTACTGTGGATGCTGTCCTCCAGCTTGCGCAAGACAGGGGAGACAGAAATAGCTGCCTCACCACATGATTGGCATAATTGGAGTAGAATATGGATGGACAAAGGGGACCAGGACCCGTTGGAGTTCACTGTCTATGTTCTCTAAAAAAAGGTAAGTATTTAGAAATTTTTATTAATTTTATTTTTTATGTTACCTTTATGGGTTTCCTCCTTGCTTGAGGTTTCAGCAGGTTTTGCCATTCTTGGTGCAAGCAGTTGCGCTGGCAATTCTGTGTCCTTGGTTCTGGCACGCTTGGCAGGTTTGAAATGTTCATACATCTCAGGGTCATTGACCCAGACAGATAGCGCAGAGAGGGCAAAGGACTTGAACTGGAGGCTTTCTACAACGGTTTTCATGACGTTTAGAAGACACTCAATTGTCTTCTATGACTGTAAAGACCCAACAATTGGGGGAGTACTTTAGCAAAATAAGGTACCAAGTTGGTAACTTGGAAACCTGTGAGCGCTGTCACAATTGGATAGACCATCATCATCAATCAAAAGACCTTGGTGTGTACGTTATAATGTCCAAAATTACTGGCAAAATATGTGAGTACATAGTATATACAGGTGTATATGGCTACAGACTGGGTGGAATGAGGTGATACCAGTGTGGGCCAGGAGTACCGCTCAGAGGAGTCAAGCTACGCCAGCTCCTTGTAGTAGTACTTGCCAGATGGATTGTTTAATGGCCCATGCTGTTGAGTGGATTGGTGGCCCCCAATCCCTAGGCATGCTGTGAGGACAGCTGAGAAGATTAGGTGATTCATCTCCTGATCCTGAAAAAAGGCAGACAAAGCTTAGTGTCTTGTTTAACTTCTTGAAGGTAAAGTCTTTAAATTGATTTATGTGATACTATTGAGGGGTAGTTTCACTCACTGATAGCACAAACTACCATCAAGTGATTGAGATTTATTATATACTATCATCCTCAGTGGGGCATTAATAGTACAAAGCATTGGATAGGGAACCCCAAACACTTGGTGTTGTCTGTAATTCCCATTTGGGATTGGGATGGGAGTGGTTTGGTAGTCAATGAATTGTTATCCTTGGAATTGCATAGAATTGGAACATCTTCAGGCACTTTTATGCATTCAAATTCAACTTTTTCAGTTGATGCATTAATTGTAGTGCTAGGCTGCTTGTCAACCCTCTCCAAATTTGGTAGATTCCAAATTTGGGAAGCAGTTCCCCCATTTTTGGACTTGGGGAAATTATCTTGTTTGGATTCCCAATTGGGCAATTTCACCATCCAGCCGGGATGGACGGCCCTGCCATGGGGGGTGTGACGTCCCCTGCTGGCTGGCAGGGCACACGCAGGCAAGCCGCCAGGCTTGGCGTGCGGCCAGCAGACGCCTGGCAGTTGGCCGTGCAGCCAGGGTATAAAACTTGGAATTTAAAACATTTAAAATTTTAAATTCATTTTTGTCTGCTGGTTGTTTTGCGGCAGTTCCCCCTGATTGGGGAAACTGCCGCAATTTTTTGTCTTGCCTTTTGAGCTCAATTGTGAACAAAATATTGTCTTGACAAAGGTTGTTTCAGTAATATTCCTGACACTGACGTGTTGGGTATTTTGGTCATTAGGGCCTTTGCAGACACCTTGTCTATTTTTTCCCCTTCAAGGACAGCAGACTTCACTCTGGGTTTGACCTTGCGGTCAATTTCTTTGATCTTAGCAATTGCCAAGTCAAGATCTTTGAGTAGTTTTTCAAGTTCTCTCATATGAGCTTTTACTAACCTTTTCATATGTTTTTATAGCTTTCACCCCAATAAAATCTGTGTTATTCTGATACTATTGCCTCTTTGTTTAATCCTGTTTGTTTTCTTATTTACTACATTATCCCATTTTTTACCCATTGTGTATACAGTAGTTTTAAAAGCTATGGCAACAACCAAAAATACTTCATATTTAAACAAAATGATTTCAGATTTGAACAAAATCCAACTCTCAGGTTAAAATATACACTCTGTTAACAGGGTTTATTGGCGTTAATGGGCAAAATGAGTCAACACAGCAAAAAAGGGCTCACGCGCAAAGCAAAACCATTCAAAATACAACCCAAAATACATTGATTCACAAAGAAAATGGTGTGAGTTGACTTTTGGTGTACATATGTTTACTATGTGAATTGGTGACAAAATACACCCAATCAAGGTGAGTCAAAACTCAATCCATAAACAAGACACAATAGGAACTCAAACCACAAATGAAATCACTCACTCAGTTTGTACAATGGATTGTAATCATGAATGATACCAAGGTATCTAAAACAAGACACACAATCCAAGACATAAATTTTAAAAATATTGTGTTAGGTGCTTAATTTGGCGTAAAATCTTGGAAAATCAGTGGAAATTATTTCAGGTATTCTAAAATGGGTGTTGTAAAACCAGAAACAATTAATTAAGAAATAAAAAATCTATAATTGGGATATTGGGTGGGAAAAATATTAATCAAATATCCATATTCAGATAAAAAACAAAAAGTAAAAACCAGTGTATAACTTCATTAAGTTTTATCTAATATTTTATTAAATTTTAAAATGGAAAAAACACAACAACAGACTACCATTGCACCCATTGTGCGCCGCGGTCATGGTTGCCCCTGCAGGTCAAAGAATAGAGTTAGTGCAACCCAAGTGCCTACTCAAGAAGGAGACGGGAGAGGAGAGTTCCATAGTGACGCTGCATTGACACAGCTGGTTCAAGGAGCACAAGCTGCTAGGGTTTAGAGCATAAACCCTTGGGTCCCAAAGCTGACCCAGAAGCCCACCAAGGTCACCACTACAAAGAAAGTTAGAAACAAGGAGGTAGAACTTACTTCATATGTGTTTGACATTGTGTACTGGCAAGAGATGATCTGTCAGCCATGCTGGAGAAGGTGAAGCCTGTAATTGATACTAGCTATAAGCCCTACGTCAGTTATGGCAATCAGGAAGAGGATGAGGAGCCTGATTTCTTCAGAACTGACAAGGGACAGTTGGCTCTCAAAATGTTGCTGCGTTTTACACCAAGGTGCCCATGCCCTGTGTTGTGCCCAATGCCAACAAGTCAATCCCCACCGCTAAAAAGCCCGCTCAGAAGTGCATTCCTGATGTTAAACGCATCATCCTGCTTAAGCTAATGTGTGAATTGGGTGATTACAAGGCAGCCGCAGCCCTTGTTGGAGTGGATCCCAAGTACTCCTCAAAGACTTTCAACAAGTTCATTAACACGGGTCAAGTCCTTGCTGCGGAGAAATCCTTGCGCGTTTCCACCATGCTCACCAAGGAACACAAATGGGCAATCCGCCAGTGGATCACCTGGGACTGCCATCTTGAACTGGCAAATATACAGGCAATGGTCAAGTCCACTTTTGGGGTTGAGGCTTCCATTTCCTTTTACTACCATCTGCTGAAGAAGATGTGTGTAAATTCACTGCCACCTCTGGCATTAGACCGCACCAAGAAAAGCCCAAAAGTGTCAGCCAAACCTCTTCATTCCTTAGAGGATTCAGCACACACAGTTGATGAGAGGTTTGTGCTAGCCTACTCTGTGGATTCCTTGCCCTTTAGTGCTCCCTCCTGAGAAGAAATGTTGGTCAATTTAGACTACTTATTAGCCTGGTATTGTCCACTTTTGAAAACTATCAGAGCTAGCCAATCAAGAGTTGATACATTGACGCCTGTCAGCTCAGTTGAACTCCAAATGCCTAGTACCCCTTCTAGCCAATCAAATCAGACCGCGGAAATTAGGGTGAAACTCTCAAGTCCCTCTGGGTTTATCCAGCAAAGTTTTTTCTGCTAGCCAATTGAATCCTGAGCCAACTGTCACATGACCAATTTCCTTGCAATCCATCCCTTTTTATGCAGCAAGGGGACTTTCAGTCCCCTGCTTGTCTATTTTCCCATTAGAATTAAATTTGGTTGTTTGCAATTAAAATTCTAATTATTATTATCTGTGGAACCCCCTGTTTGGAGTTCCCCTAGTTTAAAAGTTAAAAGAGTTAGTAGTGCTCAAAAAGCTTACCTTGCGGCAGCCCGGTTTGAAACCGTCCTCTTCCCTGACACCCCTAGCAGAAGCTTGAGCGTATATCTCCTTCTTGGTTTTGCTTTTGCTTTTGAAAGAGACGTTTGAGTCTAAAATTCATTTAAAAGTTCATATAATACTTACTGTTAAATTGAGTTTTCTGTTGATTTCTTCATTTCAAACCCGTTTTCTTGATCTCACACCCTGCTAAGACGCCTGCATTTGCACCCAAGCACCCCAGACCCGTTCTGTTGCTTTTTCTGTCCTTCTGCTTGTGGCTACCCCACCAACTCCAATTTGGTTGTTATTTTTCTTGAAAATCACACCATTCTCTCCCAAATTTTAAGAAGAACACCATAATGATACTCCCTGCAATTAAATTTGTTGTATTTTCTGTGGCCCCTTTTTTGCTCCTCCTGTGGTTGACCTCACCAGACCTGTGGTCAAAGATCTCCTCTTCTGCACGGCTCATGAGCAAAGATCCATCTGGTCTCTTGAGTCTTCCTGGTGGCCTTCTCTATTCTGGGGAGGCCGTAGTGAAAAGCTTGACATGCAATGACCTGGATTTGGGTGATGCTGACTATGCCTCTTTTGCTCTTGTGTGTGAGGAGGCACCAACGTCCCCCTTCCCTGACCCGGAGGATAGTAGCTCAGCGTTCTTCCACACACCTACAATGCCCCCTCCTGCCCCCACCTGTACGCCTTGGTTACTTGCTGGGATGGCACTGAAAGCCCTGAATGCATACTTGCCTCAGCTGTCCTCGGTGTCCTCCCTGTGGTCCCCCCTGCAAGCGGCCACCTAGTTTACCATTGGGCGGCATCCTGGTGGTTTGTTTTGGCAGGATGGGAGCCAAACTTAGTTAGTTTAGCCCCCCTCTCTCACAATGTGCTTTTCCTGGAAAAAGCTCGGGGTATCTCTGTATAATTGGAATAGTCTAACCAACATTGAGACCTGTAAAAACTACGCATAGGCGTAAACTGCCCTCAAAGCCAAGGGGACAATTAAATTTTACTATATTGATGAATTGGCATTTGCCTTATCTATGTGCAATGCATATGGCTATGTCCCCAGAGGCTCCAATGACAGGATGGCTTGGTGTGCTGCAGTCCACGCCACAGCCTACTTAATGGTGGCTCTCCTTGGTCCAAAGGGGGTCAAGCTATACCAAAAGATACTGGGCTCCCACAACAGCTGTACCTTTCTATCATTTCTCCAATTGGTCCAGGAGCACCTGAGGCGCACAATTCTGGGCTTCACCAACGTCATTGTGCTGGACAATGTTGGTCTCCATAAGGTGGCTGATATTCTCAAGGAATCCCCAATGATTGACACCATCAGTGCAGTGAGCCCCCAGCAATTGGCCACAGCAAATGTGTGCCTTCTCTTCCTCCCTGCTTATTTGCCCTTCCTAAATCCCATCAATGAAGTCTTTGGGTGGCTCAAGCAAGTTGTCAAGCAAGGAACCCCAACTGGGACCAAGGACCTCTTTAATTTGCTGTAGGCCAGGATCTACACCCTCCCAGCTGAGACTGTGGCCAAATTCTATGGCCACACTTATTTGTTCATCCCCATGTGCCTAGCCAAACAGCCAATCAATTAAAGGCTTAGCTTGTTCAACTTTTTTATATTCTCTAATTTACTATTTAAGATTTATTAATTATCATTTTATATTTAGAAGCTTCTAAGCCCACAATCACATTTAGCAAGACCATCAATGGAGGTAAGTAAGTTATTTATTTATAATCATTTTTTATTGTGTCATCTAAGGGTATCCCAAACGCTTGATACTGGATTACCCAAGCACATTAATATCACTTTTGGAAAATAAATATAATAATCAAAAAAAGTTAAATGTAATGTGTACAAATCAAAAGTAGATTTTATTGAAATATATTATTATGTTTTTATTAAGACCTTCTCTGGGATATATTCTGCAAATCTTTTTTGCTGAAATAAGTTTTAGAAATTTTATTATAATAAAAATAATATGAATTGTAATGAAATTTATTGGAAGAGAGAATTTATTAAGAACACCTGTAGTGAGTTCTTCTGTATGTACCCACCCCACAATGGAGGTGGCACACAACCTCCACCGCCACACTGTGGACAGTGGATACACCCTTATTAAAATACTCCCGCCTGCTAGTGAATGGGAGTAGGGTCAGGTGTAAATGGAGGAGCAGCTTCTCTGGAAGGGCTGCAAACCCGTAGATACCAGCCAGGACCAGGGCGTCCTGGATACTGTGATCCACCAAGTCATACCCAGGGGGGACCTTCTTCCCGTCCAGGGAGAGCCTGGCCGTGTCAATTCCTAGAAGGACCCCATCAAGATCCTCCACACTGGCGCCCATTCCAAAGTAGAAGAGATACCCGAGGAAAACCACAAGATGAAGCCTTTACCCAGCAAAGGCTTCCTTAAACTTGCATAATTTATTGAAAACCACACTGATCTTCTTATCATGCTTGGTCTTTGCAAAGGTCAGCTCCATAGCTGCAGGGACCCCCATCTTGTTGGCACTCCAGGCCAACCCAAATTTAGCAAGGAGGATTTTTGTCTTCTTGACAGCTGTGACGTCTGCAACAGCCAATTTTCCCACCACACGCCCAAAGTTGTCCAGCAGGCAAAAAAAATGTGTGCTCCAAGGGGTAGCAGAAGCAAGCAGCTGCATGGGCCCGGCCCATATCTGGTACATTCTTGAGTGGGAGCGTTTCCAGGACGTCCCAAACAAGCTCAATAGAGTTTACACAGTAAACTCCACTGAGAGATACTGGGTCCAGGCGGACCAGTTATGCATCCTTGTAGGAAGTAACTGCACACTTAAATGCCCCCTTGCCATGCGTCAGCCCAGCCAATGCCTCCCGCAACATTGGAAAGGACCCGTGGATGCGGTCCTCCAGCTCCCACAAGACAGGGGGGACAGATATAGCTTCTTAGCCACATGAGTGGCGTAGTTGGCGTAGAATGTGGCAGGGACAAAGGGGACCAGGACTTGGCAGAGTTCACTGTCTATGTTCTCTAAAAAACAGGTAATTATTTGAAAATTTTTATTAATTTTATTTTTTATGTAACCTTCATGTGTTTCCTCTTTGCCGGCTGCTTCAGCAGGCTTGGTCATTCTTGGTGCAAGCAGTTGTTCAGGCAGTTCTTTATCCTCTGTTCTGGAACACTTAGTGGGTTTGAGATGTTCATATATCTCCGGGTTGTCAACCCAGACAGACGGCGCAGAAAGATTGTATGCATTAAATTGCAGGCCCTTGACCACTGTCTTCTGGATGTTGAGAAGACGCTTGATGGTCTTCTCAGGGGTGTCTGGCATTTTTGTAATAAGGGCCTTTGTGGACACCTTGTCTATTTTGTCTCCGTCAAGGACAGCAGATTTAACTTTGGCTTTGACCTTGCAGTCAATGTCTTTGATTTTGGCAATTGCCAAGTGAGATCCTTCAAAAGCTTCTCTAATTCTTTCATTGATTGTTTACTAACCTTTTCATATGTTTTTATAGCTTTTGCCCCAATAAATTCTGTATTATTTTGATACTGTTGCCTCTTTGTTTATTCCTTTTTGTTTTCCCATTTACTACATTATCCCATCTTTTTACCCATTTTGTATATGTTTTACGCTCATCTCAATATGTGTTGTTTGCTTTGTGCTAGCATTGTTTCCTTGATTACCATATTTTTTTGGCACTTGACATAGCCCCTTGTGAAAATATTAACAACATTTTTGGTGATCAGCTAAATTTGAATTAGAAAATTATAGCGTTAACTGTTTTTAGATGAAGTTGTTACTGATCCAAATTCAAAACCTTAATGATAAACTTTAAGCCAATCAGGGGCCAAGTGATAAAGTGATTGTTGTGACATAAAGGGTCATTCAATAATTTTTTGGTGTATATGCACTAATTATTGTAGTTTTAAAAGCTATGGCAACAACCAAAAATACCTCAGATTTAAACAAAATGATTTCAGATTTGAACAAAATCCAAGTTGCGCAAGATTCAGAATTCAATTAGTTTATAATATTTCAGTTAATAAATGAACTGTCAAACAAAAAACAAAATTGCACTAGCACATTATACAAAATTATATCAAACATCAAGCAGTGTAGTTCAAACCACAAAAAAATGAACTTACACAACAAGTGAAATGGATGGATGCTGTTCTGGAGTATATTATAATCCAATCAGGATTCATATGAGGTACCAAAAAAGTACTAAAATGAGACAAATTTGAGCAATCTAGAAGCAAGATTCCACAAGCACAAAACAAAATGAACTCACACAAGATGTGTAGTATGAGCAGCCTAAAATAGAAATATAACAGTTTAACAGCCAATCAACAGCTATCCAATTTAAGAACAGAAGCATTTTATTCATTTTCATGGCTCCAGATTTGTATGGAATGATTTTGAGAACCTTCAAAATATGAACATAAGATTACAATAAAAATAAACCATTAAATTTTAATTTTTCCACTTTTAGTGATTTTATCCTAGGTTTTTTTACAATGGTTTTTACTAGCAATATCTTTGACAGCACAAGCAGCCAAGCCAGCTTCAATGGAGGCAAGGCTCAGAACGTAGAGGCACCTGTTTACAACCAAGCCTTTGAGGCGGATAACAAGGAAGCTGACCTGTACCTGACCACCAACCCCTATGGCTTTGACTTATTCAGTAGTCACATAGTGTCCAGCTCTGCCTCTGCCCCTGATCCCAAACCCACCCCCCGCACAAGCTGCTCACCAACCAACCAATCAGGATGGCAATGTTGATTTGAAACAACTTCCTGCTACCAGCCAACCTGCCCCCCTACAGCCAATCAGGCTTCAGCTCCCACGGCCCAGCGCCACAAGCAAAAAATCATCACCGCCCAAATTCTTCAGGAAATTGTGGCACTGAATCTACAGGGTATGTCCTGGGAACAGATTGCCGCCTAGTTGCAATTTACCCAAGATACTGTCATGCAGGATGTCAACAACCTGATGAACAGGGGGATCTAATTGGGACAGCTAAGAAGCCCAAGAAGGCCCCCAAGTCACAAATATCTGAGGCATACCCAATCATGCTTGTCCTCCTCCAGCGGGATCCCAAGCTTATATTGACTCAGGTCCGGAAGCAACTTGCGCACCATGGTATTTGGGTGTCTAATTGCATGGTGCAGCTCTGGATGTATGGGAAGGTGGCTTTTATACAGGTTCTTACCAATTTTGCTGGCAACCAGTGGGATGGCGCTGAGGATTCTCTGTATGACACTGCCATCAAATCAACCCTCGTCTGATGCCTGACTAGTCTAACTGATGATGTCATGTTCATCTCCTATTACAAGCTATCAATAGCTTTTGATGATTTTGGCGAGCAAGGAAGAGCCGCCACTCAAAAAGGAAGGAAGAAGATCAAGAAGGGGACGTTCATTGGTGCATTTTTGGCTGTTTCAGCCAAGGCTTTTGTCTACTATCAGACAAACCCAGATTTCATCAATGGCTACTCATACAGCCACATCTTGGTGGATTACTCAACTCCTGGGATGGCTTGAATTCCAAGTACTGGGTTTTCTTGAGCCACCACATGGAGGGTAGCTCCACCGCCCTTGAGGCCATCCAGCAACATGGGCACCAGGCCTCAGTCTACCCCGCTGGCCATGCAGACGTCCATCTGACTGATGTCATCTTCTTCAACATTGGAGATACACTACGGGAATGCCGCCCTCAGGCTTTCAACGACCTCTATCTTGGGGTCCTTGACCACAATTTTCTCTTAGGCCACCAGATGGTGGCTGACTTATTTGCGCAAATGGTTTTTGGTGTGAACATGGGCAACCAATTACGTAAGTATAAGCGCCTTCCACCTCAGGCCACTGCCACTTACCAGCCCATCCAGTCAATGACCAATGAGGAATAAAACAAGCATTATATGGCAGCCATCATGCAAAATCCTCCTGCCTCCACCCCTGCCACCAACACCCCTCACCTACAAGTCCAACCCACCCAATCCCAGACCCCCCAGGCCAGCACCGCCTCTACGTCTTCTTTCCCGCGCTATTCTGCCTCCTAGGCATCACACTCCCCCGCCCCAATATACCCCCTGTCACCAAACATTTTCTATTTATATTATCTTTTTTTTGAATTTCAATTGTTCATGTTCTCTTTGTTTATAGTTTTTTTATCTTTATGTTCAGCTTATTTCTATAAAATCATATATTTACTATGCCATGTATCTAGATCAATAACACAGTTATTTTTAGTACCCAGACATAGCCCCTTGTGAAAATATTAACAACAATTTGGTGATCAGCTAAATTTGAATTAGAAAATTATAGTGTTAACTGTTTTTAGATAAAGTTGTTACTGATCCAAATTTAAAACCTTAATGATAAACTTTAAGCCAATCAGGAGCCAAGTGATAAAGTGATTGTTGTGACATAAAGGGTCATTCAATAATTCTTTGGTGTATGTGTGCTAATTAATATGATTGGCTGGATGGAATTGCCATTGTACGCCATTGCAACTGTGGCAAGTTATTGATGGACTAGTGCCCAATCAGCTTCTGGGTTAGCACTAGTCCATCAACAACTTGCCACAGCGGCAATGGCGTACAATGACAAAACATCCAGCCAATTATATTAATTAGCACACATACACCAAAGAATTATTGAATGACCCTTTATGTCACAACAATCACTTTATCACTTGGCTCCTGATTGGCTTAAAGTTTATAATTAAGGTTTTGAATTTGGATCAGTAACATCTTTATCTAAAAATAGTTAACACTATAATCTTCTAATTCAAATTTAGCTGATCACCAAATTGTTGTTAATATTTTCATAAGGGGCTATTTCAAGTGCCAAAAAAAATATGGTAATCAAGGAAACAATGCTAGCACAAAGCAAACGACACATATTGAGATGAGCGTAAAACATATACAAAATGGGTAAAAAGATGAGATAATGTAGTAAATGGAAAAACAAAAAGGAATAAGCAAAGAGGCAACAGTATCAAAATAATACAGAATTTATTGGGTCAAAAGCTATAAAAACATATGAAAAGGTTAGTAAAAAATCAATGAGAGAATTGGAGAAACTTCTGAAGGATCTCAACTTGGCAATTGCCAAAGTCAAAGACATTGACTGCAAGGTCAAAGCCAAAGTTAAGTTTGCTGTCCTTGACGGAGACAAAATAGACAAATTGTCCACAAAGGCTCTTATGAAAAAATACCAGACACCCCTGAGAAGACCATCAAGCGTCTTCTCAATATCCAGAAGACAGTGGTCAAGGGCCTGCAATTTAATGCATACAATCTTTCTGCGCCGTCCGTCTGGGTTGAAGACCCGGAGATGTATGAACATCTCAAACCTGCCAAGCGTGCCAGAACAGAGGATAAAGAACTGCCCGCACAACTGCTTGCGCCAAGAATGACCAAGCCTTCTGAAGCGGCCAGCAAAGAGGAAACACATGAAGGTTACATAAAAAATAAAATTAATAAAAATTTGCAAATAACTACCTGTTTTTTAGAGAACATAGACAGTGAACTCCGCCAAGTCCTGGTCCCCTTTGTCCCTGCCACATTCTACGCCAACTACGCCACTGATGTGGCCAAGCAGCTGTATCTGTCCCCCCTGTCTTGCGGGAGCTGGAGGACCGCATCTACGGGTCCTTTCCAATGTCACAGGAGGCATTTACCAAGCTGACACATGACAAAGAGGCATCTGAGTGGGCAGTTACTGCCTACAAGGATGCATAACTGGTCCGCCTGGACCCGGTTAACCTCAGTGGAGTTTACTGTGTAAACTCCCTTTAGCTTGTTTGGGACGTCCTGGCAACGCTCCCATTCAAGAATGTACCAGAGATGGGCTGGTCTCATGTGGCTGCTTGCTTCTGCTACCCCTTGGAGCACACCCTATCTTACTTTCTGGACAACTTTGGGTGCCTGGTGGGGAAATTGGCTGTTGCAGACACAACAGCTGTCAAGAAAACTAAGATCCTCCTGGCAGACTTTGGGCTAGCCTGGAGTGCAGATGAGACAGGGCAATCTTTGGCAATGGATCTAACCTTTGTGAAGACCAGGCACATTAAGAAGATCAGTGCGGTTTTTAATAAATTATGTGAGTTTAAGGAAGCCTTTGCTGGGTAAAGGCTTCACTTGGTGGTTTACATCGTGTATCTTTTCTACTTTGGAATGGGCGCCAGCGTGGAGGATCTTGATGGGGTCCTTCTAGGAATCAATGAGGCCAGGCTCTCCCTGGACGGGAAGAAGGTTCCCTGGGATATGACTTGGTGGACCATGTCATCCAGGATGCCCTGGTCCTGGCTGGTGTCTACGGGTTTACAGCCCCGCCAGAGAAGCTGCTCCTCCATTTGCACCTGACCCTACTCCCATTCACTAGCAGGCGGGAGTATTTTAATAAGGGTGTATCCACTGTCCACAGTGTGGCGGTGGAGGTTGTGTGCCACCTCCATTGTGGGATGGGTACATACAGAAGAACTCACTACATGTGTTCTTAATAAATTCTCTCTTCCAATAAATTTCATTACAATTCATATTATTTTTATTATAATAAAATTTTCTAATTCTTATTTTAGAAAATGGGATTTGCAGAATATATCCCAGAGAAGGTCTTAATAAAAGCATTATAATATATTTCAATAAAATCTACTTCTGATTTTTACACATTACAATTAACTTTTTTTTGATTATTATATTTATTTGTCAAAAGTGATATTAATTTGTTCGCATAATCCAGTATCAAGCGTTTGGGATACCCTTAGACAACACAATAAAAAATGATTATAAATAAATTAATAACCTTCATTGATTGTCCTACTGAATGTGATTGTGGGCTTGGAAAGATATAAATATAAAATGATAAATAATAAATCTTGAATAGTAAATTAGAGAAAATAAAAAAATTGGACACAATAAGCCTTTAATTGATTGGCTGTTTGGTTGGGCACACAGGGATGAACAAATCAGCGTGGCCATAGAATTTGGCCACAATCTCAACTGGGAGGGTGTGGATCCCAGCCTGAAGCAAATTAAAGAGGTCCTTGGTCCCAGTTGGGGTTCCTTGCTTGACAACTTGCTTGAGCCACCCAAAGACTTCCTCAATGGGATTTAGGAATGGCAAATAAGCAGGGAGGAAGAGAAGGTGCAAATTTGCTGGGGCCAATTGCTGGGGGCTCACTGCGCTGTTGGTGTTAATCATTGGGAATTCCTTAAGAATGTCAGCCACTTTGTGGAGACCAACGTTATCCAACACAATGACATTGATGAAGCCAGGGCTTGTGCGCCTCAGGTGCTCCTGGACCAATTGGAGAAATGATAGGAAGGTACGGCTGTTGTGGGAGCCCAGTATCATTTGGTATAGCTCAACCCCCTTTGGACCAAGGAGAGCCACCATTGAGTAGGCTGTGGTGCGGACTGCAGCACGCTGAGCCATCCTGTCATTGGAGCCTTTGGGGACATAGTCATATGCATTGCACATAGACAAGGCAAATGCCAATTCCTCAATATAGTAAAATTTGACTGTCCCTTGGCTTTGAGGGCAGTGTACGCCTCTGCGTAGTTTTTCCGGGTCTTGATGTTGGTTGGGCTGTTTCTATTATAGGGAGATACCCTGAGCTTTTTCCAGGAAAAGCGCATTCCCTTGAGTAGATGGTAGTAAAAGGAAATTAAGGCCTCAACCCCAAAAGTAGATTTGACCATGGCCTGTATATTTGTCAGTTCAAGATGTCAATCCTGGGTTATCCACTGGCAGATTGCCCATTTGTGCTCCTTGGTGAGCATGGTTGACATGTGCAAGAATTTCTTTGCAGCAAGAACTCTGCCAGTATCAATGAACTTGTTGAATGTCTTGGAAGTGTACTCAGGATCCACCCCAACAATGGCTGTGGCTGCCTTGTAGTCACCAGATTCACGCATTAGCTTGAGCAGGATGATGTGTTTGACATCTGGGATGCGCTTCTGCGCGAGCTTAGTAGGCTCCGATGAACTGGGATCCTGATTGGTGACAGGCTTGCAAGGCATGGGCACCTTGTTGTAGAAGTCTGCAACCTTTTTGAGCACTAATTGTCCCTCATTGGTTTGATAGAACTTGGGCTCCTTGTCCTCCTCCTGATTGCCATCACTGATGTAGGGCTTGTAGCTAGTATCAATTACAGGCTTCACCTTCTCCAGCATGGCTGTTGGGACCAACTCTTGCTGCTACACAACATCAAACACATATGAAGTAAGTTCTACCTCCTTATCTCTAACTTTTTTGGTGAAGGTAACCTTGTTGGGCTTCCAGGTCAGCTTTGGGACCTGAGGGTTTATGCTCTGCACCCTAGCAGCTTGTGCTCCTTGAACTGACTGTGTCAGTGCAGCGTCACTATCAAACTCTCCTCTCCCATCTCCTTCCTGAGTAGGCATTTGTGTTGCACTAACTCTGTTCTTTGACCCACGGGGGCAACCGCAACCATGGCGCACAACAGGTACAATGGTAGTCTGTTGCTGTGTTCCTTCCATTTTAAGAATTTAATAAAATATTAAATAAATTTCAATTAAGTTACTCCCTAATTTTAATTTTTGCTTTTATCTGAATATGGATATTCAATTAATATGTTTTCCCACCCAATATCCCAATTATAGATTTTTTATTTCTTAATTAGTTGTTTCTGGTTTCACAACGCCCATTTTAGAATACCCAAATTAATTTCCACCCATTTTCCCAAATTTTACGCCAAATTAAGCACCTAACACAATATTTTTAAAATTTATGTTTTAGACCTTGTTCCCTATTTTAGATACCTTGGTATCATTCTTGATTACAATCCATTGCACACACTGAGTGAGTGATTTTATTTACATAGTGAGTTGCTATTGTGTTTTTATTTTGGATTGAGTTTTGACACACCGTGCTTGGGTGTATTTTGTCACCAATTCACATAGTAAACATATGAGTCATTATTTTTCTTGTTATTCCTAGGCGCCAGATTGATTATTTTATAACTTAATCACATTATTAATATTCTAATTATTCAGAAAGCTTAAAATACAATCAATCTCAAAACTTCAATTGATCTTGGGCTTAGATGTTTATTATAAAAATAATTCATAAATTTTAGAATTGAAAATTGCAACTTATAGTATTACTGAAAATATCTTAAGTGCTATTACAAACTACAAACCAAATATATTTATGATGAGTTGCATTGGAGAGTAATAGCAGCCCCAAAGCTATAAATGGTATTACCCTATCTTTGGCTCATCATAAATATTCTTAGTTTGTTTCAGAAAAAAAGGTTGTTGTTTTTGAAAGACTGATAACTCTATTTAAAATACACCCTCTAGTAAGTTGCACTACTTCATGAACTTGCCCCAATACATCACTAGCATCTTCTGATATTTTGTTTCTCTGGTATCATCATGTGATTTCAAATGATAAGTTATCTCAGAATATTCTGATAAACTTTCAAATGTTAGAGGTGAAGTATATAACTTCCCATCTTTCATCAAATATGAAAGATTAATGTGCAGATTTTTAACTTTAAGCTCTCTTTTTATTGGCTTAACTTTTCGTTCATAAATATAAAAGAATGAATTTTGAGAAATTTTTGAGCCTGATAGTACTTATTTATATAATTCTTTTCTTTTTTCTTTGTGCTCAAAAAATATTTTTAAGATCATTAATATTTTTAATATAAAGCTCATTTTCTTTTTCCTTTAACATTTTTGATATTATACCAAAGTGACCATCAACAATTCTTTTTCCATGAAATTCAACAAAACAATTATATTTTATAGAACCCTTAATATATTTAGGTGCCTCTTTAAATAAGTAATATAAAAATTCATATGATCTAAAATGATTTCCATTATCAGTCCACACTTTTATATTTTTTATTTTTTTAAATCTATCTAATTTAAGAAGACTAATTAGACATTCACCTGAAAATAAAGAATCATGTGATAATATTGGAGACAAAAAATCATGATATTCATATTTAATTTTATTGTTTTCTTTAAAACCTAATGCAAACCCTAATAATGAGATAGGTTTTTTTGAATAAAAACAATCATTGGTCTCAATTGGACCACTTCCAACCTTTAAGTTTTCTTTATAATCTATAACTACAACACAAGACTCATAATCTAATTCATAAATATCTTTTTTATATTCCCTATTTTGATGAACATAAAAGTCTTGGTGCTGATTAATAGTCTTTAAGTCATTTTCTATAGATTCTGGTAATGGCAAGTTTTTACTTTCACATTATTCCTTCTTTTTTTCTAGTGAATTTTTTAAATTACAAATATTGCACATATTGGTTTGTTTTTTACTTTTTATTATATTTTTAGTGATTAATTTATAGTAAGTAGAAATTGAAACTGAAATTTCATTTTTTATTTTCATATTTTCATATATTTCTTTTTTTGTTTTAAGTAGAGAGTATTCTATTTCAGTTGAGTAATTACTCATCTCTTTTTATATATCTTTATAAATTTTTTCAGGCACTTTTTTTGTAAACTGGCTTGTTTGAAAAGAATTTACCAGCAATTTTTAATTATTTTTTAGCTATTTCTTTTTTAAATGAATAGTTATTATTTTTTGGCTTTTTTGTTTAAGCTTACATTTTTATTTTTATTTATTTTTCTTGAGTATTCAAACTCACTTTTGGTTATATTAAACCCCATATCATTAAGCTCTTTTAAAGAGTAACAGGAAGTAATCAGAGGTTGCAAGGCTGGGAGATGCTTTTGGGGAGAAGATTTCATGAGATCCTTTAAGTTTTCAATGAACTCATTGCTTTTTTGATTTTGAATAGTTGGCAGGAACTGAGCTTTCCCAAATTCAGTTTGAGTAAGGAAGTGCTTGATAAAATTATCAAGATCATCATCAGCAATAAAGAGGAATGCTTTTTTTAACATTGCAATTCTTTCTCTTTTTGTTGAAGCTCCCAAGGGAAAAAAGGGTAGCATGGCAGAAGTAAATTTAACTGAGAACATGGTAGTATTTTGAATCTGTAATTAGGTCGGATCTCTGAAATGTGCCTTAATGGTGGAGTAGTTCTGATCAGAATGTGGCCTTTGAATGGGGTCTTTTGGATTAGAAGCTTTGTGGTGCTTTTTGTTCTTATATACCGAGCTAAATGGCACCATTCTGAAAGAAATGGTGTGATAGCTTTTACTATAGTTTGAACTTGAATTTATGTTTGCATAATTAGCTAAATACCCAGTTTTCATGCACAAGTGATATATGTGAAGCAGCTAAGCATTATTATTACATCATATCCTCGTTGTAATCAATGCAAACCAATTAAAATGATGTATTCAGTTAATTTTAACTCTTCTGCATATTTTTAAAATGATAAAATATTAAAGAACTCCATTTAAAGAATGCTTAATTTGAGGTTCAAAGCTCACTTGAACTTTAAAATTAATCTAAACAGTGATAAAAACATCCTAACTTCAAACTACCATAAAATCCTAAATAATTGAGCTTTTTAAATAAAATAAAATGCGAAAATAAAGCTCTCAATCTTATCTTTAATTTTGTCAAATAAAAAAGACTTTTTGTATATTGAAAAAGAGTATTTATTAGCTTTGAAGTAATCTACTTTGTATCATTAGATAGAATCATATAATAAAATCTGGATTATAATATTTTAAATTACTTTTGCTTTAATATTGAGTATAGTACACATATTAAAAATTTTACATAAATAGAAAGAGGGTATTCTTAGCTTCATTTTGATAGCTTACAGTGTGAAAAAATATTAATTTTTCATTGAGTTATTAATGTTTTAAATATAAAATGTGTAATTAGTTACTTTTTCAAAATTGAACTGTGTTATGCTGCGACCTGAGCAGCATGTGCATTAGAAAATGGCATAATCCCTAAAATAATGACCCATATGTACACCAAAAGTCAACTCACACAATTTTGTTTGTGAATCCATGTATTTTGTATTATATTTTGAATGGTTTTGCTTTGCGCGTGAGCACTTCTTTGCTGTGTTGACCCATTTTGCCCATTAATGCCAAAAAATCCCTGTTAACAGAGTGTATATTTTAACCTGATAGTTGGATTTTGTTCAAATCAGAAATCATTTCATTTAAATCTGAGGTATTTTTTGGTTGTTGCCATAGCCTTTAAAACTACTGTAAGACTAATTTATCATCAGTCACAAAATTTGGCAAAAATGTATATCAGCAATTAATTTTAAAAAATTAAGAGCTTGTACTAAATAAAAATCAAAGTATCCTGATATCAAACTCCCAGAAAGCTACTATAAAACCTTGCTTAAACCCCAATGAAAAAAGTTAAAAAACTTACAATATTATCCTGAAAATATCATATAAACCCTTTTTAAAGACTCTAAAATTTTAGGGCTAACAAGAAGCAAAGTAATTTCAATAGAAAGCCTAAGACAATTAAACAAGAAAATTAAAAACAAGACAAATTTATCTATAAAATACCGCTTTTAAAACCACAGCATTTGTCAAATAATATATTTTTTTCAGATATGACCCACAAGAAGCAGTTTAAACCATCTAATAAACCAAAGAAATCAACCACCCAAAAGCCAGAGGTCAGCCAAACTTCTGAAAAACGGCTATAAGAAGAATTGAGCAGAAGCTCCTCAGACAGGATCTTCTATAAAAGTGAAGGATATGAAACCTCCATCAAAAGCCACAAGTCAAAGGAAGATAAAGAGAAGAAGAAAGATAGCACAAAGAATAAAAAAACCCAATATTAAACCCCAATAATGAAGAAGAAGGGGTTTCAAAAGAAGATGATGCCCACAACAAGAAAAGTGTACCCCAAGACCACCCAAAGCCCCACACCAACTTTAACTCTAATACAGGAAAACTTATCCAAAGTATATCAAGAAGGATGTTACTGGCTTTGATCCATAGAGAATAAAGAACTTCTATGACAAGGATGTAAATTTTATTATCCCTGATGATCTTCCTATCATTTTCTTTATGCAAACTTCCCAGAAGCAACCAGCTGCTGTACATAATGGCTATTACTTCTGTAGCAATAGAATATTTAGATATGGTGTCATTAAACACTTCAATTATGATCATAAAGGATCCCTTTCATTATTGTGATCAACAGGTTTAAATCCCTAAAGACTCTCCCTGAAGACCATACACATCCTCCTCTTAAAGATCTATTTAGGTGCCTAATGAAGTGCTATCTGATCATCAACATCCCCCTGAAATCAAATATGTCCTCCTCAGATATAGCCGCTCATGCTCTGGCAAATATAAATAACTCCCAGAAATCCATTGTGCATACCTATCACCAGCTATCATATTCATAAACAACAAAGGGAGAAATGATTCAAACCCATTCAACTAACCTGAAAATGAAATGTACCTGGTTATTTATTATCAATTAAAGTATTTTAATGATGAGTCCCAGCTTCTGTTGAAAAAATCCTAAAGAGTTTGAGAGGATAATGATTATCTACACAACCAAGAAAAATCAGCAACAGCGACAAACTTGACTGTAGGAATGAAAAGGTGAGAATTCAAAAGTGAGAATCTAAAAGTGGCCATGTTGACACTTTTTAAATTTCAAACTTAAATTAAAGCAACTTATTTGTAATTAACAATTAGTACAGTCATATAAAATACTTTTTATATATTCTTTTAACTAAAAAAGTCAATAAAAATAAGCTAATTTGTTATAAAAAGCCATTTTGAAAACTTAAAAAGTGTTTGGCTTGGTCACTTTTAGATTCTCACTTTAAAATTTTCACTTTAAAATTCTCACTTTTTAATTCCTATAGTTGAGTTTTCCACTGTTTCTTTTAATATTAAGGAATTATGACTATCATATGCAACATTTTTTATTTGTCCAATATCTTTAATCAGCTCTGGATCATTAATGCTGACGTAGAGGGGAGAGAAATGGCTCTCATCAAATTTCCTATGATTGAAATCAAGAAGGAAAACTATATATGTGCTATGAAGATCATCAAGTAGTAGATACAGAAGATAGTCCTGAAGTAGCAAGGAACTAAGCCCAATTCAGCCAGAAGGCTACCCATGTTACAGTAAGAAGACAAATGGAAGGAATCACACACCCTTGCCAAACTCAAAACCAGTGATAGAAGGCTGCTAAACCTTTAACTATGTTAGACAATTTAAATGTTGTCATTGATAAAAATGGGTTAAAGCTGTGAGTTGCCCAGATACCCCTTGAAATTCTGGATCTTCCCCTGTTCTTGTCAATTAATTACAATAAATTAGTCATGCATTATTTGTTGCCAAAAGAGTATAATTCTTGGCCCGCTGGTTGCCAAGAAATTTTGAGTTGTGATGTCATCAAGTCAGATTTGACAGCAGGACCCCAAACTGCTGAAAATATTCTCCCCAGCCAATCAGAAGCCATGGAATCCTCCCCACTCTCTTCCTGAACTCCCTTAAAACTTTCACATTTCCCCTCTAGAAACTTGTTTCTAGATACCTATATTTCCTTGAAGGATTAAACAAGTTTTGTAAAAGCCTTATGTTAGTGTATCTTGGCCTCTTGGCCCCTGTGGTTGACAGCTTGTCAGCTGTACTCTTACAGTTTGCTGCAGACTCCTTGACAGCGCTGTGGCCCACTCTGTATCCATCTGTACCCTTGGCTTTGTCCTCAAATTTTCCTCTTCAATTGATGTTCATAATTTTGGTCCTAATGTCTGCTATTTTCTACACCCGCAGAGGCGCAAAATTAGTAACCCCCTCCTATCAATTTGGTCTAGTGTTATTGAAGCAATTAACAATTTGTTTATTTTACCCTTATTGTTTCTCCTTACATCTCACAGCACGCTATTTAACTCTTATAACCCAAGGATCCTGTAAGCTCAGTATGGCTGAAGAACTTAAGCTAGTCCTGCTTGACTTTGAGGCTACCCAGTCAATAACATTCAATAAAGTCTTTAGCTAAGAAGCCCAAGGATGCTACCTTTAAGTTTTTTAATTCATCCTTAAGAAGATAAAGACCTTCAAGTATATTTACAGAAATTATGCCTCAGATACCTCAGGGGTTACTAAAAAATGATTGGAAGGTATATGGTGTCAATTGTATACTTCTGGTAGTATAATAAATAAAATAAAGGTGAGAAATTAAAAAAGAATGATACTTTATTTGATATGATTATTGAGAATTATATAGTATCATTGTGAGCCACATACTGTCCATGTACATCAAGGCAGTCATGAGGCTTTTCAATGTAGCGTTTCTTATAGAATTCAAAATGTTTGATTCCTGTACAACATAGGGGTTGTATCAGGAGTGCCACTAACTATTCAGTAGTTGGGTCATCTCTCAGGAAAATGATTTCCCCAAGAAATGACTTGATTGACAAGTAAATATAGCCCTAACAAAAAATCCAGACATGCCACTAGAATCCAACATTTAAGCTCCAAGAGAATCAGGATATTTCAAAGCCCTATGACTGCCATGATCCACATGGACACTATGTGGCTTACATCTTCACTATATAATATACTTCTTCTATATCAAATAAAGATATACTTCTCTTCTTAAATCTTTTCCTTATTTTGTATTATATACTTTCCAGAAGTATATACTTGATAGCCTTAACTCGTAATACATGAACATCACCAAAAATCTTAACATATTAATACTTACTGTATTTTTTGTACTGAAAACCTGTATTGTAAAACACAAACAAACTTACTACACTTTAAAAATATCTAATTATGAGATTTAATACATTAAGATTGTTGGGAAATTTGACCAAGCAATGATGCTAATTATGACAGAGCCCACAGATTGGGATTGCTGCAACCAAATCCATAAATTAGTTGTACAAAATACAATGATACTAATTATGATGGAGCTCGCGGATATGAATTGAAGCTACCAAATAACATAAATTGGTAGTATAAATTATATGCATATTAGATCAGCAGTAGTCTGCTGACCTGAGCCTTAAACTAGCCAATGATAAGTGTCGCCGTGGCAATTAAATGATGCATGATTTGCTGTTGCGGCACTTTAAAAATACACAAGCGCTGCAGCGCCGCCTAGTAATTGGATTAGGCGCCAAAGCGCCAAACTACTTTTACGTCAAGCGCCACTGCGCCAACTGAAAATTATTGCAAGCACTGCCTGGCAAATAGTGCAGGCGCACAGCGCCACCTTACTTTTACATCAAGCGCTGAGGCACTGGGTTTGATTCCCCATGATCTTGAATTCCCATATTTATCACATTAATAAGCATTAAGCTTGCAGTATGCCAGAGAATTAGGAAGTGATCCTGAAGTACTAAATTATTCCATGCCAGCAAGGATCACCTGTGCTGGGTGAAGATGAATATATTTTATTGGTTGATGTGCAATAAGCGCCAAACCTAGATTAATAATTACCCAAATTAGGGGCGTGTCAGAATGTCCTAGAAGACATTGCTAGCAGCCCAGGGATTAACCTTTGCAGAAGGTATAAGAAGAATGAATCACTCACAATAAAAAGAAGCTTTAATCTTGAACCATCTTGGATATATCTTTAATCTGGTTGACCTTCATCCTAATCCTTAAGCACTTTTGCACAATCAGAAGCCATTGCTGGACAATAATCCTGGTTCCATTTGATCCTGGCTCTTCTGATACAATACTACTCATATCTTCACATATGACTGTATTGAAGCAAATGTCATGTGCCCTATAATCTCAAATAATTGTGGCGCTGTAATGCAAAAAGTATGACAAAGATTATGTTTATCTATAATAAGCGAGTATTTGGATAATAAATGCCACTTATTTCTCTCTTTGATTTTTTTTTAAAAATAGTATGTTTGACTAGTTCATGCAGCTAGATAAATTATTGAAATAATAAAATTATTTAGTTATAGAGATATGATTGAAATCAGCTAAGTTAATGCACACAACTTCAGCAATAGCTTAAAGTGGCTTAGTAGTCCATATTAGAAATTGTCAAAACAATGGGGTTGACCCTGGTAAGGTTCCACCCAAACAGTTCTGTGACCTGCAACCCAACTTCCCCATGACCCAAAGCCAGATGAGGAATTCAACTTGAATTACCAAATCCAGCAACAGGACCCAGTGACAATCCCAGCATGGTGGACAAATTGATTTGGTGCTTCACTCAGTAGAAGGATCACATCACCCCCTGTCCAATCCAACTGAGTGATCATCACAATCATGTTCCTGTTATCACAATTCACCCCCAACTATATAATACCCATATCTCAATAAAGATTATTATCTAGTTTCCAATCATTTTCCTCCTTGCAACTCTGCTAAAACAGCACAGTTACAACAACATCTGAGCAATCTTGATGATTAATCACTTATGGGTGCCAAACATATGTCACCATTTTTATTCACTCTAATGAAAAATCATGAGCTTACTTAGGGTATATAGTTTAAATACAGCTCTCAGATGCAATGAGAAGACTTGGCAATGCTTTGGGTTTAGGGTGCTTTAGCTTTCTAATGGGCTTAGCTTTACCTGCTTAACCAAGTGTCGATGATCCCATCATCCACTCTCTTAACAATTACTTACGTGAACTGTGGAGTTGAAATCAACTATTTGTTTTAGCTTATAAATGTCTAGAATATTTTAGAGGCAATATGTTTTTAGCTTGATATAAAAATACTTTTGAAGGGTTGAGATTGCTCCAAAGGATCAGACGACGTGAGTATCCAAGCTACTATGACATACTATTATGCTGCTAACCTTGCAAGCAATATGTACTTTCTTAGATGTCACAGAAAAGAACTTTTGTCACCAACCACCTGAGTAGGGCATATCTTAATCATATTTTAATATTAAGTTTATTGCTTAAGTAAGCTGCGAAGCTAAGTAGGTAAGTGGATTTACCAAATAAGTATGAATCATAACCTTATTTGGATCTAGTCATTAGATGACTTAACAAAATAGGATGAAACAAATCGAGAACGATACCCAGCCTTCTATCTCCTTACCGGAAAGCTAATTAAATAATTTTGTGCCTCTTTATTTCATTGAAAGAAGAAGATTAGGCCCGCCCTGGCCTCCGTTTGAAGGTAGGTAGGAAACATTGGGGGAAGCTGCTAGAGTAGAAGCAATTTCCTTTGATGCTTCAAGACGACGGATCTGGATTAAACCAGGACCTGCCTTCTGAAGAGCGGCCGAGATCAGATCAGCTGCTGTAGCCTCGCCTTCAGCACGAATAACAGAAGCTTGTCTTTCTTGTTCAGCCTAGCATCTTGGATTAATGCTGTAAAAATAAATATAGTATACCTTCTCAACAACGAAACGAGCTCTCTCAGCCTCTTGCTGTGCTGTAATCATGAGTTAGTGTATGTAACGTGAGTAAAGTTAAATACCAATTTGCTTCAACTCGACTGCCTGAGTGAACTCTTTTCCGAAAGTCATATGAGTCTAAAGATATTAAACAAAGGTATATCTTATTAATTACAATAGAGACATCTTCTAATTCTATATTGAACTCTTTGGCTCTCTTGTTAAGTTCCTCGCGAATACGAGTGGAAACCTTATCAGCATTAGTATTTTTAGAAAGATTAAAAATTCCTACGATTTCTCTTTGAGTGATCAGTTCACCGGCATCAGAATTGTGCAACAACGGCCTTAAGAACTTCATTACCAATAGATGGAAGAACTCTTTCATCGTAATCGGTACCCAAAGATTGATAGATTCGAGGTAAAGCTTGCTCAACGGGGCGATGCAAAACACGAAGATTTAGTGTGACCATTTGCATATCTTTTGAGCCAGTTGTCGTGGAAATGTTGCGAGGAGTGATACGAACGTCAAAAATAATTGCCTTCTGAAGCCAAGGGACAAGGAAATGGGTCCCCTCCTTTTTGACGTCTTGTTTAACACCCTGAATACGATCGAAAATGATGGCCCTGTATCCACCCTTGACTAAAAACTCAAATATAAGAAAGCTTTTTATTAAAGAGATCAAAAATTGAAAAATCAAAGTAAAAAATAATCACCATCGTAAATGCAGGAGCTGGCAAGTGAAGTAGCGAAACTTGCCCCAATAATAAAGGCACCTCCTCTGTTGAGTAGCTTTTGAAGTGATGCTGAGTTCATAATATTTCGATAAATAAGTGATTATTTCTAAGGCAACTTATAATATCGTCTTGTCTTTCCTTTATGATCAAGTGCAGTTGGAGTTGATTGAGTCGTGGGCTATTTTGTAAAGGCAAACTTATCACAAGGCTTGAATGATTGGCTAAGGACTACCCATCTTTTCCTGGTGACATCGCTTTAAAAGTTGAATTATGAGCTGCTTGTAAATCTCTTTCCGCCGAAAGTAGGTTGCATCTATAGGCAAACATTTAAGATATCATATCTAATTCACCTGAAATCTATCCAAGTTTCTCGATGAGATGGTTCGGTTGGATTACATTAGGAATGCTTTGTAGCGCGATCGATGATTTTGCAAAACTTCTTTCATCGGAAAAACGGTTGAACCGATCAAAGTTCCTCCAAAGCCATCAGGATCGCTGTTAGCAGTGGGGATGAAAAGTTGTGCTAAAATCAAAAAGATTTAAGGGAATTAAGTTCCAAACCAAGAGAAGTCTCAGCCGAAATGGGCAAAATCTGATTTAAGTTGAAAGAGAGAGGACCAACATATAAAACACTTGTTGAAACAGATATATGCGCTGGCTGGTTTCAAAGATTATATTATGGTTAACAAGGAGATAGAAATCAGAGACATAATTGGATATTAGATTTAATAATATACCTTAAGTAGCACATAGCAGAAGAGAAAGATATTTACAAGATAAAACATCACCTATTATAGGTTGGGATAGGATTATTATATCTACCATGATATTAGATTATATAAAAAGTGCAGCAATTAATAAATTAAGTTTATTATTCATAGTAGCATAGTTAGTGCTAATACTGTAGATTTATCACCTGTAGGGCAAACTGTGAGATTGTCAAATCCTACACCCAAATTTCAGATCACGATTGTGACTTTACTTTTTTCTTGAATAAATCAAATTTTTGGCATTTTATTCAAATATTTCAAATTGCAGAATCTCATAAAAACTTTGCAGATTTCAGGTCGTGGCTGCATATTTCAAGTGGACAAAATAAATTGACTGGAATTAAAAATGAACTGTTCAAATATGCCAACCATTCCCATTAAGTTTACTAAGTTTTTTGGAATTGCGGGATTGTCAAATCCAAGAACTAAATTTCAAATAACAAATGAAAGCCAATAGTAAACTCGAATATTAATTGCAGGAACTGAAATATTAATTGAATAGATGGGTGGTAAACTAGTGTTGTAACATCTTCAATTACTCCCTCTTGGAAAAGCAATTACCTGAGTGATTCCCTGACTAATCATTAAGTCAGCGACACTCTTATCAATTGCCCATCTATTACAGGGATCAAACCTTTTGAACTCTAAGAGGAACACTACTTGGACAAGCCCCATGACTGTCATAACATACATGGACAACATGTGGCCTCTCATGATACTATATATTACTCTAAACTCATATCAATAAAGTATCATTATCTTCTTAATTTTCCCTTTACCTTGTTTATTATACTCCCAAGAAGTATATACTTGACATTGGTAACACAGGTAGGTTATTATCAGGAAGCCAGGCATAGGCGGAGGCATTAGGTGACTCTAGACGGGGTACTTCCAGGCCAGTGGGTAATGCCCACCATAGGATGGGTGCTAACTTGATAATATAGGATAAAGATTGCCCAAGAAAAGACTAGGGCCTGGAGTTGGGCACCATAGTGTCTACCATTCCCATCAAAGTAATGTAGAGTACTCCAAACAGTTGAATGGATGTGGTCTCGGCAACAGTGGGGGGGATCCATTGGGTGGTCGGGTTGCGGGGTTAAGGGCGGAGTCATGGGGACAAAGTATGCCAGTAGATAATTGTACTTGTCTTTGAACAATAAGGGCGGCACTTCAATCCTCTTTCCTTCACGTCCTATGTATTCAGTCTCTCTAGTTCTGGCCAAGGGGTTAGCAATGAGGATGGTCTCCAAGTTGTACTTTGAGTACTGTAAATTCAGAACTTGAACGTAAAAATGCGGGATTTTCAAATCCTTGGTCCAAATTTTGAATCACTTTTGCGGGATGGCCTTTTTTAATTAAATTTAATTCTTTGTATTTTTATTTGGATTTTTAAAAATGCAGAAACTCATAGACACTTTGCAACTTTCAAGTTGAACTGCATATTTCCAATAGACAACATGAATTAACTGGAATCAGATTTGAAGTGTTCAAATCCATCAGCCATTTTCATTAAGTTTACTATGTTTTTTAAAATTGCGGGATTGTTAAATCCAAGAACCAAATTCAAATCACTTTTGAATGCCACTAGTAAACTCAAATAATAATTGCAGGAACTGGAATCCAAATTGAATGTACAGTAAGAAATTAGGACAAATCAACCCAAATCAAGAAGCTCCACTCTGGATAAAATCAAATGAAAAATCCAATCACAACAATCATGTTTAGACATGAAATTAAGTGAAATTTAAAATTGTCTAATGATAAGGAGCGCCTTTTGGGGAAGCTTCAAATATGAATTTAGGAGAGAAGAGAAGTATCTTTTATTGGATAATATTTTAGACTTATATAGATTGGGCTGTGGTGGAGATTTAGTCGGATTGAACCCAGGGGTTGGTCATGTGCGGCATGAGTTTGAGCCACTGGATACTTGGATTGTCATGTGATATTGCTTGGTTACCATTCTCAGTATGTCAAACAGTATATTGGAAGGGCACCAAATTGGGCGATGGCTGGATGTTAAGTAGGTTGGTAGTAGCCAGAATGCTTGTACATCCAGACCCTTGACACCCCCTTAAGGGGTTACTCTGGTGCATCAGGAGGGGGCTTTGTTTTAGCGGCTGCTGCCTGATGCTCCTGGAGCTGTTTACTAGTTGGAACCAGTCTGGTCAAGTGTTCTCCTTTACTAAGGCGGAGACGGGTTCTGTGATATTTCTTGACAATTGGGGTTTTGGCACCTTGGAATTTCACTAGATAGGTGTTGTGATCTGGTCTGTACTTGATGATTATTCCTGGTCCCTTGTGTACTGAGTCTAGTTTTTTTCTGTTGCCAGCTAGAACCCAGACAGGGGAGTCAATGGGAAGTGGTTCCTCTGTGGAGGTTACCTTTTGTGTTTTGAGCCTTTTTATTTCTGCTATTTTAGCTTTGAGGCGTATGTGTTGTAGATTTGGTACTTGTTCTACTGTGGGGGGTTTCCCTGGTGGATCTTTATGTATGGCTACTTGTTGCAGGTAATTATTTCTGGTTTAGATCCATAGGTTAGCTCAAACAGTGAATAGCCTGTTTCTTGATTGGTGCGGACCCGGGATACTAGTAATGCATGTCTCATGTATAGTGGCCATGTATCTTTGGCTTTGCCATCCATTATTTTCTCTAGGGTCCTGATAAGGCTGCCGTTTAGGCGTTCCACTCTGCAGTTGGCCTGTGGCCTGTATGGAGAGGATGGTGGAATGTGTGGCGGATCCAGGTCCAACCAGTCCATCCCGCCATTATCCTGCCCTTGACTCTTATTGCCATTACCTTCCTTCAACAAAGCTTCAAAGAGCTTTGTCTCCAGAGAGGCAATTTTACGGGACAACACTTTGTTATCATCCCGCCAACAGGCTATAATCTCAACGCTCTTTTCCCCCTTGCCCTTAAAGCCTCAATTTCACAATTTGCCTTTGCTTTCACTTGTTGTAATATTTTGTCCCATCCTACTAACAGGTTCCAGGAATCCCACACATAGATTTGGTTTCCTTGGGCAGGAGTCCCTTCTTTTGCAAAGTAATCAGAGTATAACTCTTCAAACACAGCCTTTACTTCCACCAAGGACTCCTCAGGCACAGTCTTGGTGACCTCCAGGCTTGTCCAAGCTTCCTCCAACAAACTTGTAGGAACCTCTTTCCTGGCAGCAGCGGTTTCCACGCAAAGTACTCCAAATTTGGCCCTTTCAAAATTTAACAAAGCAGACATAATAATTGAAAAGGTAGTTGAGGGGAAAGCGTCAAAATTGACAATATATCTTTATTAAAGTATAGCTGTTTTTGCTTATATACCATTCAGGGCATATTTGGCTGAAAACCCCTCCGGTTCCTGAATCAACCTATAATTCATCTCACGTGATCTATGACGTTTGAGTCATCCAAACCTAGATCTTTACCTAAAAGATCACCATTATTTCTCAACCTATGAGAATCAACCTACAATGGGAAGAAGTCACCTGACTCCATTCATCCCAATGTACCAATTTGGCATGGAGCTTCCTCAGCTCCCGGCGTTAAAACCCTGGTGATTAAACATCCTAAAACTCAGCTATTAATGTTCCAACTGAGAACCAGCTGATCAACCCTGAACTCCTAGGCATCCTTGCCTTTATTAGGTATTTTTGCATTTAATGGTTTTTTGCCTTAAAACCCATTAAAACGCTTCAAAACTCAAACCAGGCGCCACTGCGGCGCCCCAGCGCCTGAAAAATCTGATAGCAGCGCCTCAGTGCTTTGCAAATCCATTAGATGACGCTTTTAACCCAAAATTTGGGGGTTTACTTATGGTTGACCTTAACCAAACTTCTTGACATAGTCAAGACAATTTAACCAATATAATTAAATCCTCATTAATTATATTCCTGTGTATTTATTTATTTATTTATTTATTTATTAATCCTCCCAATTAATTAAACTGTTTTTGAGACATCCAGTCTCCCAGATTGACTCGGCCAATCTTGCCTTCTGTTCTTTTATTGAACCTAGATATCTGGTTTTCAGTAATCTTTACCTTAAGACTTCCAATCCAACCTATCTACATGCAATAATCAGAAAAACAGAGATAACTTTATATTTTGGAGCATTTATTTGGCTAAATACTCAATAGTGACTGTTGTACGGTCACAGAATGTTTAATGTTTTATGTTTTTAGATTTTAAGTTGTTGTTTACTATGTGACCTGATAACTTGGTTGCTCCATCAGTTATTATGTAGTCTGGGGTACCATAGTCAGCTATGATTGCTTTGTTAATGAATCAGTTTATGGTTTCTTCTTTATGGTCCTTTGTTGCCCAGAAGATGGGCCAGCATGTGGCAAAGTCAATAGCTACAATTAAGAAATATTGGTTTGTTTTTGTTTCTGGGAAGGGGCCCACTACGTCTAGCCCCCAAACCTTGAATGGTTCAGGGTCCGGTACTGGGTTGACCGTTGGCTGGGGAGCCTTTGTGCTGGTGTATTTCTCGCACACTGTGCACTTTTTCAGAACATCAACTATATCCTGTTTGAGGTTGGGCCACCATACTATCTCTTTTAATGTGAGGTATAGGTTATTAGCCTTTGTATTTCCTAGTAGGCAGTGATGTCTTAATATGATGTCAACTCTTTGTGCAAGTGGGATGTACAGGAAATGTTTGTTGTTAATGATTTGGTATACTGTGCCATTTGATACATGGAAATAATTTTTGTTCCTTACTAATGTATTGTGAGTCAGTTGGTGTGTTGAGAGGTCTTTCCCTTTGCTTTTATACTCAGTGTTATATAGGTTTGGCCAGTCAGGGTCCAGGTGGTAAGGATGATTCTCTCTAGGCTGACATAGTCTAGAGAGAGCATCAGCCGTGACCAGCTCTGCCCCCTTTTTGTATTGGATGTCCAAATTAAGCTGCTCCAGCAGGGACATCCATTTGGCTTGTTGCTGTGCGAGTGTGTTCTGAGTTTTGAAATATATTAAGGATTTATGGTCAGTTAGTACTTGGACGTTTAAATGTCCTTCTAAGTAACATCTCCATTTCTTGCATGCATGATATATTGCTAGCAATTCCTTATTGTGTATTGGGTATCTTTGCTCAGTGTTTGTCAGTTTTCTGCTTTTGTAACATACTGGCAGGAAGTCTTGCTGCCCTGGCTGGCAGGTGCGCAGGACTGCGACAATGGCGGTGTCACTGGCATCTGACTTGAGCTTGTAGCATCTGTTGTTATTAGGGTATTGCAAGATTGGTGCTTTGATCAAAGCTTGTTTTAATAATTGGAAATTCTTGTCACATTCTGGTGCCCAGATGAATTTCATTTTACATTACCCTTGGTTAAGCCAATTGATTGGTGTGGTTAGTTTCCCGCAGTCTTTGATGTATTTCCTTAGGTAAGCTATCATACCAAGAAAGCATCTAACTTGTTTAACAGAGGTGGGGTGTTGCATGTTATTTATGGCTTTTATTTTGTCTGGATCTGCTTTGATGCCACCGTCAGAGACAATGTGGCCCAAGAACAGGAGTTACTTTTCCATAAATTGGCACTTACTTGGTTTTACATAAATTTTGTGCTTTGCGAGTTGATTGAGTGTCTTGCGGACATGCATGAGGTGTTCCTCTTTTGTTTTTGAGAATATGATGATATTGTCAAGGTATCATAATGTATTTGAGAGACCATTTAGTGCTTAGTTCATCATGGTGAAAAACGTTGCAGGAGCGTTGGTCATCCCAAAATTCATTACTCTACATTCAAAGGATCCAAATTGTGTACAGAACACAGTCTTTGGTATGTCCTTTTCTTTTACTTCAACCTGGTTGTAACCTGAGGTGAGGTCAATTTTGGAGAAAAATTTGGCTCCTGAGAGTCTTACAAACAGATCCTCTATAAGTGTAAGAGGGTATTTATTCTTTAATGTGCTTGCATTTAGTGCTCTGTAGTCAGTTACTAGACACAGAGTGCCTTCCTTTTTCTTTACAAAGAACACTTCTGCCCCCCATGGGAATTCAGACAGATGAATGAATCCTTTTTCTAGATTGTCCTCAATGTGTGTTTTGAGGGTTTGGGTCTCCATGAAAGAGATTCTGTAGAGGGGTAAATGTTTGGGCATGGCTTTACATAGGTTGATGTCATGTTCAACCTCTCATTTGGGGGGTAACTCTGTGAGTTCTTCTTTGAATACATGGGCATATTCATTTAGGAGTGCCACAAGTTCTAGGAATTGGATTTTTGTTGTTTGTATATTATTGAATTCAGTGTACCTCATTATGTGGAGGGTACTATCTTTAGTTAGACGTTCTGAGTTGTCTTGGTTTATGACCTGGACAAATACTGTGTCTCTTAGAATGAGGTTGTTGGGTTCTTTGAGGATGTTAAAATTGACTCTGTTGCGTTTGATGGTCATGGTTTTTGTTTTCCAACATACACTGAGGTTCACTTGGGTGAACCAGTCCATGCCTGCTACAATGCTGTAGTTTATGTTGTTCATGACAAGTCCTTTGATTGACGGTTGTATGCCTTGGAGGTCAATTCTGAAGGGAGTTGTTTTGCCTTTGAGTAGAATCTTTAATTTATCTGCCATTCTGGCATATTTGAAGTTGGATTTGACAACTGGTATTTTGTACTTGGTTACAAAAGGTTTGCTGATCATAGTGTGTTGTGCACCAGAGTCAAATAAAATTTTATGTGTATGTGATTTGTAAGTACATGAGTAGACAAGAAGTTGTACGCAATCTTTAATTTTTACATTCATAAAAATGGAGGATTGCGGGACACGTGGGATGCGAGCAGCAAAGTTTGTGCCTTGGTACTTCTTCTTGTCAAGTTGGGGGGAGACAGGGGCACTTAAGCCTGTTCCCCCTCCTCTTTTCCCTGTTCCTCTGTTTTGATACCTTCAAGGTCAGAGAATGTGGGGTCAGATTCATAGCAGTTTGCTATTTCAGCATTGTTTACTTCAGCGGTGTTTTCTTTCTTGGGACAGGAGTGGTTTGCGCTTTGGCTGTGATTTCTATTGTTGCAATTGGAGTTGCCGTTGCTATGATTGGTGTTTTGGCGTTTATTGCCATTGGAGTTTTCTCTTCCATTGCCGTTTGAGGAGCCATTGCTGTTGCGTGCAGCATATTCCATGTTTGCGCGTTTTCCTGCGCGCTCAGCTTCTGCAATGAGTGCGGGCATGGAGGTGTTGGCCTCTGGGCAGATGAGGGCAGCAACATAGGGTTTCATTCTGTTGATGAATGATGCTCTTGTGTGTACATTATTAGCTTGTGCTGGGTTTTGGATTTTACAGTGTATTTCCTCAAATTCATTGGTGTAAGCTGTGATAGTGGTCTTTTGAGGAAGATTGCTGAGCTGTATTGCAATGTCTTGGAGGGATTTGATGACGCGGAAATTGTGTGTGATGTCCGCTTTGAACTCTTCCCAGTTTTCAAGCTGGTTGTCAGTTTGTGAGCTGACCCAGGTGGCAAACCAGTTAGCTGCGGCCTTGTACAGACACTTGCTGGCTTCCTGGACCCATTTCTCATGAGGGATGCAGCTGACGCAGAGTTTAGCATCTGAGTGGCCTAGCCAGTTGATGATGTTTTCTTTGTTTTACCAAAGAACTTGTTGATACCAATGTATTTGGTGTTGTTAACTTCACCTGTGATAGGTGGTTGTGCGTTTGTTTGTGGTTGAAGAGAGTGACTGTATTGAATTATCTTGGCGCATGCTTTGGGCATGACCAGACCTTCAAATATGGTGCATCCACTAGGTATATCTTTGTCAATGTTGTGGGCGTGGAAGTCCGTTTTCCAGGTCTCCTGGGATGTGGCCTGGTTGAGTATGTGAGCAAAGGTGGGCGGGTTTTGGTCAGTCATTTTCTCTTTCATGGGTGTGGTCAAAAAAACTGTAGCTGCTACCAGTGATAAGGAGCGCCTTTTGGGGAAGCTTCCAATATGGAATTAGGAGAGAAGTATCTTTTATTGGATAATATTTTAGACTTATATAGATTGGGCTGTGGCAGAGATTTAATTGGATTGAACCTAGGGGTTGGTCATGTGCAGGATGGGTTCTGTGACAGAAATCACTGGATAATATGAAGCCGTTTCTAAATGATGGGGAATTACCACCCAAATCCACATAGAATTGATGATTAACCACCAACGTGGCTTCAGATATTTTTTTGTGAAATTTCCAATTGTAACTCCAGGATTAAGTAGAACAATAAGTCCTAACCAGAGTAAACAAAGATAAATGACCTGGGAAAGCATCCATGCATCTTCAGCGTAGAATTCTGGGCATTGAGAAGTGACACAATTTTCATTTTCAAGAATGGGGGAGGAGCTACAAAATTGGCTGGCATGAAATTAACATTTGGCGGCGCCAACAACAAAGTTCCAGATGCTGGGCCCCATCTTCCTGAAATTATTCTGTTCAGAATCAGATTGTACAGGATATACTGCAACAACCCAATCACAGGATGCATTTTAAAATTTAAAATTAGAACTTGGGATAATTGATTTTTATTGAGTAAATTTAGGAGGACTCAACTCTTAGAGTTGAAACAGGGAAAATTATTCAATATATATCAGAAAAATTGACTAAGCAATACCACCTTAGTCTTGATCTTCTATTTTTTCTGCATCTTCAAGTAAGTATCTAGTCCAAGTTGCAAAGAACCCTTGTGTGACCAGTTTCTAACAATCATGCTGATTAATAAGCTTATATTGGGTGACCCTCATATTATGTCAATTTATCAACGTCAGTTTGCAAGGGGGAGCTGGTTTCAGCTGGCAGACTGGAGCAGCTGTGACCCATTTTTGATTGACTGTTTGGTTTAAATCCGTTAACTTGGTCAATTTCAATACAGGTTTCCTGGCCTTCCGTGCCTTCTTACTTGGACGGACAATACCTGGCATTATGGAACCTACTGTGACAGGTTTGAGCCACTGGATACTTGGATTGTCATGTGATATTGCTTGTTTACCATTCTTGGTATGCCAAATGGTATATTGGAAGGCCCCAAATTGGGTAATGGCTGGATGTTAAGTAGGTTGGCGGTAGCCAGAATGCTTGTACATCCAGACCCTTGACACTAAACTGGAAATGATGCAATATTCTGTACTCTAAATCACTAATATAGCGACCATAAAACCATATAATGATTATGAGCTACCCTCCTGATGACACAGAATTTTTTTAAAAGTGTTTTTGGCCCCCAACGTAGCCAGGGGCCAAAAAAACTCTTAAAAAATTTCAAGGAAGGAAGGAGGGGGAAAGATAAACTGTCAGTTTACTACAAAAGTGTTAATGTATTGCTATTAAGGATACTTGATTACAGTAGATTTTAAAAAATGCTAATAATAAAATAGAATTATATTACAATCTATCTTATCATGTTGTCTTTTCCTTGATGTGTTGATAGTTCATTTGCTGTTAATAATTTACTTGCATTTAATTGGATAGTTTCACCTACAGTTGCCCTGGCAATAGGAAATCAAGTTGCCTCTGGGATCACAGCTGGTCTCAGAGAGGCCACTTGATTTCCTATCACCAAGGCAACTGGAGGTGAAACTATCCAATTAAACGCAAGCACATTATCAACAGCAAATGAACTATCAACACATCAAGGAAAAGACAACATGATAAGATAGATTGTAATATATAATTCTATTTTATTATTAGCATTCTTTAAAATCTACTGAAATCAAGCATCTAAATTTTAGCCGTCCTAAAATGAAATAGGGCAATTTTTGAGAATGCCTATGATTCCTAAAAGAATTAGCACAAATCCACTCTAGATCATTTGACATTATTTTTGAGATGCCCACAAGTTATATTTATTTCAAATTCACCTCATTTTTTTATTTGAAACTTAGTTTTTGGATTTGAAAATCCTGCAATTTCAGATTTGTTAAGTTTTACATGATGTCTATGATTTGTTTGAAATACAGGAAATCTCAAATTGTACATTAGAATCCTGCATTTCTGATTCATGTATCCCACATTTGTTTGCTGAGTTTTGTCTTTTGTTAGTTGAGTTATCTGCTCAAGAGATTCAAAATTTGCCAATTTAAATCAATCAAAAAAGGTCAAATTAAATGGTTGATTTTATTAAAATTTTTAATTTTCACTCAGCTGAGTTGCCCGCAAAAGTGATTTGAAATTTGGACCAAGGATTTGACAATCCCGCATTTTTACGTTCAGGTTCTGAATTTACAGTAGGCGGGGTTAGGCGGGTATTCAGTAAAATGCACAGATTCAAATGGGGCTCCAGGGGAACAGTATAGTGCCTGAGGAGGGTTGGCAGGTTGGTCTCTGAAGGGGGTGGTTACCTGATGGTCTACTTGGCTGGAGTCAAGATGAAAGATCACTAAGACTAGATAAGGTAAGATTTTTTCAAACCAAAGAATCATAAAACTTTATTATCAAAAATGACAATGGGGTCATCCCCATACCACCGGGGCTCTTATACCAGGTGGTTTTGCTTCTTTTCTTTTCACAGACTTCAGGTCTGGGGACAGTTCACTGGCAGGGCTCGGTCCTTGGCTTCTGGTTTTGCGGGTGGCAGATCCTAGTTATGCTTGCTCTGATGAACAGAAGTGGCAATGCTTTGTTCTGCCGCTACTGTTCACCACATCACCTGAGCAGTCAAATTGTATTACTCATTCTGCACTGGAGGCTGGCATTAGCTGGTGATCATTGGCAGGACTGGCAGGAAGCCTTGTTGTAACCTCCTTAAGGCAAGCTACAACTTCAGCATAGGTCTGGGTCTTTGGTAGCACACAGTTAATAGCAATCTGATGTTCATTTGGGGAATTGTCTTCAAGAGTCTGGCAGGTCTTGGAGTAATTTGACAACTCAGGTTTGCAACTTAACAAGTTGGCAGGCTCCTGTCATTTTGTATGACTTGAATAGCCTTTGGAGGGTTGGGGTTTGATTCTGGGGTTTCCAATGTTGATTTTGAACCTCCAGTCTTGACACTTGGTGGTTTGGCAGGTTTCTGTTCCTCCTGTTTGGGGCAAGATATCTCTGACAGTCCAGGGCTTGGCCCAACTGGCAGTCTGGCTGGCTCCCGTCTATCCTGGTCATAACAAGGCTTTTTCTGAGACCCGGGGTTTAATTCCCAGGTTTTCAATACAAGTATTGAAATGCCATTCATGACAGTTATCCACACCTACACAACTTAAAGGGAAAAAATCTCTAAAGAAAAGAGCCCAGCAGATTGCACTCTCCACCAGCTGGATAAGATATGAAGAAGGTCAGGATGTTCCCATGGGATTTACTGTCTTCAACAATATCCTTGTATCAATCAAACAAAACAATTTCCTCAGCACAAAAGGAGTCCTGAACCCGCCTTCAAGCCTTGATGTACCTAAAATACCCAACATTGTATTTCAACATCTTTGCTCAGCAGAAATTAGAACATTCTCAGGACTACACCGTGAAAATAACAACCTCTGAATTCAAAGCACCCAAAATAAGTCCACACAAGTGAGCTATCCCTGTAGACTCTGGGCAAGTGAAATTGCCTTACAAGTTACCAGGGCTTCCTCCTGCTTTGTGAGTGAATGGTTCAATCAACACCCTGGTCACATGAAGACTGTGACATGTTCAAAAATGCTTTTGTAAAAAAGCTTGCCACCAAGGACTCTGATGTTATGATCATGATAGAACTCAGAACTTCTAAATGACATGAACTATTGAGGAGTACATTGCAGCGTACAAAGACATACATGATTGAGCTCCCAACACCAATGTTGATGAGGCTGGACCACATCTGGACTTCTACAATGGTCTCCTCACACACATCAGATGTCATTTTGATATAAGACGCTGCAATAATATCCAAGATGTATTCTTGGAAGGAAAACAAGTGGCACAGAAATTGGACAACCTGTATGTAACCAACAAACAGAAAGAGAGTCCCTCAGCAAAAAAGGATACTCAGCCCAACAAAAAACCCAACTAAGCCAATAATCCTCATTATTAGAGAAGAAATTGTACAACTCAGGCAAACCAGATGAGTACTGATAATGCACCCAAGGAGGGAAAAGCTCAGGTGAGTTCTTAGGCAAGCCACCCTCCCCCACTTTAAAAGACTTGTAAAGGGACCAAGACGTGGACTCAGTCATTATGATACAAGTACCCTCCAGAAATCCTTTACTGTTTGCCACCCAAACTGGAAATAAACTCTTCACTTATCCTTTCTGCTTTTGCAGGTATCAGGGCACTGGACTATTCAACACTTGAGCAGACCAATATCTTGTTGACAAGAAATTTGCTGGCCTCATGAAATTGCCTACAGTCCAAAGCAATATCAAGAGAGTTATCATGGCAGATAATAGATACACCCCAGTCACCAGAGAGGCAAACTACTTCTGTGCACAAATAAGAGACATACATACTACCCTTAGTGGCCCAATTATACCAATCCCTAAGTATTATTTTATACTTGGCCTGGACTGGATGAGAAAGACCAAACCTCATATCAATTGGGATGGCGCTACCCTCACTATACAGCAAGGAAAGGTAAATCATTATGTCTACCCTACACACCTTGACACCCTTATGAGAGATCATGTATTTGTAAATATTACAGAAGCATAAGAAGAAAAGGATACCAGTGAGATCAATTGGAAAAACTGTACATAAAAGACTATATATTTCAAAAATACAGAAACCTCATAGTAATAAGATTCTGTACACCAACAATTTTTCCAAGAATTCCCCTCTGTATTCCAGGAAAAGCTGCCAGGGTTAAAACCTGGCAGAGTATTCAATACAAGATTAACTTAAAAGAAACTATTCCTAAATCTCAAATCATCTACTAGTTAACACCACAAGAAGACAACACACTGAAGGATTACCTAGATGAGTGTTGTGTTCTGAGGCGCGGCACAGACACACAACGGGAAATCTCAACTTTAGGGTTGTATTTGTACTAAGCCTCAAGTTAGTTGACAGGGAAGGTGAAGCAATTACCTTGTGGCCCTGAATAATAAATCTCTGCTAGTTGTGGCTAGAGAGAGGTACCAAAGTACTGGGAGACATAAAGACAAAAATGTGAATAGAACTTAATTTTTAACAGATATAGTAAAATAGAATATATATTGTTTTCTATTACCACAAAAGGATATAGGGACAGTGGGATCACTTGCCACAGGAATGAGTGGGGCGAGTGAGTTGCACAGGAAAAGGAAGACAAACAGCTGTATTTTCATCTTTGGGATTCAACTCATTTCAAGGGGCAAAGTCAAAAGCAAGAGACTTGTCCTCAAAAGAACCCACCAAAAGCAAAATTAAAAAAGCGTGAATATGGGCATTCACAACAATGAGGCATTGGAAAAGGGACTTATAAGATCATCCAAATCTTTTTTTGGTGCAGCTTTCTTCTTTTTAGCCAGGAAATACAGAGATCTACATCTTATTATCAACTATAAAGCTCTTAGCAAAGTTTTAATTAAAACTAGGTATTCACTGTCCCTGATTGATGACATCTTTGATGCCTTGTAGGGTCTCAATTCTTAACTAAGATTGATGTCAAAACAGCAGGCTCAACCCGCCAGCAAGGTTCTGAGCAAGCAGGTTTGTGACCTACAATCTGATTACCCGGCCACTCAAAGCCAGACTAGGAAGTCAACTTGAATTGCTAAATCCAACAACATGAACAGATGATGATCCTTTATGGTGGATACCTTGTTTTGGCGCTTGAATTATTACCAGGATCAAGCCATCCCCTTTACCATCCAGCTGTGTGATCAACACAATCATGTTCCTGTTATCCTTGATTCACAATGACTATATAATCACTATCTTTCAATAAATATTATTATCTAGCTTCTAAATATTTTTCCCCTTGTAACTCTTCTAAAAAAGCACAGTTACAACATTGACCTGATTGCAGGATACCATCAAATCTGAGTCAAACCTGAGAAAATTCCAAAGACAGCATTAAGAACTAAATATTGGTCCTTCTAATGTGTTTTACTAAACTTTGTAATGACCAACACTCCCAGTATCTTTGTGATATTCATGAGCAAGGTATTAAAGAAGCATATTAGAAAACATTCCATAGTTTACCTTTATTATATAATCATATACAGCCCTAGCAGAGAAAACACTAGAAAGATATCTTCATGGTGCTCACCATGCTACAGGACAACCAAATAGTATTCAAACCATCCAAATGTGAGTTCTTCTCCACAGAGTTATTCTTCCTAGGGTACATCATCAGTAAATACATAAATGAACCAGACCCTGAAAAGATAAGAGCCATAACTGACATTACTACACCTCAAAACAAGTCTTGAACTCTGTAATTATCTGGTAATGGTTGCATAAATCAGGAAGCTTATCTCAGACTGGTGAGCACTGACTGCTCTGTTATCTGAAATCACTGTAAAACCCACTAAGTTTTCTGGACTCCATTGTGAGATCAACACTTCCTCCAGTTAAAGGACAAAATTATCACTGCATCCATATTGTAGTACCCCAACCAAGAAGAGGTCTAAAAATTAGAAACTGAAACCTCTAACTATATAATTGGTGGAGTGCTCAGAATACAGAAAACAGAAAATATTTCCTCCCTGTTGCATAAAAATCAAGAAAACTGTCAGATGAGGGACAAAGGTACCCCATTCATGACAAAGAATTCATAGCAGTTGTCCATTGGTCATTTTCTAATGAAGTGGTACTTCTATCTGGAAGATACAAATATAGTTTCAAAGTATTAACTGACTACAAGTCACTAGTGTTCTTCAAAACACAACAACATATCTCATGGAGACAACCTGGATGGATGGACTGTAATGGTGGAGGAGCTTTGAAATTCAGAAAGATTGAGAAAATGGAGAATGCAAATCCAAATGCTGAAAACATTGTGAAGCAAAATAATTATCAGTGTCAAAAATTGTAAGTGAAAAACTCCAAGCAAAGGTACAGGCAAAATTCAAGCTGTAAAAATGAGAAAAAACATTGTAAAAGCTAATGATTGAGAAATGGAAACTGGATTTTGCAAATGGACAACTTGTCAAACTGGCTTGGCATATTCCCCAATTATGGGTGGGGAAACAGCAATGTGGTGGCTGAAGATAGGGCCAAATCAATTCTGTGTGTTGCAATGGTGCTCAAGGGAACATACACAAACAGAAATTTGATTTCCATGGAGTTTACTTATCAGAAATAAATAAAATAGATAACTTTATAGATAATGTGAGTTTTATTCAACTACTAAGGTAGTTCTGAGTTACAGTCCAGATCATATGGGTGCAATGAGAATTCTGACATCAGCAGGGTGAATTCTGATAAGTAGCTCTTCAGAAGTGAGTGAAAAATTTCTAACGCCATGAGTCAATTTTGGGGCCAAAGACCACTAAATTACCTGATTTTTGGGGGTTTGGGCCCTAAACAGCAGATTTATGGGTCCCGTTTGAAGATGCACCTGCTTGGCCACTATCCACTTCCTGCCATTTTCTTGATTCAGGTCAGAGTAAGTCTTCATTAGCACTTTCTTGTAGATGGCTCCTTTTTGTTGGGTTTTCTTGGGGCAAATAATGCCAACCAAAATGTCTTTATCCATGACATGAACCTTATCCAAAGGTACCCCATGATTATTGAATACAAATCAGGCAAAGAGTTACTCATGGCAGATGCCCTTTCAATGTTTTACCACAAATATCTACTTTGCACTAATGATTAACATCCCAACTGACCCATGTTAATAATAGGGAATCTCTGAGAAGGATTCCATCTGGAACTTCAATGGGAGTACAATAAATGGTCCTCAATAACAAACATATGTTTAAAAAAGTCTATGGTACCCTCCATTACATAATACCAAGTGAAGACAAAGTACCAGATGTTGCATCAACACAAAATATCAATACAATCCTATGTTATCATAGAGACTTTTGACACACCTGTAGCAGGACTAGACACAATACTTAAAGACCCAATACTGGTAGACAAACATGAAAGACAACATCAAAGAAGTACTCAACTAATTTTAAGTGTGTGAAAAGTATGCTTACTCCAAGGCGCCCCCAAAAATTTAATGCCAGTCTCAATAACTCAACCATTAAAGGTATGGGCATTCAAAATTATGAGAATCATGCCAGGAGATAACAAAAGCAAGAAATACATCATCACAGTCATTGAATATGCAATAAGATGGCCTGTAACAAAAGCAACAAAAGAACACAAAAGAAACAATTCTAGTTAGTTCATAGTCAAAGAAATCATAACCAAGCTTGAAAAACATGAACTCCTGATTACAGACAGAGGGACAGAACTCAACGCCATAAGCACAAAGGCCTACTTCACCAAAAATGAAGTAAAGCACATAGTTGTCAGCCCCTATTACCTGCAAGCAAATGGGAGAGTAGAAAGATTAACTGTTCTCTTATAGAGGCCCTCAGTAAATTATCTGCCAATGACCTACAACTCTGGGCCAACATGCTACCTACAGCGTTAATGGTATGTCAAATATGTTTCACCTGCAATATGGGCAAAAGCTCATATGAACCTGTCTATGGGCACAAGCCCACCACTGTCAGCACTAAACTAAAACCTAGGTTACTTTCACCTGAGAAAATACAAGCTGACAACAACCTCAATGTGCAACACTCCAGACATGATCAAGAAGACAAGGAAAAGAAAAGGGTAGAAAGGGAAACAATACCCCTCCAGAAAGAAAGATTTCAAGTTGGAGACAAGATTTGGGTGATAAATCATGACCTACACAAATTGGAACCAGGACCAAGAGGACCAGGCATGGTCATGAAGGACAAACCAAATAGCACCTATCTTTCAAAGGAAGCACTACAAAGACAGGGGTAAAACTCATGTATTATGACTGACTGCATCCCTGCAAAGCAAGGAATGCACAACACAATTCCTGGCTACATGCTTCTAATACCAAACTGGATTGATACCAAGCCCAAATTCTGGAAACCCTCAAGAATGATCTTAAATCTCCGCTTTCCAGAGCCCCAGGGGGATGTTGCATCATCTAAAATTACTGTCTCTTGGGGAAACAATTCCCCAAGAGATTCTCTGATCACTAGATAATTGGTGGCGCTCTTATCAAACACACATCTTATATGTGTGTCATGGCCGGGTGTAGCATCAAACCAAGAAGACTGAGAAGGAGTCCACCCATCAGGATATTTCAACACCAAGGCCCAATACAGAAAGGGCAAGGAGCGGGATAGGTACAGCATTCCGGCTGCAAGTGGGCAATAGGCTCCTAGGTGAGGTACTACAACTTTGGCTAGACTAAGGACAGTCAGAATGACCATCCCATATCTGCTGTGGTCATAAGGAATGACTTCAGCAGAAGGTTGTGGGATTGGAGGAGGGTTGAAGCTGCTGGTCCATCCAGGGCTGGGCCCTGGTTGGTAGTCCATGGCTAAGGGTTCTACTGTTTCTACTAGTGGTGACGTTGGTGACTGAATTGGTTGATAAGGGATTGTTCAAGGTGATAATAGTATATGGGGTATGAAGGCAAAGACTACTCTGTGGACCATACACTTTATTTAACATTATCTGTAATTTTCTTAATTAGAGGGTAATGGTTCTTATACCATTTATCTGGTCTTCTTGGAAGCAGCTACTGGCAGCTCCTTGATAAGCTCCAGTAGTCCAACCCTTGGTCACAGGTACTTTGGGAGTGGAGAAGGAATTCTTAGGAACAGGGGATAAGGTCCCAAGAATTTTGGACTGTGTAGATGGGAAGTTCTCTGGGCTTGGGTTGTGGGATTGGCTGCCTAATTATGGCTGGGGAAAGTTCTGGGGTCTGGGTTTGGCTCATCTGGTTTCATCTGAGGATCACTGGTAGTGATTGGCGGCTAATTATATCCTGCTCAATTATTTGGGGATGGGGCTGTTGGCAATTTGGACCTGCTTCTGGGCAGGGGATTGTTAACTGTGGTGAATATTCCTGGTTGAGTGGCTGCTCTTATGAACTTGACCCAATGAATTGGTTGGAAACTGCAGGCATTGTGAGGGTTTCAAAAGTGGAGGTCTTCTTTGGTTGGGTTTGTTTGATTGGAGGGGAAAACTGGTACATCTTCCAGCAGGTGATGTTTCATTACATCAGTGGGTGAAGTGGCATTATTCTTGGAGGTTGGTTGCAGGTTGGCAAGTGAATAAGGACTGGGAGGTGGAACTGGGGAAGGAACTTTGGTTTTGTTGAGACTGGCTGGATGGGTGGGGACTGGAACAGATTTGTTTCAGTTATTCAACAGATCCAGTTGATACTGGATCTGCTGAATAACCCAGTGTTGTAACTGTGCTGTTTTAGCAGAGTTACAAGGGGAAAAATATTTAGAGGATAGATAATAATCTTTATTGTGAGATAGTGATTATATAGCTATTGTGAATCAATGGATAGCAGGAACATGATTGATGATCACACAGCTGGATGGAAGAGGGGGTGGCTTGATCCTGCTAATGAGTCAAGCGCCAAATTGAGGTATCCACCGTGAGGGATCATCATTTGTTCATGTTGATTGATTTGGTAATTCAAGTTGACTTCCGGGTCTGGCTTTGAGTGACTGGGTAATCAGATTGCGGGTCACAAACCCGCTTGGTTGGAACCTTGCTGGCGGGTCAAGCCTACGGTTTTGACACCAGCAAAGTCATTTACCAGTTGATGGGAGCCACCCAGCTCATATGTAGCATTGGAGCTGGTGGCTCTGCTACCGTTGGGGGCCGCTAGCCCCCCTGGGCCAGTTTGCAAACTGGACCTGGTCATTTTGGTTCTTTTTGTTAATGATAAAAATTTAAACCAATCTCTCTTTTGAGAGTCAGTTTTCACCTGCCCTGGTGGTTTGTGGGTGGTTCAAATCCCCCAGCGGGTTTTGCAGTCACCTGCGTTTTTGCTTTGCAGCGATAGTCGCAGGTTCAATCCCTGGGCTTGTTATTTTTGAAATTGCGGCCCTTACAATGTGGATCATAAGTTGAGGATCCTGAATGAAAAATTACCTGGACAAGCTCCATGGCTACTTTCAGGAAACCTGAGTAGCTACTGGTTAACTGGCCCACCATCATCCCTAACTGATTAGGCCAACAACGCCTGGATGGCATTCTGCCCATCAATCCTGACAAGATAGATTCAGATTAGCTCAATGAATCAGATAATAACCTTATTCCAAATAACGGTCCAGATCCAGGACTTATTACTGATTGGATAGATTAAAATAGGGCTGAGGAATACTTGGCTTAATTATGTCTCAGAATATTCAGAAAACAACCCAATGGCATCAATGCACTATTATTAACAGTAGCTCAGGATTTCACCCAAATAAGGAAGGTCAAACTGACAGAGTTCTGCTGCCACTTCATAATAAACCTTGGAAGAAGAGATTTCTCAAGAACTGAAACCCCCATGCCCCTGTTGCATGAATGCCTAGCTCTGAGAGTTGAAACTGATAGTCTGGGAAACAGATAGACTGGCCTAGTAAGAGTTATAAGTGTCAGACATTTTCCTGGAAAGAGGGTTCCTAAAACCCTACATAAAAGCCTTTTCTTTTGCTTAATAAAGAAGAAAAAATATATGCTATCACAGGTAGGAAATAGCAGACCTATTTATACCTTCTATACTACTGAGCTACTTGCTAGTGATAATCTTGATCCAAGTACCAGACTCTGATATTTTGGTACTTGTGGAATCTCTTAGTGATTGCTTCCGCCAGTGTAGTGTCCTATTGACAAAAAAACCCTTTTGTATATACTCTCACTGGACTAGGATGCCTAGAAGCTCTTCCGCTGTACACAGAGACCAATTGGTAGCTAGGGTTGTCCTCACATGATCTAAATATCAACAATTATGGCTACTAAAACAACCAATAAAGATTCTTCAAGATCACAAAATATTGACAACCACCATGACATACATGGACAGCATGTGGCTTTCCATGATACTATATGATCCTCTATCTTTGTATCAAATAGATCATCATTCTCTTCTCAATTTTCTCCTTTGTATTGTTTTTTATGCTTCCTGGAAGTATATACTCAACAGTAGAAGGGTTTTATTGAAAAGAGAAACATAATATCAATATTATTATTTGTATTAAATATAGCTGATGTTGTTTTAAATGTAGGTATATGAATTATGTATAAGATATCAACACTAAAGTTATTCTTTTATTTATATTGCTAATCTAAATAGTAATATTTTATTTACATTGCCAGCTATTTAAATACTTAGCTCTCGATCAACATAATGCTATGGTATTTAAACAGGCTACAATTTTCGAGATTAATTATCAAATTAGCCATTTCCAATTAAAAAAATAAAAGTATATACTATTTTTTATATTAAAGCTAATAAGATCTTTTAAAAAATTAAACCGCAAAAATTAAGTTGTTTGGTAGAACGGTTAATAGTAAATTGTCTCAATCTCAAAAAATAATGCCCCTATGTAACTTTCTTAGATCTAATTTTACTTAATAAAAAATAAATGAGGCTACTTTCATAAATACTGTTTTTAAATATCTTTGGGATCCTTATTTCGGTTCCTTAGTAGCGAACTTGTTTTGATCGGGGGTTAAAAGTGGACATTTTTAATATTAAGCCTGCCAATAGCGAAAAAATAGTGATGCCGATCAAAGTTTTTTATTAAACGAGGGGTTTTTGGCACGTATATTTTTGTAAATCTAAAAAAGTTACATTTGGAGAAAATGATAGCTGGATCAAAATCGACTGAAAACCTTCCTGCCCCGATTTCTCGCTTTTCGCAGCGTCACCTCGTCAGTAGGCCTAACTAGTTGGGTTTTTGAGTGGAGGCTGCTTGTGTAACAGAATGGGTGTCTTTCAGCAGATATCCCCACAAATGGATATCACAGTTATGGGGCTCAGAATATGACTATTCTAGTAAAAGGTGTTTCCATGACAGTGGCAAATTTAGGTTTAAATTTGGCTTTGAGCAGATCCTGATGCTTATCAAACTTTGTGGATCTGAGGTGCAAATGGTGGTCTGTTGAAATGATATATTTAAATTATTATTTAAATTAGAGGATGTTTGAGCAACAAAGTGACTCATACTAGGTCCTCTTGAGGCTTGACGTGGCAATGAAAATAAGGTCACGATCGAAAAAACTGCCGATGCAAGATCCTTTTGTAAATATTGTGTTCCAGGGCTAGACATCTGAATGGGAGTCACGATGAAGGGGATGGCGTAATGATCGAAGGTCCTACTGCTATAAGAGGTTTCCAAGTCGTTATTTTGCTTTCAGTCCAAGATCAACTTAGTCAACAAAGGTAAAGCTAGTTCTGTCATTATAGTTTTCTGTTGAGACACATTTTGTAATTTAATACACAAGATGGTTCCTTCACATTTCATGTATACTTTTGCCGTAAACTTCACTAAATTATTGCAAGCTAATCAAAGCCTTATTCAAAAAAGTATTTTTTTACTCTAGAGCATCAAAATTAGGTAAAATTTTATACTCTCAAATCATCTGGCTTTGTTTTTACTAGTGATATCCAAAAACAGCAAACGAAGGGTTTATACTTCGTATTAAAAGCCATTACATCTTAGACTTGTATATGCTTAATTACATCTTTGTAGTATTGTTATTTAAAAGTCAATGCCATTATATTCCACTTATTATCATACATTAATCAGTTATTCAACTTGGACTTGGTTTTCATCTTGGCTTTGGTGTCTTTTCGGCTAACATATAAGACACTAAAAGCACGTAGATGTGTCGCATACTAGCGACACATTTAACATTGCTTTGTAAGATTTAACCTTCGGAACTAGTACTGAAATTAGGTTTAATTAATTTTCAAGTTCTCATCTTGCCTTCCCAAATTTATCTCCCTCTTCAGGAGGCACCTCTATCTAGAGTTTTGTGTGAAGTCAAGCTAAACAAAATACACTTTCTTTTTACGTTCTAGAAAAAAATTATCGGCAGTTTGTTTTTTAATTCCATCAAGGGTATTTGAGCTAATTTATTTATTTTAGCAACCACTTTTTAAAGCTCAATACAACTTGCTTGGCTTATTTCATCATAATAGTAATAGGCATCCAACTCTTACAAGTTTCCTGAAGGTATAATCTAGAAACCATTTTATACTGAACTTGGTTTAGTCTTTAAAGAGTTTTAGAATTGAGACGCTTTTTTAGCCAATTTATACTAGCCGAAGTCTATGAACTCATTGTCTGGGAATTAAACTGAACTTTTTATTTTTCACTCGTTGTTTTCTGATGATTATTAAATCTTTTAGTTTGAAATGGCAGAAGCTATCCGTTATGTATTCGAGAGCTGCAAAGAGCAAGGTAAGCACTACAGTTGTCTGTTAAATCTTTGCTAAATCTGTATAGGGCGTACCGCATTGGTAGCTTACACGGTTGCAGGGTACCCTCATCCTAGCTGTACTCCGGATGTGCTTCTTGGGTTTGAGAAGGCAGGTGTTGATATCATCGAGCTTGGTAATCAGGCTTTAAGTACGGTTGCTAACATGTTAGGAATCCCTTTCACTGACCCTCTTGCTGATGGCCCATCCATAGCTTCTGCTCATTTCGCTTCTCTAAAACATGGGGTAGATTTAGACATGTGCTTTGAGTTTGTTGCCCAGGCGAGGAGGAAGGGTCTGCGTGCACCCGTGGTATTGATGGGGTACTATAATCCCATATATCAGTATGGCGAGCTAGACGTTTGCCGTAAAACCAAGGAGTGTGGCGCCAATGGGTTCATCATTGTTGACCTGCCGCCTGAAGAGGCCACTACCTTCCTTGAGGGTTGTAGAACAGAGAAGCTCAGTTACGTTCCTCTCATCACACCAACGACCACAGAGCAGCGTATACAGCACTTGGCCAAGGTTGCTGATTCCTTTCTCTATGTTGTTTCGCGATCAGGTGTTACTGGAGTCCAAGCTGCTCTCGATTCCAACCTCTCGGCTTTGCTTACCCGTGTCAGATCTAATCTGCAAGTAGCTGGCGGTCGCCAACTTCCTATAGCAGTGGGCTTCGGCATCAGCACTAACCAGCAGTTCCTGGAAGTGGGTACGCAGGCAGACGGTGTCGTGGTAGGCTCTTGCATAATCCAACTTCTCAAGAACTCCGAGAATCCCACGGCTCAAGAGGCGTCAGAGATGATCACCAAAGTCGAGTGTTTTTTGAAAGAACTGAAGAAGCCTGATTCCACCGGCCAGCTGAAAGCCAAAGCTCTACCCGAGGTTGCCGAAGCAAAGCTGCTTGCCCCACAATCGACCGATTCTCTTCGATTTGGAGAGTTTGGGGGGCAATATGTTCCTGAAGCCTTAATGGGATGTCTAATGGAGCTAGAGGGGGTCTATCAGACTGCCAAGCAAGATCCAGCGTTTTGGGAGGAATTCAAATCATATTATCCTTTTATTTCACGACCTTCCAATCTTCACCGCGCGAACCGTTTGTCTGACCACTGCGGAGGTGCTAGCATTTGGTTAAAACGTGAAGATCTCAACCATACGGGAGCACACAAGATTAACAATGCGCTGGGGCAAGCCCTATTGGCACGCCGCCTGGGCAAAAAACGCATCATCGCTGAAACAGGGGCTGGGCAGCATGGCGTGGCCACCGCTACCGTTTGTGCCCATTTTGGACTGGAATGTATCATTTATATGGGTGCTGAAGATGTTCGGCGGCAAGCCCTGAACGTTTTCCGTATCCGCTTGCTCGGTGCCAAGGTCGTTCCCGTTGAGTCAGGTTCCTGTACGCTTAAGGATGCAGTCAATGAAGCGATGCGTGACTGGGTGTCAAATGTTAATAGTACACATTACATTGTGGGTTCTGCTATTGGTCCACATCCATTTCCCACGCTCGTTCGCGACTTCCAAGCCGTGATTGGCCAAGAGACTCGCTCGCAAATGCTTGAGTCCACCGGAAAACTTCCTGACGCTGTAGTAGCTTGTGTTGGCGGTGGCTCAAATGCCATTGGAATGTTCTATCCTTTTATTCAAGACGAGGAGGTCCAGCTGATTGGAGTTGAGGCTGCCGGCTCTGGTGTGGACACGGAATGCCACTCCGCTACATTGACTAAGGGTACTCCAGGTGTATTCCATGGTGCCCGCACCTATCTTCTACAGGATAAGAAGGGGCAGATCACCCCCACCCACAGTATATCTGCTGGCCTGGATTATCCCGGTGTTGGACCTGAGCATTGTTTCTTGAAAGATGCTGGACGTGCTAAATATGTATGGGCGGATGATGCTCAGGCACTGCAAGGCTTCCGTCTCCTGTCGCAGTTTGAAGGTATCATTCCAGCTCTTGAGACTTCGCATGCCGTCTACATTGCCATGGAGATGGCAAAGGCTTTGCCTTCTGACAAGAACATAGTCATTTGTGTCTCTGGGAGAGGAGACAAGGATGTCCAACTTGTTGCTGAGGCTCTTCCTAAGCTTGGCCCTAAAATTGATTGGGACCTTCGCTTCGAGACCTTTGAATAAACCTATTTAAAGGCAAAACGATCCTTCAGAATAAATTGGGTTGGCTTTAAGTTGTATTCGACCTTGTTTTTCAACCTTGTTTTTAGGTGTCATCAAGTATTTGGCCTGTTTAAAAAGGCAATTGCCACCAAGAGTGGGTTACATCTGTTTCCCTTCCCATGGTTTCATTTACAAGCCAGAATAGCCTACCACTTAAAACATGCTGTGCAATAACAGCCAACCACTTGATCTACATGAAGCACCTTCACACCGATATTATATGCTTTATATAAATCTCTTCGAATAGGCCCACAGCATCAAACAACATTTAGAGCTTTGCAAAATCAATCAACCGTCTTTGGTGAAACTAGAGTATCTACCAACCCTATGTATTGAATCGCCAACATGCTATCAACTGAACCAATCGATATGAGGGATGGTTGATATATCCACCACTTCAAATGTATTCACTGTTACCAGCACTGGAGGTTTCCACCCTACCTTGAAATCTGCGAGAGTTTCATAGCTCAACTACCACCAAGCCATCTAAACTTATCCCTGAGCTAACTGATCCACCCTGCCTACTTATAACCCCAAAGCTTTCCAAATCGACACTATCAACCCATAATTATACGTATACCCTAGATACTTGCCAAGGATCTGAACTGGAGCTGTGATTTTAAAGTACGGAAGGTATGCAACAGGACCAAAATATATACCAGATATATATCTCCACTCCAGACTGAAAAGGTTGCAGGATTTCTAGTGGGCAGCATTCTAACCCCAGATCAATAACTTTATTATTAGATGTACACCATAGTTTCTGCTGGACCCGGTAAGACAGGTGTTGCAACTGGGATTCCCCTCTTGCCTGCCAACATATCTCACGATACACAGGGGGCGCTCAATGAGTCGCCCCATGGCGTATCTAATAGCATGGATCAATCTGATGGTGCTGTCAAATTACAGGCACTATCTCCTAATTAGGAGTGTTGCCAATTCAACTTTGCTGATCTCCACACAAGTTATTCCTTGGCTCTGAACCTTATATGGAACCCACCACTGTGCCACCCCCTGGTGGCCATGTGGCTTCCCCATATAGTATATTAGTCACAATACCAATTAATAAACCTTATCTTATTCTATTCATTCTTGTCCTTTCTATTGGACTGTTGTCTTCCCCAATCAAATACTGAACTATCCTTGGTTCAGTTGCAACAGTGGTAGCAGCGGTAGGTTTACGGCCTACCTAAGAGAAAATCCCCCCAAGAAAGGACAGAGTACAGGCCGTATGGCTACTCCACACCAGGAAGCCTTCCTCACTATCCCTGATGGGGACATCCCTGAGGGATACATTATCTACCAGGACCAGTTAGTACTCACAAGCCTTTACAATTGTCTCTGCCTAGTGCAACATGATGCCAGTGTCACGCCACCACAGTTGGACCTCTTGCATTGTATGCTGAATCTCCAACTTGAATCCTTCACGGGTGGCGTGGAGGGGGCCAACATTGTAAGTTGGCTCCACTTCATAAAATCCCACCTCTGTAACTTCCAAGTACCTGAGCCCATGTGGGCCTCCACCGCTTCTGGGCGCCTTACAGGGCCTGCCCCAGTATGGTGCACCAACTGGGCCAGTCAAGAACACAAAGTTACTTGGACCATCTTCAGGGGCGCCTCCAGATCCTGCTACAGTGAAACTTTCTTGCCTATTGCAGTAGGAACCCCATCTACTTGCTATCAAGCAGATAGGCAGTGTCCCTGAGTACCTTGCAGCCTGGCATCAAGCATTTGTCGCCGCTCCCAAAGCCATTACTGACAGAAATGCAATGCTACTCACCCTCATTGTCAATGGGCTGAAGCCCCACATCTGTAAGTGGGTTCCTGTAGGACGCTGCACCCAAGTCAATGACTGCTATAAGGCCATTGTAGAAGCTAACAATCAAGCCTCAATGGGATTCCAAAGATCCAAAAATGCCCATCCCAACCTTGTCCTGCGCCTGGCAGCACCCACAACCAAGTAGGCCGCTGCCAATCTTGTCAGCAGGAAAATGGGGCCAAGCGCCCCCGCGAGGGGGAGCTCTGGTTGGCCCAGATTGAGGACTTGGGAAAAGCCTGGGGGTTGTAGATACAAGAGGTTCTGCAACCCTGCTTGACCCACATTCTCAGTCTCTCCCTGCCAAGAATCCCTGCCACTACAGCCTACACGGAGTGGGACCCTGGACGGGTCCCAAGTTCACAGTGACATATTGCCCTCCAATCTAGTCATCTATCAAACAAAATCACCCCCTTGGCCTACCCCTTTTGTTCCTGTAAAGAAAACCCACAAGATTTTGGTAGACACTGGGGCCAATCACACCATGGTCAACCAGGAATTCACAGACTCCCAACAGCTAGACCAATAACCAGCCGCTTCAAAGCAGTGTGCATAGTCAACTCCTGTAGGGTGGCCATCACTCATGAGACGGTACCCTTCTCTGTAAGAATGGGGAACATCCAGGTTAAGCTCTCCGGGCCAATTATGGCGGGGCTTAGCCACAATGTGATCACTGGCCTCAACTGGCTCTGATATAATTGACCCTATATTGACTGGGATACTGTGGGGTTCCTGTTCACAAGTACCCATTGTGTGTCCTGGGTCATAGCCAGGGACCAGCCGGAAGGAGTTGTCATTCCCTATTAGTGGTAGGTGGCTTGCTTGAAGTTTCTTATACTTGGCCAGAATTACTGCAAGCTCTCCCAAACCTTTCCCTATAAACAGGCGGGCATCCCCACCATGCACTTGTACTTCAGCTGGTGCTAGTCCCGCTGTGGGCCTGTACCAGTCCTTTAACAACATAGTAAACTCATCCCCAACAAATTCCCTCCCCCTATCTGTCATCTCAAGGTGTCTAGGTAATCTCTCCCACTCCTCCTGGGAAGACTTACTAGTGGAAAACCTTCAACAGCTTTGGCGGTAGGTGTCCTCCTCCCCTTGGCTAGGGTAGAAGGTATTGGGCAACTCACTCATAGGGTCTATCTGTACTACTAGGAAATTTGGGCAGGGGTCAAAATGGGCTTTTATTTGCTTTCAGAAGGAAGATCTCCTTAGAAACGTTCTGGTATATGGCCCAGGGGCTATGGGGAGCAATTGATATGTGCCAATACTTGGAGTCCTTCAACAATCTCTTAGACTCTTTGTAATTGGTCTTGGACTCCTGCTCTTTAGTCCTGGACTCCTGATCCTTTCTTGGATTCCTGATCCTTATCTTAGACTACATGTTGTGTTCTGAGGCGCTGCACAGACACAATATGGGGAATCCTAACCTTAGGATTGGATTTTTACTAAGTCTTGGTTAGTTGCAGGGAAGACTATTGTATTACCTTGTGGCCCTGAATAATAAATCTCTACTAGTTGTGGCTAGAGAGAGGCACCAAAGTACTTGGAGATACAAAGACAAAAATTGAACAGAACTTATATTTTGTTCTTGAATACAAAATTTAATATATAGTAGTTGGCAATACCACAAAACAGTACCAGGACAGTAGGACCACTTGCCACAAGCATGAGTGGGGTAAGTGAGCTGCACAGAATCAAGAAGCCAAACAATTGAAATTTCCAGTTTAGAAACAAACTCATTTTTAAGGGTGAAAGTGAAAGCAAGCAATTCATCCTCAAAGTAACCCATCAAAGGCAAAATTTAAAAAGTGAAAATAGCAGCATTAACAACATTGCCCTCTTTTAGATTGGCCTTAGGAGGTAGTATTTGTGGAGAAACTTGGCATGTACTCAGACAAACAGACAACCACTAGAGAGGAGTTTAATGGTATACTCTGATCCTTGTCTGAAGGGTACTTCTAAAGGCCTAACCCACAACATATCTAGCTTGTGATTGTGTCCTCCTACTCTATGCTGATAATAGAGAACATGATATCCAATGCTAAACTCAGGCAAGGGAGAATGTCCAGCATTTTCAGGAGAGAGCTCAAGTATCTTGATCTTATACACAGAGGTACAGTAGTTTTAAAAGCTATGGCAACAACCAAAAATACCTCAGATTTAAACAAAATGATTTCAGATTTGAACAAAATCCAAGTTGCACGAGATTCAGGATTCAAATAATTAGAATATTTTTGTTTAATAAATGAACTGTCAAACAAAAAACAAAATTTCACTAGCCTATTATAAAAAATCATATCAAACATCAAGAGGTGTACTGTAAATTCAGAACCTAAATGTAAAAATGCAGGATTGTCAAATCCTTGGTCCAAATTTTGAATCACTTTTGCGGGCAACTCAGCTGAGTAATAATTAAAATATTTAATATAAGTAACCATTTAATTTGACTTTTTTTGGTTTATTTAAATTGGCAAATTCTGAATCTCTTGAGCAGATAACTCAACTAACAAAAGACAAAACTCAGCAAAAAAATGCGGGATACATGAATCAGAAATGTGGGATTCTTATGTATAATTTGAGATTTCCTGTATATCAAACAAATCATAGACATCATGTGAAAATTAACAAATCTGAAATTGCGGGATTGTCAAATCCAAGAACCTAATTTCAAATCATAATTGTGGTGAATTTGAAATAAATATAATTTATGGGTGTCTCAAAAAGGATGCCAAAGGATCTAGAGTGGATTTGTGCAAATTCTTTTAGAAATCATAGGCATTCTCAAAAATCACCCTATTCCATTTTAGGTCAGCTAAAATTTAGATTGTAATATTCACAAAATTGACATATATAACAATAAAATTGACTAAAATATACATTCCTCTTCTTGAGTTTAAAATTATAATAAAATTTTTATTATGTCTTCTTTCAACAACAACCAAGTCAACGAGCTGTTCCCTGGCCTTGACAAAATTATGCAGGGCTACACTGGGTCTCTTAACAGTGAAGCCTCTGTCTATGGCCACTCCCAACCCGCAGGCCCTCTGCAAGCACTACCTAGGAGTGTGTTCTTTCTCCCGCGTCCTCAAGCATGGCCCTGTTTGCCCATCATGCACAGGCAGCTGCTAACCCAAGTCCCTTATCAGCAATGGCATCCGGAACCAGCCATTTTAGCCATGGGGTCACCCAGAGAGCCCAGAACCCCAAAACAGCCAATCAGATGGCATTGATCAGTTCCCAAGATGGACACTTTCCTCCCCCAGCCAATCAGTCTGCAAGACGCAGAAGAAAATTGATCACTCCGGACATTGTTCTCAAAATGGTTGAAAAGCGAAGGAAGCTTATGTCCCTTGGAAAAATTGCGGCCGCAATGGGTTTTGTAAAGTCAACTATGGCTGCAACCCTGCAAGCCCACGCCAACTGTGGCCCCCCACCAAGAAGACCCCAACTGGTGCCCGTACCTCAACCAAAGGTGATACAGCCCATCCCCTTATGATGGCCATTATGGAATGTGACCTGCAGATGCCCCTGGTCCAGGTACGTCTCCAGTTGGGACTCCACGGCATCTTCACCAACAAAAGAATGGTGAATTCATGGATGAACAGAGTTGTGGTTGCTGCTAGAATCTTGTCCAATCAAGTTCTCAGTGGCCCCATTTTGGTGGATACCAACCCCTACAATTCAACAATTATTAATTTTATCAAAGGAAGGGCAATGAGGGCCCGTAATGACGTAATATTCCTGTCGTATGCTAAGATCTTGGCCAGTATCCAAGACTTTGGAGAGAAGAACATCCAATCTGACGTGTACAAGTGTGGCCCAATCTTGTATTGTTTTGTTGGGGTTTTATTGGCAGTTTCCCCATTGGGCGTCAATTGGGTCATTATTTGTTAGATTAATCTGTTTCCTATTAACTGTGCTACTTAACACTTTAAAATTTTGTTTTAATTTTCTTATCAATAAATTTAAATAATTATAACAATTTTATCAAAATAAATCTTATTTAATCCTTATAATATAAAAACCTATATTAAATTAATCATTTTCTACTTACAGCTAAATTAAACTGTATTAAAAGCTAGTAACAATCTTATTTCATGTACCATTTTTCTTGAAAGCTGATTAGTAAAAAATGACTTCATTCTAAAAAGAGAAACATAAAAATACAATAAAACTGATACAATGCTTTTTGTTCAAAATTAAATTGTTGCCTAAAATCTTAGCTTTTTTAAAAATATTTAATTTAAAATATAATAATTTTTGAATCCCTCTTTTTAAAAAGAGGGCATACAGCTTTTTTGCATATTTAATAAATAAATATTAAATAATTTTGGATTTGTTTTATAAAAAATCTAGTAAAAAGTTAAAAAAACTAAAACTAAAATTAAAACCAAACTTTTATTGAAATTTCAGTGATCTCATTTAGCATAAGTAATTTATTCTTAAGTTAGATTTTATAGAAAATATATAATAAGAACTTATAAGAGAGTAAAAGTTTTTCTTTTCAAATTCTTAAGTATTTAATATTAATAAAATGGCTTTATACAACTATTTAATAAAATTATATTTTTATACTGTATGCTAGAGATAATATGTATAAAAAATTCAAACATAAAAAAGAATGTATCAAAATCTTGCTTTATTTAATTAAATTTTATAAAGGTTGAAATTTATTTAAACTAAATAAAAAATGATCTTAGTCATTGTATCTATAAAAATAAGATACAACTTTAATTATATAAGCAAATATTTATATGTGATTAAAAATAACATTTTTGTTTTGATAGATTTAAGATATATAAAGTTCATTTTTTATGAACTGTTAAAAGTTACAATAAACTTAAGTTTATTTAAACAAAAGGTTTTTGAGTTGGTTACTAGAAGTAAGCTAAATAATAATTTATACTTTAAATTTAGTTTACTGATTAAAATATCATAATTTAAGAGTTAATTAGCATATTTTATTTCAAATAATAATTTTATAAGCTTACATTCAAAGCCGCTTCAAGATACTAAATTGGTATTGAAATATAACATTGCAGCACAATTCCAAAAGCTGAGATTAAGGGCTTTCTAATGATACTAGTTTGAGCGAGATTGAAGTACTATTTGCTGAGATATCAACAGTTAACCAGAATATAAAAAGGGGTAAATAAACAATGATATCAGACTCCAGGGGTGATATTGATAAATTAAGGAGATAAGTTGGGGGTCAGTTGGGGATTTATGCCTGTAGTGCAAAAGCTCAGCTAACATAGTATTTAAAAAGCTCAACTTTACAGAAATTTAAATTACAATCCACACCTTTACTCCTCTCCGATAACTGCACATCTATTTCCAAGCAAGAACTGCCTGAACCAAGCCAGGGAACCCAACCACTGTCATTATGGAACCCATCAAGTTTGCACCTCAGATGACACCCTTCTTCTCACTGGGGGCTTCTGCTAAGAGAGAAATAATCTCTATGCTTAAACAAGCATTCCTTTTTACTGCTGGCAGTGATCTTAACAGCTTTGTTGAGCATTTCTTATTAAAAACAGAGTTTGGAAAAAGTACCTTCTTACCTGTCATAAAAAATTCTAAGACAGATGATTTCCTTAACAACCTAAAGGAATTGATGTCAGAGTCCCCTGCCAAGCACCTTCCTTCCCTAAGAGCATTGGTTACATCAAGCTACAGTCTGAAAGAGCTTTGGGATTGTGGATTTAAAATGACAAAAAATGAGTATTCATATTCTAAAAAAATAAAAAATGCTAAAAAAGCATCATTAAATTCAAAAAATAAAAAAGGAAAAAATGATTCAGTAAAGAAAGAAAACATAAAAAATATTTTAAAACACATATTAAAAAATTCATTCCCAACCAGTCAATTCACTAAAAAAATCCCCTGGATTGATTTATGAAGAATTACAAAAAGAATTGAGTGAATACTCAACTAAAATAAAATACTCCTTATTGAAAAAAAAAGAAATTTATGAAGATATGAAAATAAAAAACAATATTTCTATTTCACTTTCCACTTTCTATAAGCTTATTCCTAATAATATGGGTCATTATTTTAGAGATTAGGCCATTTTCTAATGCACATGCTGCTCAAGTCGCAGCATAACACAGTTCGATTTTGAAAAAGTAACTAATTACACAATTTATATTTAAAACATTAATAACTCAATGAAAAATTAATATTTTTTCACACTGTAAACTATCAAAATGAAGCTAAGAATCTTATCTTTCTATTGGTGTAAAAATTTTAATATGTATACTATGCTCAATATTAAAGCAAAAGTAATTTAAAAGAGCATAATCCAGATTTTATTATATGATTATATCTAATGATATAAAGTAGATTACTTCAAAGCTAATAAATACTTTTTTTTGAATACACAACAGATGTTTTTTATTTGACGAAATTAAAGATAAGATTGAGAGCTTTATTTTCGCATTTTATTTTATTTAAAAAGCTCAATTCTCTAGGATTTTATGATAGTTTGAAGTTAGGATGTTTTTATCACTGTTTAGATTGATTTTAAGGTTCAAGTGAGCTTCGAACCTCAAATTGAGCATTCATTAAATGGAATTCTTTAATATTTTATCATTTTAAAAATATGCGGAAGAGTTACAATTAACTGAATACATCATTTTAATTGATTTGCATTGATTACAAAGAGGATATGATGTAATAATAATGCTTAGCTGCTTCACATATATCACTTGTGCATGAAAACTGGGTATTTAATTAATTTCTGCAAACATAAATTCAAGTTCAAACTATAATAAAAGCTATCACACCATTTCTTTCAGAATGGTGTCATTTAGCTTGGTATATAAGAGCTAAAGTACCACAAAGCTTCTAATCCAAATAACCCAATTCAAAGACCACATTCTGATCATAACTACTCCATCATTAAGGCACACATCAAAGATCTGACCTAATTACAGATTCAAAATACTACCATGTCCTCAGTTAAATTTACTTCTTCCATGCTACCCTTTTTTTCCTTGGGAGCTTCAACAAAAAGAGAGAGAATTGCAATGTTAAAAAAGGCATTCCTCTTTATTGCTGGTGATGATCTTGATAATTTCATCAAGCACTTCCTTACTCAAACTGAATTTGGGAAAGCTCAGTTCCTGCCAACTATTCAAAATCAAAAAGGCAATGAGTTCATTGAAAACTTAAAGGATCTCATGAAATCTTCTCCCCAAAAACATCTCCCAGCCTTGCGATCTCTGGTTACTTCCAGTTACTCTTTAAAAGAGCTTAATGATATGGGGTTTAATATAACCAAAAGTGAGTTTGAATACTCAAGAAAAATAAATAAAAATAAAAATGTAAGCTTAAACAAAAAAAGCCAAAAAAATAATAACTATTCATTAAAAAAAGAAATAACTAAAAAAATAATTAAAAAATTGCTGGAAAATTCTTTTGAAACAAGCCAGTTTACAAAAAAAGTGCCTGAAAAAATTTATAAAGATATAGAAAAAGAGATGAGTAATTACTCAACTGAAATTAAATACTCTCTACTTAAAACAAAAAAAGAAATATATGAAAATATGAAAATAAAAATGAAATTTCAGTTTCAATTTCTACTTACTATAAATTAATCCCTAAAAATATAATAAAAAGTAAAAAACAAACTGATATGTGCAATATTTGTAATTTAAAAAATTCACTAGAAAAAAAGAAGGAAGAATGTGAAAGTAAAAACTTACCATTACCAGAATCTATAGACAATGACTTAAAGACTATTAATCAGCACCAAGACTTTTATGTTCATCAAAATTGTGAATATAAAAAAGATATTAATGAACTAGATGATGAGTCTTGTGTTGTAGTTATAGATTATAAAGAAAACTTAAAGGTTGGAGGTGGTCCAATTGAGACCAATAATTGTTTTTATTCAAAAAAACCAATCTCATTATTAGGGTTTGCATTAGTTTTTAAAGAAAACAATAAAATTAAATATGAATATCATGATTTTTTGTCTCAAATATTATCACATGATTCTTTATTTTCAGGTGAATGTCTAATAAGTCTTCTTAAATTAGATAGATTTAAAAAAATAAAAAATATAAAAGTATGGACAGATAATGGAAATCATTTTAGATCATATGAATTTTTATATTACTTATTTAAAGAGGCACCTAAATATATTAAGGGTTCCATAAAATATAACCGTTTTGTTGAATGCCATGGAAAAAGCATTGTTGATGGTCACTTTGGTGTAATATCAAAAATTTTAAAGGAAAAAGAAAATGTACTTTATATTAACAACATTAATGATCTAAAAAATATTTGTGAGAAAGAAGAAAGAAGAAAAGAATTATACAATTCATCTTTAACTGGTTCAATTGTTTCCCAAAAAGCATTTTTTTATATTTATGAAAGGAAATTTAGGCCTATAAAAAGAGAGCTTGAAGTTAAAAATCTGCGCATTAATCTTTCATATTTGATGAAAGATGGGAAGTTATATACTTCACCTTTAACATTTGAAAGCTTCTCAGAATATTCTGAGATATTTTATCATTTGAAATCACGTGATGATACCAGAGAAACAAAAATATCAGAAGATGCTAGTAGTGTATTGGGGCAAGTTCATGAAGTAGGGCAGCTTACTAGAGGGTGTATTTTAAATAGAGTTATCAGTCTTTCAAAAACAACAACCTTTTTTTCTGAAACAAACTAAGAATATTTATGATGAGCCAAAGATAGGGTAATAGCATTTATAGCTTTGGGGCTGCTATTACTCTCCCATGCAACTCATCATAAATATTTTTGGTTTGTAGTAGCACTTAAGATATTTTCAGTAGTACTATAAGTTGCAATTTTCAATTATAAAATCAATGAATTATTTTTTAAAAAATCACCCAAGCCCAAGATCAATTAAATATTTGGGATTGATTGTATTTTACTCTTTCTGAATAATTTGAATATGAATAATGTGATTAAGTTATAAAATAACCAATCTGGCGCCTAGGCATAACAAGAAAAATAATGTCCCATATAATTAAAAGCAAAAAGCAAACTGATATGTGTAACATTTGCAACTTAAAAAAATCATTAGAAATGAAGAAAAAGGATTTGAGTATAAAGAAGTTGCCATTGCCTAAATCTATTAAAGAAAATTTGGAATCTATTGACCTACATGAAAAGTTTTATAAGCATCAAAATAAAGAATATATTAGTGATATAAATAATCTTGATAATAATTCATGTGTTATAGTAATAGACTATAAAGAAAACTTTAAAATAGGTGGGGGTCCTATAGAGACAAATAATTGTTTTTATGAGAAAATACCTATTTCTTTATTAGGATTTGCAATCGCTTTTAAAGAAAATGAGAAAATTAAATATGAGTATCATGACTTTTTATCTGAAATTTTATCTCATGACTCTTTGTTTTCAGGTCAGTGTTTGATAAGTCTGCTTAAAAATAATAAATTTAAGAATATTAAAAATATTAAAGTTTGGACTGATAATGGTAATCATTTTAGATCTTATGAATTCTTATATTATCTTTTTAAAGAGATACCTAAAATTATAAAAGGAACAATTAAGTTTAATAGATTTGTTGAGTGTCATGGCAAAAGTATTGTTGATGGTCATTTTGGTGTATTATCTAAAATATTTAAACAAAAGGAAAATGAGATGTATATAAAAAATATAAATGATCTCAAAATGGTTTTTGAGAGAGAGGAAGAAAGAAAGGGTTTATATGAGTCACTTGTAAATAATTCAGATGTTTCCCAAAAAACCTTTTTTTACATCTATGATAGAAAATCTAGGCCTAAAAAAGCTGGCTTGAAGTCAAAGCATTTTATGTTAATCTTTCATATTTAATGAAAGATGGTGAGCTGTATGTTTCACCTTTGACATTTGAGGATGTTAAGGAGTACTCCAAAATAAATTATTGTGCAAAGTTCTGCACAGATGACAGAGAAACAAAGAGAGCTGATACTACTAAAGGATTAGTAGGACATGTTCATGAAGTTGGACGCATAACAAAAACTTATATTTCACATAGGGTAAATAGTCTTTTAAATACAACAACTTTTTTTTCTAAAAATAACTAAGAAATTAATTATATGAGCCAAAGATAGGGTAATAGCAATTATGGCTTTGGGGCTGCTATTACTCTCCCATGCAACTCATATATTTGATTCTTGGCTTATTAAAATAGAAAAAAGGGTTTTTAGCAAAAATACAGTTAATAGAAATAAGATTTATTTTTATTATTTGTATATTTTACACACTTAAACTTTTATTCAGTAAACTAAGCATTATATTAATGTTCAAAAAACATAAGTTTACGGCTTAAATGATACCAAAGAAGTTAAAAGTCTTTAAAATGCTTAAGCTGGCGCCTTGGCTTAATCTAACAAATAATGACCCAATTATTACTTGGCAATATAAAACACCGCAGATGGGTATGCCTACCAGACGGAGCTCAAGGCCATGCTGGAGGAGTGGGCCACACAAAACATTGTGCACACTGTTGTATTGAGTGCGGAGATGGAGTAGCGGGAATGTGCAACCCAAGAAATCAGGGCTGCGGGGCATACCTGCTGGTCCTACCCCATCAACTATGCCAACATGCATCTTGCAGATGTATGTCTTTACAATTTTGGTTCTGCCCTCAGGCGCTTAAAGCCTGCCACCTACAACAAACTATGCACCCAGATTGATAAGGGGTATGAGCTTTTCCCTTCCGCGTCCGTCCAGGACTTATTTGATCTCATCATCTTCTATGCAAGTGATAGTGATAAGTCCAGAAAGGACCCCCGTCTCCCCCCACGCCAGTCCATCTGTTTTTTCAAGCCAGTATATGTGACAGAAGAAGAATTCAAGCAATTGAAGCAAACCGCTCTTGCTGCCCCTTCCCAGTCAACAAACCCTGCCTCCCCAACCCCCATCAAGCCACCTGCCTTCCAACCCTGACTCCTAAGACACCACACATTCCCTCCCCACTATCTCTTATGCCGCCCCTTTCACAGGCGCAGATGAAGGTGATGTCCATTCTGCCCATTCCCTTCCCTTCCCGTCCTTTGATTAGTAAATAAATCTTTTCTTTGTGATAACTTATTGAAATTGATATCTCTCTTTCAATTCATAATTAATAATACTTTCTTTTTACATTATCAACATTCCCATAATTAAAACAATGTTGTTCATTTTTTGAATAGCTTAAAATTATGAGCATACATATTTTCATCATCATTAATAAATTAAAGACAATAAACGTAAATATTGGATTAAAATATTGCAATTAGACATCAATTCTTGATATTTTGAATTTATGTGCATAACTCAATGCATTTTTTTTAATAAAATTCATTGTAAACTTGGCCTTTTTTCATTGTAATTTATTGAAATGGATTGTGTTTATATTAGAGAGTCATTAACGCTTAGTACAAATATTGATACATAGTGCATTTTACAGCCTGTATATTTACCTATTGGTAATAATTTTGTGAAATTTTCAGTTGGTTTTTGTGAGGTAATAATAATGTAATGTGTTAATATATTGCTGTTTATTGTCATTAATTGGCTGATTTTCTTTGCTGTGGCAATTGTACATTTTCTGATATTTCTGCACTAGTATCCAATTGGTTGGCTTCACATCCAATCACACAGGCAATAGGAAAACAAGCCGCCACCCTGACCACATCCAGTCTCGGGGTGGCGGCTTGTTTTCCTATTGCCTGTGCAATTGGATGTGAAGCCAACCAATTGGATACTAGTGCAGAAATATCAGAAAATGCACAATTGCCACAGCAAAGAAAATAAGCCAGTTAATGAGAATAAACAGTAATCTATTAATACATTACATTATTATTACCTTGTAAAATCTGACTGAAAAGTTTATAGAACTATTACCAATAGGTAAATATACAGGCTGTAGAATGCACTAATTTTCAATATCTGTACTAAGCGTTAATGGCCCTAATATAAACACAATCCATTTCATTAAATTATAAAGGAAAAGGCCAAGTCTACAATGAATTTTATTAAACAAAATGCATTGAGTTATGCACATAATATCAAAATATCAAGAGTTGACGTCTAATTGCAATATTTTAATCCAATATTTACGTTTATTATCTTTAATTTATTAATGATGATGAAAATATGTATGCGCTGAATATAGTACTATAAAAACCAGTTTTTTGATGGAATTTGAACAATATGTCAACAATCTATAACTTAATCAACAAATTAGAAGCACACCTTCAAAAGGTTGTTGAGATAGAAAGAAATATCAGAGAAATAGTGACAGGGAAGCTGGGTAACGAGGGCCAGCCACTGATACAGTCACAAGAAGATGCCTTGGATAAATTGGGAAATATTATAGATGAAAAGAATAAAGAAAAATTACTTAATCTACAGGGAACTATTTTATCAAGTCTTGAATTCAACAACACAGCCTACAATTTGTGGGAGTTCTGGCAGGGGGCCAAAGAAAACAATAAGAAGATAAAACTAATTGAAGGAACAAAAATTCAAAAGGAAATCAACACCAATGAAGAGGAAACTGACCAAATGGAAACAGATGAAAATGAAACACAAGAAAGAAGCAGAGGCACATCAAGAAACACAAAAGCTTTATCAAATGAAAATCAAGAGGAAGCACAAGTTGCAATAAGAATAAGAAAAATTAAGCCTAAGAAAATTAATGAAGATCATCCAACACTCATGAAGTTTGCCAATATGGCGCCTGTGGCTGAGGAGGCCACAGGGGAAACAATCAGTAAGTTTTTTATGTTTAACTTATATTTATTTTAGTCATCACCAGGAATGGGGATGAGGTCGCAGAAGTGGCGGCTTTTACACTGAGTTGGTTTTATGGGGGCTACAAGTCACTGGTGGCCCCTATAAAACAAATAAATAAAAATCAAATAAATAAAATAGTTCAACAGAATATGAATATGTTTTTTAATAGTGAAGCTCAAGATAGGGAATATCAACCACCTGTGGGGTGCTTGCCATGGATAAGGGAGGCCTATGAACTAGGATCAACAATTAAAATCAAAGAAATGAATTAAATTTGCGAGGATATAAAACTGAACTTTGATGAATACATTTATGAAAGCGTTCAAAGGTTCCCCTTCACAAATATCAATGAATACGGAAAAATTTAATAAAAAATGACTTTCAAATTGGAAATGAATATTTAAAATCTGCAATATTTAATGAAATTTTTAAAGCTCTATCAAACAAAGTTGGGGATGCAGTCCTCGTGAATAATCTTAAGCCTTTATTGATATTGTTTGCCAAGGCCTGGGGGGCTGATACAAGTCAGGCGCCCCCGGAACCCTCTTCAAGTTCAACCAAATGTCCTATATCAATAGGTTAGTACAAACGTTCAAAAAACTGTGCATGTTCTCAGAAAAATATACCTTGCAAAGGATCCACATTGCGGTGTACCTGGGAATCCTGCTCCATTGCATACTGAAAGCCAAAGTGAAAAAAATAGAAGATGTACCTATACAGATTGACATATGTCGCGTAGCCCTAGACTACCAGAAAACACCATGGGGATACAGGACAGTTGAGCACGTCCTCTATGATTCATTTGCATTGGCAACTCTATACAGGTACTATGTGCCCCCCAAAAAACCTGCTAGTGGATTCCCTTGCCTGTTTGCCTTTTATATGACAGTTGGCCACCACTGGGGTGTTGAGCGCCACCCCTCTAGCAATTGGCGCCAGAGTCATCCACCACATACAGAAGAGTATGTGGTCCCAATTAGATGTACTAGCTGAAAATTTAATTTTGGGGTATAATTCCCCGGAATAAACACATTCCCCTTGCAATTTGCATTCCCCAATAAATCATTTTCCCTTGCAACTTAATTTTTTTTATTTTCTTTTATTTTAAATATTAAAATTTTAATACTAAAAACTTCACTATTAAAATTTTACTGGTAAAATTTTAATTGTGAAATATTTAATATTAAAATTTTAATATTAAAATATTCACTGTTAAAATCTTTAATATTGACATATTTAATATCAAATATTATGATATTGAATAAATCATAATTTAATAAAATTGTTATATTTTGATTATTTAAACTTAAATATTTAACTTTTAAGATTTATAATTAATATTTTAATTTTTATTTTAAATTTTAGTGTGTAAATTATAACATTAATATATCTAAGTATATTAAAAGACTCTAGTTATAGTTGCCAATATGTCAAATAAAAAAAGAATTAAATTTTTTTATTTACTACTTGTTGAGTACGGGTCCATTTATCACAAAGATAAACATGGAGAATTGAATTTATCCGCATCATGCGGCCTGCTCCACTATTGTTCTAAACAAATGATTGTTTACAACTCAAATTAACTTTCCCTTGTAATATGATTTGATACACATATTCAATATACTTGAACTGTGTCCTAAGTACAAATTAATAAGGATTACATAAAAATCATTGGCGGTTGTGTCGTGTGGCTATAGTGGTACTGAAATAACAAGGATCATATGATGACACACAAGGTCCAATTTGTGGCGCAAAAAAGCCAAAGTACCATCAACAATTAACAATTATTTAAATAAAAAATTCTATTTCTATCTTTTTTAATTTATTTATTTGGTAGCACAACAGTCAATAAAGTATTCAGTGCATTATAATAAAAATATATTCTTCATACCTAGTATAGTTAATTCTACTTACCTTTTCTACATATTCTTATATGTCTATAATGCAATCACACGTCAAATCATTATATAAATAATAATTTTTGAAACCTAATAAAAACAAAATAAATAAAAATAAAAACAAAGTAAACTGGAGAGCCCATTTATCTGATTGGCTTGGAGGCCAGGGCTTTAGGGAGGAAGGATTCCAAGTGCTTGTAAAAGCCGCCACCACATTGAGTGGCATTGCAAATTGGCTGACCTCAAGAATATTGAATAGGTCCTTGGTGTCTTGAGGAAGGCCTTTTTTCACCTTATTCTTGATCCAACCAAACACCTCCTTGATTGGATTCAGGAATGGGGAATATGGCGGGAGGAAGAGAAGTCTCATTGGACAATCAGCATGGCGGTGGCTGGAGGAGTGGCTATTCTTGTCAATGGGGGGGGAACTCAGACACAACCAGATCCACTTTGTGGAGCCCAACATTATCAAGCACAACAACGTTTGTTGTGCCGCTATAATTTATCCAAAGGTACACCTTGACAACTTGGAGAAAATCAAGAAAGGTCCCACTGTTATGGGAGCCTTTAATCATCTGGTATTGATCCAACCTGCAAGGACCAAGAAGCGCAACCATTGAATAGGTCTGGGAACAGACAGCTGCACAATGGGCTACGCCGTCCTTGGACCCCTTCTCAACCCACCCATGCCTGGACCTGAGTGAGGAGGAAAATGACAATTTGTCAATATAGAAGAACTGGACATTCCCAGTCTTCTTTAGTGCCAGATATGTCTTGGCATAAATGCGTCAATCCTCAATGGTCTTTTCACTGTTTCTGTTGTATGAAGAAACTCCAAGCACCTTCCAAGAGAAGCCCAAATCAACCATTGTTTTGTAAACAAGGGTTTTAGAAACAGAAAGCCCAAACTCTGTGGCAAGCATTGATTGGACAGCAAGCGTGTCCAGGTGGCAATCCCTGGCTACCCACTGCTTGATTGCATTGATGTGCACAGGCTGCAAGAGTTTTGGCTGCCGCTTAGCCTTGGTGGATTTGGCAATTTTCCTGGTATTGCCATACTTGGTGTTGATGTCAGCAATGTATCTGGCTGTGACACCAAATTGGGACGCAATATCCCAAACCGCCATTCCCTCATTCAAGTAGTTGAGGAGAGCTTCACACTCACTATCCGTCAACTGATGCCAGCCCTTGGCAGGTATCACGGAATCCTGGCTACCAGGCTCAACACAGGGGACAGGGACCTTTGTGTAGAAGGTGGGATCATGCTTGGTTGCGCTGGCGCTGTCAATGGTGGAATAGATCACAGGCGCAGATGGCTCAACAGTGGCTGCCAATGGCTTGTAGGTGGTGTCAAAAACATGGGGGCAGGAAGTGGTAACTCTTGGATCAAGAGTGTGGGGCCAGATGACAACTGGGTACACAGTGGAGGTGTAAGTAACCTCAGTGTTCCTGGTGACCCTGGTATAGGAGACTTTGGTGGCAGACCTTGAGAGTGGCTTCTGTCTGGGATTCAAGCTGCTGTTCCTGTCTTGAGATACAGGAGGTGGTTGGCTGGCGCTGACGCCTTGAAAGGCCTGTGTGTTGGCATTACTCCCCTTGATTTGGGTTCTGGGTCTATTCTTGGACCCTCTGGGATGCCCTCATGGACAGGCTGCCCCACAGGCTGGTGCAGGAGCGGGTTGGGAATGTGATTGATGGTCCATAAAAATAAAATAAAAATATATTTTAGATTAAATATGTATTTATTTGGAGTTATTGGTTTAGTTTTGGGAAGTTGTTTTCTCTTGATATAGCCTTGAATAGTAGCAGAGTTTCTATATCCGTGATTTGAAGTGAATAATATTGTATACTTTCTGGGTTTGGATGATTTTAATGTTTAATAACTTTTTATGTCTAATTATGGTTATCAAGATTGAATTTTTCATTTGATTTTAGTTGTAGTGGAGCTTCTTGATTTGGGTTGGTGTTTCCTAGTGTGCTTACTGTAAATTCAATTTGGATTCCAGTTCACACAACTAATATCTGAGTTTACTAGTGGCATTCAAAAGTGATTTGAAATTTGGTTCTTGGATTTGACAATCCCGCAATTTCAAAAAACATAGTAAACTTAATGAAAATTGCTGATGAATTTGAACGCTTTAAATCTGATTCCAGTTAATTCATTTTGTCCATAGGAAATATGCAGCTCAACTTGAACTTTGCAAAGTGTCTATGAGTTCCCGCATTTTCAAATATTCAAATAAATACTCAAAAAAATCAATTTAATTAAAAAAGGCTATCCCGCAAAAGTGATTTGAAATTTGGACCAAGGATTTGACAATCCCGCACTTTTACGTTTAGGTTCTGAAGTTACAGTAGTTCAAACCACAAACAAAATGAACTGACACAACAAGTGAAATGGATGGATGCTATTCTGGAGTAGATTATAATCCAATCAGGATTACTATGAGGCACCAACAGAAGGACTAAAATGAAACAAAATTAGAGCAGTTTAGAAGCAAGATTCCACAAGCACAAAAAAAATGAAGTCACACAAGATGTGTAGTGTGAGCAGCCTAAAATAGAAAAATAACAGCTTAACAGCCAATCAACAGCTATCATATTTAGGAACAGAGGCATCTTATTCATTTTCATGGCTCCATATTTGTATGGAATGGTTTTAAGAACCTTCCAAATATGGACTTGAGATTACAATAAAAATAAATCATTAAATTTTAAAATTTCTACTTTTAGTGATTTTATCCTAGGTTTTTTACAATGGTTTTACTAGCAATATCTTTGACAGCGCCAGCAGCCAAGCCAACAGCAGCCAAGCCAGCTTCAATTGAGGCAAGGCTCAGAACGTGGAGGCACCTGTTTACACCTAAGCCTTTGAGGCAGGTAACAAGAAGGCTGACCTGTTACTGACCCCTGACCCATATGGATTTGACTTATTCAGTAGTCACTTAGTGTCTAGCTCTGCCCCTGCTCCCGTACCCATCCCTGAAAAAGCTGCCCACCAACCAACCAATTAGGATGGCAACCTTGATTTGGAACAACTTCCTGCCACCAGCCAACCTGCCCCCTACAGCCAATCAGGCTTCAGCTCCCCTGGTCCAGCGCCCCAAGCAACAAATCATCACTGCCTAAATTCTTCAGGAAATTGTGGCACTGAATCTACAGAGTCTGTCCTGGGAACAGATTGCCACCCAGTTGCAATTTACCTGAGCTACTGTCATACAGGAATTCAACAACCTGATGAACAGGAGAAGCTGATTGGGACAGCCAAGAAGCCCAAGAAGGCCCCCAAGTCACAAATATCTGAGGCATACCCAATTATGCTTGACCTCCTCCAGCAGGATCCCAAGCTTCCCTTGACCCAGGTCTGGAAGCAGCTTGCGCACCATAACATATGGGTCTCTGAGTGCATGGTGCAGCTCTGGATGTATGGGAAGGTGGCTTCCATACGGGTTCTTACCAATTTTACCGGCAACCAATGGAATGGTGCTGAGGATTCCCCGTATGATCCCGCCATTGAATCCACCCTGGTCCAATGCCTGACTAGTCTGTTGGATGATGTCATGTTCATCTCTTAATATAAGCTATCCATAACTTTTGATGATTTTGGTGAGCAAGGAAAAGCTGGAGCCAAGAATAGAATGAAGAAGGTCAAGAAGGGGACGTTTTTTGGTGTGTTTCTGGCTGTTTCAGACAAGGGTTTTGTCTACTATTGAACAAACCCAGATTTTACCAATGGTTACTTGTACAGCCACATTCTTGGTGGATTACTTGACTCCTGGGATGGCTCAAATTCAAAGCATCAGGTTTTCTTGAGCCACCAGATGGAGGGTAGCTCCACCACCCTTGAGGCCATCCAGGAACACGGGCACCAGGCCTCTGTGTACCCAGCTGGTCACGCTGATATCCATCTGTCTGATGTTGTGTTCTTTAATATTGGAGATACATTCCAGGAGCGCCGCCCTCAGGCTTTCAATGACCTCTATCTTGGGGTCCTTGACCACAATTCTCTCTTTAGTCACCAACCAGTGGCTGACTTGTTTGTGCAAATGGTTTTCCATGTGAACATGGGTAACCAATCACAGAAAGAAAAGCGCCTCCCACCCCGTGCCACAGCCACCTACCAGCCAATCAAGCCAATGACAGACAAGGAATATGACAAGCTGTATATGGCAGCCATCACACAAAATCCTCCTGCCTCTACCCCCACCACCAACACCCCTCACCCACAAGCCCAAGCCACCCAATCCCAGACCCCCCAGGCCAGCACTGCCTCTATTTCTTCCTTCCTGCGCTATTCTGCCTCCTAGGCATCACTCTTCCCTGCCCCAATAAACCCCCTGTCACCAAAAATTTTCTATTTATATTATCTTTTTTTGAATTTAAATTGTTCATGTTCTCTTTGTTTATAGTTGGTTTTACTCTTTATGTTCAGCTTATTTCTATAAAATCATATATTTACTATGCCATGTATCTAGATTCAGAGCACAGTTATTTTTAGCACTTAAACACAGCTCCTTGTGAAAATATTAACAACAATTTGATGATCAGCTAAATTTGAATTAGAAAATTATAGGTTAATTGATTTAGATAAAGTTGTTACTGATCCAAATTCAAAACCTCAATGATAAACTTTAAGCCAATCAAGAGCCAAGTGATAAAGTGATTGTTGTGACATAAAGGGACATTCAATAATTCTTTGATACATGTGCACTAATTAGTATGATTGTCTGGATCTTTTGCTATTGTACGCCATTGCTGCCAAGGAAAGTTGTTGGTGGACTAGTGCCAACCCAGCAGCTGATTGGGCACTAGTCTGTCAACAACTTGCCATAGCAACAATGGCACACAATAGCAAAAGATCCAGCCAATCATATTAATTAGCGCACATGCATCAAAGAATTATTGAATATCCCTTTATGTCACAACAATCACTTTATCACTTGGCTCTTGATTGGCTTTAAGTTTATCATTTTGGTTTTGAATTTGGATCAGTAACAACTTTATCTAAAATCAATTAATCTATAATTTTCTAATTCAAATTTAGCTGATCACCAAATTGTTGTTAATTTTTTTACAAGGGGCTGTGTAAAGCGCCAAAAATAATATGGCAATTAAGGAAACAATGCCAACATAAAGCAAACAACACATATTGAGATGAGCATAAAACATATACACAATGGGTAAAAAATGGGATATTGGAGTAAATGGGAAAACAAAAAGGACTAAACATAGAGGCAATAGTATCAGAATAATACAGATTTTATTGGGATGAAAGCTATAAAAACATATGGAAAGGTTAGTAAAAAATCAATGAGAGAATTGGAGAAGCTGCTAAAAGACCTCAACTCAGCAATTGCTGAAATTAAAGAGATTGACTGCAAGGTCAAAGCAAGAGTTAAGTCTGCCGTCCTTGAAGGGAAAAAATAGACAAGGTGTCCGCAAAGGCCCTTATGACAAAAATATTAGACACCCTGGAGAAGACAATTGAGAGCTTATTAAATATTCAAAAAACTGTGGCTGAGGGCCTCCAGTTCAAGTCTTTTGCCCTCTCTGCGCTGTCTGTCTGGACAGATGACCCGGAAATGTATGCCTATCTCAAGCCAGCCAAGAGCGCCAGGAAAGAGGACACAGAATTTCCCGCTCAACTTCTTGTGCCAAAAATGGCCAAGCCAGCTGAGGCTACAAGCAAGGAAGAAACACAAGAAGGTAACCTAAAAAATAAAATAAATAAATTTTTAACATGCCTACCTTTTTTCTTAGAAAACAAAAACAGTTAACTCCTCCTGGTCCTGGTGCCTTTTGTCCCTACCACATTCTACGCCAACTACACCACTCATGTGGCCAAGCAGTTATTTCTGTTCCCCCTGTCTTGCGGGAGCTGGAGGACCACATTCACGGGTCCTTTCCTATGTTGCGGGAGGCATTGGCCGGGCTGACGCATGGCAAGGGGGCATCTGAGTGGGCAGTTACTGCCTACAAGGATGCCCAACTTGTCCGCCTGGACCCAGTATCCCTCAGTGGAGTTTACTGTGTAAACTCCATTGAGCTTGTTTGGGACGTCCTGGAGACGCTCCCATTCAAGAAAGTACCAGAAATGGGCCAGGCCCATGTGGCTGCTTGCTTCCGCTTCCTGGTGGAGCACACAATATCTTACCTATTGGAGAACTTTGGGCGCGCGGTGGCAAAATTGGCTATTGCAGACACAACAGCTGTGAAGAAGACCAAAAGCCTCCTTGCTGACTTTGGGCTGACCTGGAGTGCTGACAAGACAGGGTTTCCTGCGGCCATGTAGCTGAACTTTGCTAAAGCCAAACACAAAAAAATAAGTACAGTATACAATAAGCCATGCAAGTTCACTGAAGCCTATGCTGAACAAAGGCTTTATCTGGTGGTTTATCTGGGGTTTCTGTTTTACTTTGGAATGAGCGCTGATGTGGAGGATCTTGACGGGGCCCTCCTAGGGATAAACAAGGCCAGGCTCTCCCTGGATGGGAAGAAGGTCCCCCGGGTACAAATCAGTGGACCATGTGATACAATATGCCCTGGTCCTGGCAAGGATTTATGGGTTTGTAGCCCCGCCAGATAAGCTGCTCCTACATTCCCACCTGATCCTTCTCCCTTTTACTAGCCGCCAAGAGTATTTTAACCAGGGTGTATCCACCGTCCACGGTGTGACAGTGGAGGTTGTGTGCCACCTCCATTTCAGGGTGGATACATACTAAAGGACTTATTATAGGAGCACACAATAAAAATATGATTCCAATAAATTTTATTACAATTTATATTATTTTTATTATAATAAATTTTTTGATTTTTATTTAAGCAAAAAAGTTTTGCAATTTATACTGTGGAAACAGTTTCATAAAAGCATAAAATTATATGTTAATAAAATAAATTCTAACTTGTGTATTTTACATTTAATTTTTTTAATTTGATTTTTATATTTATTTGACAAAAGTGATATAAATAAATTTGCGTAATCCAGTATCAAGCGTTTGAGATAACCTCAGATGGCATAATAAAATAGTATAAAATAAAATAAATAAATAACTTACCTCCATTGATGGCCTTGCCAAATGTGATTGTGGGCTTAGAAGCTTCTAAATATAAAATGATATTTAATAAATTGTAAATAGTAATTAGAGAATATGCAGAAGTTGGACACACTAAGCCTTTAATTGATTGGCTATTTGGCTAGGCACACAGGGATGAATGAATCAGCGTGGCCATAGAATTTGGCCATGGTCTCAGCTGGGAGGGTGTGGATCCTGGTGTGGTGATCCACGTGTTTGGTGGTTTGCAGGTGGGGCTAATATTGGCCAAGCAAAAGTTTGGTTGTTTGTTGCCAGTAGGAGCCTAGTAGGTAACATAGGACTACTAGGGTGAGTAAGGCCTGGCTGGTAGGTAACAAAGGACTACCAGAGGCAGATGTTGCCTCCACCCAGCAGAAGATATTGTCTGCTTTGGGCTATAGTGCTTCACCTAGCAGGGAACTGTGGCTGCTGGAGGGTGAAGACTGAAATAGCAAGCAGGGAACTTTGTCTGTCTGAGGGGGAGTAGGTTTGGACCCCTGGCAGATAAGGCAGGCTGCCAGGGTGGGGAAGAGCTCTGAGGGCTCTACATACCCCAATACGCTTATGGGAGGTCTGTGAGCAAGCACCCTACCTAACAGACTGGTAGGGTGTCCTTGTTTATGCCCCTATGGGAGCTTTGGGGAACCCAAAGTGAGCATTGGAGGGCATAGATTTGCTCAGAGGTGTCACCAAGGCGGCTTTCTTGGGGAAGCAAGCTGCAGAACTTGGTGTGATCAGGCCTCTGGGAATTAGAGCTGATTACTCTGCAACTAAAAGCTCAGACTTAATCACCTGGGTGAGTAAAGACAACACATAGACATTGATCTATAGTTGAATGGCCTAAGTGGATTGCCACTTGCGAGGGCCCAGTCAAACACCAGTTCAATGTAGACTCATGCCTGGGACTACAAATTCTGGTAATGGGGGCTGAGATAAAGAACCAAGGTGGTTTATGGAATTGAAAGAGAAAATTAGCAAGAGGGACTGTTTGGTCACAGTGAAGGATAGTTGATGGACTGTTAATTCATATTGAATGGAATGAACCAATATGGTCCAGTGTGTAAAAGGAACAAAGAAGGTTCCTAGTGAGGGTTTGTTGTGGAACTAGTTGAGGATAAGTTGAGGAAGAAGAAGAGTATGATGCAGGACTAGCTGATCATAGTGCAGGACTGAAGAGCTGTAATATGAGCTGGCTGAAAGATCTGAAGATGATATTAAAGAACTGGTGGTCCGGAGAAATGAGCCAAGATTTTGCCAAATTGATTTGCCAAAGTGGGAAGATGTGAAATACTTTGCCTTAGTTTAGCATTAAAATCAAGAAGGAATGTGGATAGAAGTGTGGGTAAGATGTTTATTTATTAAGTTCCTAGGATAGACAAAGGTATGTTGCTATGAGAGCGGGATACAAAGTTGTTTTGATGGGATGTTTTCCTTGGATTTTACTATATTTGTAAATGTATGGGGAAAACGTTGAAGAGGTCCAGAAAGAACAATTTAAATAGTATTCTACTATTTAAATTGCTTTAGGTTGAATGCAGGAAGAAATGGTGCCAGAATAATGGACCGGTTAACGCTTTGGTGCGCAAAGAGTTGTCAGTTTGAGCGGTTTGAGCTGTGGAAATGATTTTCATAGTTGGATCCCAGAGGAACTTCAGAAATAGTCTATTTCCGCGCTCTGCAATCATTGGTTGAGTTCTGGCAGTTTTCCTGATGAAAATGATTGGTTGGAAGCCAAAAGCTTAAAGTATAAGCAAGGAAATAGTGAATTAATACTTTAAGCTTTTGAGAAAGTAAGTATGTAAGCTTAAGTTATTATAGAAAAAAGTGAGCAGAAATGGTTTAAGCTTATGAAGAAAGCCATTTTAAAGGCAGAACCGTTGGGAAGAGGACACTATAAGAAGGTGGCTGGCTGGAAAGTTACTGGGTCTTTTGACGGTCTTTTTGATGTCTTTTCAAAGTCTTTTGGAAGGCTTTTGGAGGTCTTTCCCAGGTCTGTTGAGTTTCTGCCAAGAGGTTTTGGAAGCCTTTTGATCACCAGCAGGAGTTTGGTTAGAGCTGAAGCCCAAGATAACGGAGCAGGAGCCCAAGAATAAGGAGCTGGATCCTAAGCGCAGCACAGAAGTCTGATTCCAAGGAGCTGGAGTCCAGGTTTAAGGTGCCAGAGTCCAAGTTTAAGGAGCAGATGTCCAAGACTAAGGAGCAGAAGTTCAAGACCAAGTACAAGGAGTCCAAGATATTGTTGGAGAACTCCAAGTATTGGCAAATCCATATTGTTTCCTTGACCCCTGGGCCATATACCAGAAGGTTTCCAAGGGGATCTTCCTTCTGAGAGTGAATAAAAGCCCATTTTGACCCCTATACATATTTCTAAGATACATTTCCCTTTACTAGAGAATAGCAACCCCTTCCAGACAGTCCCTGGCTACAATCCAGGACACACCTGGGGACTGCTGGACAGGAACCCCACACCCGGCCTGCAGCAAATCAAAGAGGTCCTCAGTCCCAGTTGGGGTTCCTTGCTTGACAACTTGCTTGAGCCACCCAAAGACTTCCTCAATGGGATTTAGGAAGGGCAAATAGGCAGGGAGGAAGAGAAGGCACAAATTTGCCATGGCCAATTATTGGGGCCCACTGCAATGCTAGTGTCAATCATCAGGAATTCCTCAAGAATATCAGCTACTTTATGGAGACCAACATTGTCCAACACAATGACATTGGTGAAGCCTAAGCTTGTGCGCCTCAGGTGCTCCTGGACCAATCAGAGAAATGATAGGAAGGTCCAGCTATTGTGGGAGCCTATTATCATTTGGTACAGCTTGACCCCCTTTTGACCAAGGAGTGCCACCATTGAGTAGGCTGTGGCGCGGACTGCAGCACACTGAGCCATCCTGTCATTTGAGCCTTTGGGGACATAGCCATATGCATTGAACATAGAGAAGGCAAATGCTGATTTGTCAATGTAATAGAATTTGACTGTTCCCTTGGCTTTGAGGGCAGTGTACGCCTATGTGTAGTTTTTCTGGATGTCAATATTGGCTGGGCTGTTTCTGTTGTAGGGAGATACCCTAAGCTTTTTCCAAGAAAATTGAATTCCCTTCACCAGATGGTAGTAAAAGGAAATCAAAGGCCCAACCCCAAAGTAGGTTTGACCATGGCCTGAATATTTGACAGTTCAAGATGGCAGTCCTGGGTTATCCACTGGCGGATTGCCCATTTGTGCTCCTTGGTGAGCATGGTAGAAACACTCAAGGATTTCTCCGCAGCAAGGACACAGCCAGTATTGATGAATTTGTGGAAGGTCTTGCTGGCTTACTTGGGATCCACTCCAATAATGGCCACAGCCGCCTTTTAGTCACCAGATTCACGGATTAGCTTGAGCAGGATGATGTGTTTGATATCTGGGATGCACTTCTGAGCGGTCTTAGTAGGCTCAGATGAACTGGGATCCTGATTGGTGACAAGCTTGCAAGGCATGGGCACCTTGTTGTAAAACGCAGCAACTTTCTTCAACACTTACTGCCCCTCATCAGTTCTGAAGAACTCAAGCTCCTTGTCCTCTTCCTGATTGTCAACGCTGACGTAGGGCTTGTAGCTAGTATCAAGTACAGGCTTCACTTTCTCCAGCATGGCTGACAGGACTGACTCTTGCCAGTACAACACCAAATACATACAAAGTAAGTTCTACCTCCTTGTTTCTAACCATTTTTGTTGTGGTAACCTTGGTGGGCTTCTGGGTCAGCTTTGGGACCCAAGGGTTGATGCTCCGCACCCTAGCAGCTTGTGCTCCTTGAACCAGCTGTGTCAGTGCAGCGTCACTATGGAACTCTCCTCTCCCGCCTCCCTCCTGAGTAGGCACTTTTGTTGCACTAACTCTATTCTTTGACCCGCGGAGGCAACCACAACCACGGCACACAACAGGTGCATTGGTACTCTGGTGTTGTGTTCCTTCCATTTTAAAGTTTAATAAAATATCAAATAAAACTTAATTAAATTACTCTCTAATTTTATTTTTTGCTTTTATCTGTTTATGGATATTCAATTAAAATTTTTTCCCACCCAATATCCCAAATATAGATTTTTTATTTCTTAATTAGTTGTTTTTGGTTTTACAACGCCCATTTTAGAATACCCAAAGAAGATCCACCCATTTCCCTAGATTTTATTTCCAAATTCAAACACCCAACACAATATTTTTAAAATTTATGTTTCAGACCTTGTTCCCTATTTTAGATACCTTGGTATCATTCATGATTACAATTCATTGCACACACTGAGTGAGTGATTTTGTTTACATAGTGAGTTGCTATTGTGTTTTGTTTTTGGTTTGAGTTTTGACTCACCTTGCTTGAGTGTATTTTGTCACCAATTCACATAGTAAACATATGTACACTGAAAGTCAACTCACACCATTTCTTTTGTGAATCAATGTATTTCAGAGTGTATTTTGAATAGCTTTGATTTGTGTGTGAGCCCTTTGTTGCTGTGTTGACTCATTTTGCCCATTAACGCCAGTAAACCCTGTTAACAGAGTGTATATTTTTACCTGATAGTTGGATTTTGCTTAAATCTGAAATCATTTTGTTTAAATCTGAGGTATTTTTGGTTGTTGCCATAGCTTTTAAAACTACTTTACAAATTCTTTTAATAAAAAGTTGAAACAATACAGCAATTATGAAAGCATGGCAAATCAAAAAGCAAACAACATGTATTGAGAATATATACAAAGCATATTCACAATGAGTAAAAAGAAAAAAGGATTGGATATAGTAAATGTACAAAAAAAGAACAATATAGAGCAAATTAGCAGTAACATCACAATCAACTAGAGTTTATTTTAGCATAGTAACATATAAAACTTGAGCAAAAAAATGTGATTAATCAATGTGTGAATTAAGAACAATCATTGAAGGATCTTGATATGGCAGATATCAAAGTCAAATAGATTTATTGGAATATAAAAGACAAAGTAAAGAAAGTGGTTTTCAGGGATCCAGTCTTGGGCAGCCAGCCTGTTGGTTTTGGGAGTCACGCAGGCCGGGGTTTTTGCAGGTAAAGCCCATCACAAGAGAGGAGCTAACTTAAAGATATAGGAGAAAGACTTCCCCACCCAGGACCATGGGCCAGCGGCCTGGATTATAGTGTCAATTACCCCTGTGAGGATGATGTACACAATCCCAAACAGCTTGTCAGTGTGATTGGTTAGGAGGTCAGGTGAGGAGGGAGGCATTGGCTTGGGGATCACAGGTGGTTCCATGCGGAGTTTGTAGGCGGGCATGTAGTTGAATTTACCTCTAAATAACTTGAGTATTGAGAATATCCTGTGGCCTTGCTGGTTGTATCTAACTGTGGATAGTATGAAGGCCAAGAGATCTAGTTTGAGGATTTTTTCTGGGGTGTAATACTTATATTCAGTTTTCAGACGGTACTTTGTGAAGTAGACGGGGTCAGAGGGAACACCTGGAGGACTTGAATCTGCAGGCAGAGGGGCAGGAGGGCCAGAGGATCTTGTACTGATTTGATAGATGGCAAAAACAAAATAAGGCAGTAGCTGTGTAAGCCAAAATAACATAACCTTTATTCAAAAATGGCAATAAGTTTAGAGCACAGGGTTCTTTGGTCTATATAGCACTCCACTTCCAAACTTAATATTTCCTATGAGGGGCTTATCAGGGCATTGGGAAAGGCAGGCCCAGGGGATCTGGGTGCTCAGGTTCAAAGGCAGTAAAATGGCACCAAGGCCGGGAGTTCTTTCATTGGTCAGAGATCTCAAGTTAGTTAATTGATTATCTCGCTCTAGATTAGTGGTCATGGGGTTGGGCCGCAGGCCTGTGTCTTCTTCTGGGGATGGCTCTTGATTGGCCACTAGTGTAGACTTCAAGCTCATGAAGATAATGGTAGGAATTTTGTTGCCTCTGTTAGGCGCCTTGATTACTCCTCCATTTGGGGCAATGTTTCCTTTGGTTTGGCTTGCTTCACCATTTGGGCCAGCATTATTGGCCTCAGCTTGTGGGGGTTTGACCCCAGGGAAATGCAGGCAGGCAGCCCCCTGGTCTCCAGACCCTGGCATCCTGCGGGGATTTAGGTTCAGGGTTTGAATTCTGTCCTTTGGCCTGGGCTTCAAGGGTAAGAGAATTGTCAATCCTGACAGTGGTCCTCTCAGGGGAGAACATTAAAAATTTTAACACCAAAATTTTCTAGTGAATATGCCGGCAACAGTGGCAAAATTGACTGTAGGGATGTAAAAGTGAGAATCTAAAAGTGGCCATGTCGACACTTTTAAATTTTAAGATTAAATCAAAACAGCTCATCTGAAATTAAAATTTATTATGGTCATATAAAATAATTTTTATTCATTATATCAACTAAAAAAGTCAAGAAAAAGTAATTAATTTATTATAAAAAGCCATTTTGAAAATTTAAAAAGTGTTGGCATGGCCACTTTTAGGTTCTCACTTTTGAATTCTCACTTTTACATCCCTACAGTTGATTTTGCCACTGTTGCCAATATGCCTGAAAAAATTAAAAGACAATTGAGTGTCTTCTTAACTTTCAGAAGACTATAATCAGAGGACAACAGTCTAAATTCCAGGCACTCACTATGCCATTCATTTGGGTCAAATGCCTGGAGATTTTCAAATATCTAAAACCATTAAGAAGCCCACAAAAGAACAACACTAAGAAGCCCAATTAACTAAATGCACCCAATATGAGCCAGCCAGATAAAGAGGCTGGGAAGTTAGAAGCTAAGAAATTTAATTTTATAAATTAATAATAAAAAGAAAATTATTTTAGTAGTTGTTGATGGTTTCATTAAAAAAGCCCTATGTCCCAGCAACATTTTATTACAATCTTACTATCCACATGAGTTATAATCTGGTGTTGTCCCCTCTTATGATCTACAAGCTGGAAGACAAAATCAATGGATTGTATCCTATGAAAATTTGAAAATGTCAAACTTACAGGAGACACCAATGTGTTTTAATGGGCAGTTGCAGTATATAAATATGCTCAATTAGTCTTATTTGATCCTGCTTCACTTAGTGAGGTTTATTATTTAAGCTGCATTGAGCTTGTTTGGGACATCCTTGGATTGTTCTCATTCAATAACATACCAGATATGAAGTGGGCTTATAGAGGCTTTTGCTTCTGTTTCCCTCTGGAACACATATTATCTTACCTTTTTGAGAGCTTTGTGGATGTGATGTCAAATTGGCTGTTGACAATGGGACAGCTGCAAAGAAAACAAGAATTTTTCTGGAAGACTTTGGGCCTTCCTGAAGCAGGGATAGTCAGCAACTGTGGTAAAATTGACTCCCTAGTGCTCAACTCCCTGGTGATTGACTATTAAGTAAAGTGAGAATCCAGCTTTTTTCCTGATTGACAACTGGAAGTTGTCACTTTTTTAATTAACAGATCTTGATGTACTGAATACTTTTAATATAAAAAAATTAAACTATAAAACTATGTACACTAAAGTGACCCCAGAGAGCACAAAAAGGCAATAAAAACAGTACATTAATTAACAATAATAAGGTGAAATAGGCAATTATTTCTCATTTTACTATGTAATTTACACTCTTCATTATAAAAATACTTTTAAATTACCATAAAAATTAAAGTTCCAACCTTACAAAAATAAACATGAGTACAATAATATAAGTCATTTAAAAAATAAAGAAATAAATAATTTTATTTGATACCCTTCATATAAGCACAACTGAGAATGGCAACCGCCAGAATTAACTCATTCCGCAAGTCAACTTACTGAATGTCAACAATTTGTCAACATTCAGTAAGTCAACATTATTTTAGTATTTATCCACCAGAATTGGGCATTTCCAAAACTAAGCTAATTTTTCATAGTGAATTATTAAGTCAGAATTGCAAAATTAAAAAGGAACAGACATAATGTTGACACCATTTAAACAAAGGCTTAATTTTAAGACAAAAAATAATATAATTTACTATGAAAATGTAAGTTTCTTTGTACTTTTACATTAAGATCAACTCCAGTAAGTAATATCTGGATGTTGACCCCAAATAAGAATCTATAAATTTCTTAATAAAATACACAGTATTCTAAAAATTAACTACTTTTAATATTTATACAGCTGTTTTTATTAAATAAATAATAAAATAAGCATTGAACAAAGACATATGCCAACTTTCAGAGCATTCTTTGTATTATTTAGATATTTACTGTTATTTTAAACTCACTGGATAAACTATAGCTTATTTCTGGAAGTCCACTTAAACCAAAAAATATGTTAAAACTAGAAATTATATATGTAATTATAATGTCAACTTTGTGTCAAATTGACGTATTGCCTAAATTTCAACAAAGGGGTTTGGCTAAGCAAACAAATTGACATAATTTAAGCAAGATTTAATAGGAGAGTTACTATAAAAGAATGCTGAATGCCTGAATGTTGACACCTTCACTTGTTTATTAGTAAAACACTGCTGCTTAACAAAAGGCACACATACAATGGTATAGTAATTCAGGCCAAAGTACCCAGGGCTGTACTTTAGACTTCCCTCTAAAATCCCTATTATTTAGTTTTCATAAGTTGTATATGCAAATCTTTAAATTTTTAAATTTAAAAATATTCAATTTTTGGCCTTAAAAACCAACTCCCAAAAATATTAACCAAGCTTTATAAGTGATTTACATAGTGTTTTTCTACTTTAATGCTGACTGTCAGTATGTCAATGTCAAAATTAAAGAGTTTTTTTATGCTGACAAACTAAATTAAATATTTTTGACTTTGTGACTACCAGAATGTCAAATTTTTATTTAAACATGGGTTTTTTCTATTATTTACTAATAAACTAGCTCTAAAATTACTTTCCATACTTCTATAAACTATTTACTTAATAATAAAATTTAAAACAAGTGATTGTTGTTTAATTTTATTCATGTTTCACATGATTATTCTTACTTTATGAACTCTACTCTAATTATTGTAGGACAAATCTTCTAAGAAGCCACAAAATAACCCCAAGTCAACCAAAAAAGTACCCAAAGCCTCTGGAAAGGCCCAAACTCCCTACCCCAAAAAAAAACCAGCCAAAGAGCCCTCAAAGAAACAGAAGACAAAGTGGAAGACCCCAGACCCTGGAAGCAAATAGCCCTCCCCTGCCCCCTCCTCTTCTCCAAGCTGGTACCAATCAGAAGGAGATGAGGTTCCACTAAACAAGCAAGGAAGAAATAAGATACCCAAGATTTTAGAACCCCAGTCAATCTAGATGAATCAAGCTCAAAGTAATCAAGCCCCAAGGGATCAAGCTCATCCCAGTCCAGAAAGCGCAAGAATCTAACTCCAGATAATTCCCCTCCACCACTCAACAAATCTGCACCTCCATCCTCCTCATCAAGTATCAATAAAGAAGATCCTGATGATTACCTGTTTGACTATCATCAAGCACCAATTGGCCCATGAGATCCCCTAAAGGTTCACAATATATGTAACATCAAAGGAGAGTTTAAGCTCCCAAAGAAGTTCCCTCAGGTTTTCCCTCTAATGTCTGTCAAAGGAGGTGCAAGTTTAGTCTGTGATGGCTATGTTTTCAATTGCAACAATAAGAAGAGAGCAGGAAGAAGCAAGCATTATGTATGTAAAGATAGAAGCTGTGCTGTCAGGATCAATACAGAAGGATGGGATAAAGTCACTAGTGAAAAAGGAGAGCACACATACAATGCTCCAATCAATCTTATCAAAAAGCTTCTAAAGTGGTATCTCTACCAAACGGTCCCAGTCTACAAAGATGTCAAGGCTTCTGATCTGGCAGTTAAGGTCACCACACACCTAAGTAATGAGAATCTGAAGCTCATCCCTGACCGCGACCAGTTAGTAAAGTACATATGTGACAAACACTGTGATCTATTCCCCCATAAGAAATCTGCCATGGTCCAAGAAGAGTTAGTCTTGACAGAGGAGTTAAAGATGTTCAATGATGATGAGGTATTCCTTTTACATAATGATGGGCTTACAGCAGAGGCAAGAATTATATGCTAGGCTACACAACAAAACCTGGAGCAGTTAAGCAATTCAGAGACCTGGTTATGTGATTATACCTTTGCATTATGCCCCCGCCTTTTTTACCAAATATGGGCTGTACATTCCCTTATTGAAGGAAAGGTGTTCCAAATTTCCCCCTTTCTGCTTCCTGGGACAACAGAAGAGATCTTTAAAAAGGCCTTTAAAATCCTTCAGGAGGGCACCAAAGCCCTACCCAATAATAGAAATAGTCCCCCTGGCCATAACACTAGAGCCAATCCAGATGATAATGAAAAGGATGAAGCCCCCCTTGCTGCAGAAAAAGAAGCTCAAGATAAAGCACTTGGACCCTAAACTATAATCATGGACTATGAAACTCCTCATTATAACGCTTTTGTAAATACCTTTGATGGAGAGGTCCAGGGGTGTTTTTTCCATTATTGAAAGGCTGCCAACAGGCAACTAAAGGGTCTACCTCAGCTCAGCAAGCTCCACCATCTAGATACATCAGGAAAGTGCAAGTTCTTAATTCAGCAGTTTGTAGCACTAGCCTTTGTAAAGCCAGAGCCTACTGGACAAGCCTTTGAGCTACTATGCCAGAATCCATATGCCAAGAAACATGATGATGTCTTCTACCCTTTCATTGAATATTATGAACCACAGTGGATTGGACATAAGGTCACTAAGCGCCGGAGCAAACCCAGAGCCAAAGCCAACTGGAACTGCTACTAGGCAGTTCTTAAGGATGAGATGAAAACAACTCCATTTTTGGAGGGCTGGCATAAGCATATCAATTCCTCCTTTGGAATCAAGCCCAGATACAACACCTTATACAAGCACCTCAAAGTCCAACAGGGGAAGACTGCTGTATCCATCAGAGATATTGAGAACCACCCATCCAAGAAGAAGAGAACCACCAAAGAGAAACAATATCAAGAGAAGATCAAGGATGTTGTCAAGGCCAAATATAAGCTTTCAGAGAATGGGGAATATATCAAGAAGATTGCCACAGTCCTTAATGGCAACCAGGTGATCACAGTCTAGCTTTTAATTAAATTTATTGAGTATTGCCTAATTTTTTATATAGTTCTTATATATTAAGTATAATATTTTTAAATAAATAGTTATTCCAATTAACTCATTAATAATTTATGATACTTTTTTTTATAAAATTATTGATTTTCTATTGATAGTTTGATGCTTTAGACTGTATTAAATGACCTATATTGGTATTTTACTAGTAAATTATATGTTTTTTGTAGTTTTCAATATAGAAAAAACTTTATATTACTGTTTCTGATTGTTATGTTTTGCTATAATATGTAAATTTTTATGTAGTATTTTTTGTGTATTGGATTTTTTTGTTTTTATAAGTGGGAAAAAGTTTATTATAGTAAAGATAGATAATTTCATAGTAAAATAAAAAAAGTGTATTTTAATGAAATTTTTTAATTGCCATGTATAATTTTTATGGACTTTTTAAAATCTATGTTGTCACATCACCCAAAAAATATCTTGAAGCTTAATTTTTATTAAGTAAAATGTCCAGGAAACAGGTTTCTGCTTATTAAAAAAGTGTCAAAATTTAGTAGTCTGCATGAGTTAAAACTTAATTATGACTTTTCAATGCTGTTGACATTAAAGCATTTTTTATTCTGATTGTTGACATATAATAAGCTGACTTGCAGAATGAGTTAATTCTGGCAGTTGCCCTGGGAATATCTTATGTTTTACTAGTAAATTAACAAGAATTAAGATATACCACTCACTATCAACTATAGCTATTCATCTCAAACTTACCATATGTACATAAATAATTATTAATATCTAATTAAATAAAAAATAAAAAATAAAAAATTAAAATTAAAACAAAAAACTAAATGATCAAAACTAAAAAGTCAAAATTAAAGCTAAAAAGTTAAAAGTTAAAAGTAAAAAACATATTAGCAAGCAAGCACACAAGTTCACTCCTCCTCCTTTGTGCCCTTCTTCATTTTAGCCCCTTCTAAGAGGGAAGTTGCAACAAGCTCAAGCTGCTGCTTAATCTCTGAAGCCTTTTATTTATGCTTGGCCACATTCTGAATGGCCTTGGTGAAGAGGGATGACCTTGTGGAGGGCTTGGTGGGGGGACACAATTGGCTAGATCCCTGAGCTTGTAGATGGTCTTTTCCTGCTTGTGCTAGAGGAGGGAAAAGAACTTATTGAGCTCTGGGTGGAGCCTAAAGTTAGCCTTGAGATGTTTGTGGTAAGCCTCAAGTGCCAAAGTGTTTTTCAGCTCATCATTTAACGCAGACTGGTATACATTCCAGATGGTCTTGGCTTAGGCCTTACCTCACCTCTGAGTGACAACCCTCCCAATCCACTGGGGCTCAAAGTACTCAAGGAAAGGCGTGAACTCCAGATGCTTTGCTATGTAGTGATTCTTTGAGAGAACCTCAAACCCTTGCACCTCCCTGCTAAACAGCTGCTCAAATGCATTGAACTGAGCAGGCTCAAAGTTCATGATGCACATGTGAGGTCCCAGAGCTCTCAGCCTTACCTTTACCTCCAAGTCCAGGGTGTCCTGGTCTTTGTCAGAGGCAGGAGGGTTGGCGCGGGTGTAGGGGTCTTCTTGGCATTGTTGTCGTCAGAAAGGAGGGAAAGTGCTTGGCAGAGGATGGTAAAAGCACGAGTGTAAATGACCTCAATGTCCCCAGGAAGAAGGAAGAACACAAGTGGTTCACCTGGATGTCTATCTGGGAATGGACCATCCAGAGCTAGTAGAAAATCTTGTGACAAGTGGCAAAGGTACCATAAACTGCCAAGTTGACACCCTTTTTAACTCCAACAGGTTCTGCTGAGTTGAGTAGCAGATTATGCATTTCTTGAACCCTGGGTTGTCATTGTGAATCAGGAAGCGCTCCCCACTTGGGAGCTGCTCAAGCTCATGGGTGAGCATGAGCTTTGAGAAGACATCCAAGGCCTTGGGGGGATATGGATTGGCAGCAATTTGTTTATTGCTTATAAAATTAACTATTTGCTCCTGTGTGGGCACCAACTTGAGATTGTTGGTCTTGAGATTCTGCAGGGCCTTGATGGCCAAATTGGAAGCACAGATGTTGGTGGAGGTGTGAATGACTTGAACAAGGCACCACTTTAGCACCCTTGTGATGAGGTGATTGGGGGCTCACATGTGTATTCCCCCTTTTCAGCAGTAACCTTTTCCATTCTTTGGTGTTCAGGTGAGCCCCACAAGATTTATCCTCACAAACAAAGTGCTTACTTTTGGTCTGCTGCTTTTGATTATTACAGTTGAATATGTACTTATCTGCAATTTACCCAAGGCCAACTTCACCAACATAATTGGGAAATAAAAAGGAAAGGGCTTGGGAACTTTGAACTCCCCATTCACATTAAAGATGTTGTAGATGGCCAGTGGATCCCAAGCCACATCACCAGAAGCTTTACAGTAGTTTTAAAAGCTATGACAACAAGCAAAATTCTTCAGATTTAAACAAAATCCAAGTCTCAGGTTAAAATATATAATCTGTTAACAGGGTTTATTGGCGTTAATGGGAAAAATGGGTCAACACAGCAACAAAAAGCTCACACGCAAAGCAAAACCATTCAAAATAGAATCCAAAATACATCAATTCACAAACAAAATGGTGTGAGTTGACTTTCAGTGTACATATGTTTACTATGTGAATTGGTGACAAAATACACCCAAGCAAAGTGTGCCAAAACTCAATCCAAAAACAAAACACAATAGCAACTCACAATGTAAACAAAATCACTCACAAAATGTGTGCAATGGATTGTAATCATGAATGATACCAAGGTATCTAAAATAAGACACAATATCTGAAACATAAATTTTAAAAATGTTGTGTCAGGTGTTTGAATTTGGCAGTAAATCTGGGGAAAAGGGTGTATTTTTGAGTATTCTAAAATGGGTGTTGTAAAACCAAAAACAACTAATTAAGAAATAAAAAATCTATAATTGGGATATTGGGTGGGAAAAAATAATAATTGAATATCCATATTCAGATAAAAGCAAAAATTAAAATTAGGGAGTAACTTAATTAAGTTTTATTTAATATTTTATTAAATTCTAAAAATGGAAGGAACACAACAACAGACTAATATTGCACCCATTGTGCGCTGTGGTTGTGGTTGCCCCCACGGGTCAAAGAATAGACTTAGTACAACAAAAGTGCCTACTCAGGAGGGAGGCAGGAGAGGAGAGTTCCATAGTGACGCTGCACTGACACAGCCGGTTCAAGGAGCACAAGCTCCTAGGGTGCAGAGCATCAACTCTTGGGTCCCAAAGCTGACCCAGAAGCCCACCAAGGTTACCACAACAAAAATGGTTAGAAACAAGGAGGTAGACCTTACTTTGTATGTGTTTGACGTTGTGTACCGGCAAGAGTTGGTCCCGTCAGCCATGCTGGAGAAGGTGAAGCCTGTATTTGATACTAGCTATGAGCCCTATGTCAGTGATGGCAATCAGGAGGATGACAAGGAGCCCCTGTTCTACCAAACCAATAAGGGACAGCTGGTGCTAAAGAAAGTTGCAGCCTTCTACAACAAGGTGCCCATGCCTTGCAAGCCTGTCATCAATCAGGATCCTGGTTGTCTGACCCACAAAGCCTGCCCAGAAGCGCATCCCTGACATCAAACACATCTCCTGCTTAAGCTAATGCGGGAATCAGATGACTACAAGGCGGCTGCAGCCCTTGTTGGGGTGGATCCCAAGTACTCCAGCAAGACCTTCTACAAGTTCATTGATACTGGCTGAGTCCTTGCCGCGGAGAAACCCTTGCACGTTTCCACTATGCTCACCAAGGAGCACAAATAGGCAATCCACCAGTGGATCACCTGGGACTGCCATCTTGAACTGGAAATATACAGGCTATGGTCAAGTCTGCTTTTGGGGTTGAGGCCTCAATTTTCTTCTATTATCATTTGGTCAAGGGAATGCAATTTCCCTGGAAAAAACTTGGGGTATCCCCATACAATCAGAACAGCCCAGCCAATATCAAGACCTGGAAAAACTACGCAGAGGTGTATAATGCCCTCAAAGCCAAGGGGACAGTCAAATTTTACTATATTGACAAATCAGCATTTGCCTCGTCAATGCGCAATGAGTATGGGTATGTCCCCAGAGGCTCCAATGACGGGGTGGCTTGGCATGCTGCAGTCTGCGCCACAGCCTATTCAATGGTGGCTCTCCTTGGTCCAAAGGGGGTCAAGCTATACCAAATGATACTGGGCTCCCACAATAGCCAGACCTTCCTATCATTCCTCCAATTGGTCCAGGAGCACCCGAGGCGCACGAGCCCGGGCTTCACCAATGTAATTGTGTTGGACAATGTTGGTCTCCACAAGGTGGCTGATATTCTTGAAGAATTTCCATCAATCAACACGAGCATTGCAGTGGGCCCCCAGCAATTGGCCACGGCAAATATGCACCTTCTCTTCCTCCACACCTATTTGCCCTTCCTAAATCCCATTGAGGAAGTCTTTGGGTGGGTCAAGCAAGTTGTCAAGCGAGGAACCCCAACTGGGACTGAGGACCTGTTTGATTTGCTGCAGGCCAGGATCCATACCCTCCCAGCTGAGACTGTGGCCAAATTCTATTGCCACGCTGATTTGTTCATCCCTGCGTTCCTAGCCAAACAGCCAATCAATTAAAGGCTTAGTGTGTCCAACTTTTTTATATTCTCTAATTTATTATTCAACTTTTATTAATTATCATTTTATATTTAGATGTTTCTACGCCCGCAATCACATTCAGAAGATCCATCAATAGATGTAAGTAATTTATTTATTTTATTATATATTATTTTATTATGCCATCTAAGGGTATCTCAAACGCTTGATACTGGATTACGCAAACACATTAATATCACATTTGGAAAATAAATATAATAATCAAAAAAAGTTAATTTAATGTGTCCAAATCAGAAGTAGATTTTATTGAAATATATTATTATGCTTTTATTAAGACCTTCTCTGGGATATATTCTGCAGATCTTGTTTGCTAAAATAAGAATTAAAAAAATTTAAATATAAAAAATATTCAAAATTGCTATGGAATTATTTGGAAGAGAGAATTTATTAAGATCACCTATAGTGAGTTCAGCGGTATGTACCCACCCCACAATGGAGGTGACACACAACCTCCACTGCCACACTGTGGACGGTAAATACACCCTGGTTAAAACATTCTTGCCTGCTGGTAAAAGGGAGGATGATGAGGTGGGAATGGAGGAACAGCTTTTCTGGCAGGGCTTCAAACCCAAAGATGCCAGCCAGGACCAAGGCGTCCTGGATGACGTGATCCACTGAGTTGTACCCGGGGGGACCTTCTTCCCGTCCAGGGATAGCCTGGCCTTGTCAATCCCCAGAAGGACCCCGTCCAGGTCCTCAACCAACGCGCCCATCCCAAAGTAAAAGAGGAACCCCAGGTAAACAACAAGGTGAAGCCTTTGCCCAGCAAAGGCTTCTGTAAACTTGCACAGTTTGTTGTATACTGTGTTTATTTTTTTCTCATGTTTAGTTTTGCCAAAGGTAAGATCCATAGCTTCTGGGACCCCCATCTTGTTGGCACTCCAGGCCAGCCCAAAGTCCGCCAGGAGGATTTTGGTCTTCTTCACAGCTATTGCATCCACAACAGCCAGTTTTCTACCACACACCCAAAGTTCTCCAGCAAATAGGATAGGGTGTGCTCCACCGGGAAGCAGAAGCAAGCAGCTGCATGAGCCCAGCCCATCTCTGGTACATTCTTGAATGGGAGCGTCACCAGGACGTCCCAAACAAGCTCAATGGAGTTTACACAGTAAACTCCACTGAGTGATACCGGGTCCAGGCGGACCAGTTGGGCATTCTTATAGGCAGTAACTGCCCACTCAGATGCCCCCTCTCCATGCGTAAGCCCAGCCAATGCCTCCCGCAACATTGGAAAAGACCTGTGGATATGGTCTTCAAGTTCCTGCAAGACAGGGGGGACAGGAAAAGCTGCTTGGCCACATGAGTGGCGTAGTTGGCGTAGATTGTGGCGGGGACAAAAGAGACCAGGACCCGGCAGAGTTCACCATTGACTTCTTCTAAAAAAAGATAAGTATTTGGAAATTTTTATTATTTATTATTTTAGGTTACCTTCTTTAGTCTCCTCCTTGCCCGCAGCCTTGGCAGGCTTTGCTATTCTTGGTGTAACCAGTTGTGCTGGCTGCTCAGTGTCATCTCTTCAGGTATGTTTTGCAGGTCTTAGGTGGGAATACATTTCTGGGTCATCTGTCCAGACAGACGGCACAGAGAGTGCAAAGAACTTGAATTGAAGGCCTTCCACAACGTGCTTCTGGACATTTAAAAGTTGCTCAATTGCTGTTTTGGGGGTGTCTGGCATCTTGGCCATGAGTGCCTTGGCAGACACCTTTTCAATTTTGTCCTCTGTAAGGACAGCAGCCTTGACTTTTACTTTGACCTTGCGGTCAATCTCTTTAATTTTGGCAATCACCAAGTCAAGGTCTTTTAGCAGCTTCTCTGATTCTCTCATTTTATTATTTTTACTAACCTTTCCATATGTTTTTATGGCTTTTGCCGCAATAAATTCTGTATTATTTTGATACTGTTACCTCTTTGTTTATTCCTTTTTGTTTCCGGTTTATCACATTATCTCATCTTTTTACCCATTGTGTATATGTTTTACGCTCATCTCAATAAGCATTGTTTGCTTTGTGTTGGCATTGTTTCCTTGATTACCATATTATTTTTAGCGCTTGATATAGCCCCTTGTGAAAACATTAACAAAGATTTGGTGATCAGCTAAATTTGAATTAGAAAATTATAGGTTTACTTTTTTTAGATAAAGTTGTTACTGATCTGAATTCAAAACCTTAATGATAAACTTTAAGCCAATCAGGAGCCAAGTGATAAAGTGATTGTTGTGACATAAAGGGACATTCAATAATTCTTTGATGCATGTGCGTTAATTAATATGATTGGCTGGATGTTTTGCCATTGTACGCCATTGCCGCTGTGGCAAGTTGTTGATGGACTGGTGCTAACCCAGCAGCTGATTGGGCACTAGTCCATCAACAACTTGCCACAGCAGCAATGGCGTACAGTGGCAAAACATCCAGCCAATCATATTGATTAGCACATATGCATCAAAGAATTATTGAATGACCCTTTATGTCACAACAATCACTTTATCACTTGGCTCCTGATTGGCTTAAAGTTTATCATTAAGGTTTTGAATTCAGATCAGTAACAACTTTATCTAAAAAAGTTAACCTATAATTTTCTAATTCAAATTTAGCTGATCACCAAATTGTTGTTAATGTTTTCACAAGGGGCTATGTCAAGCGCTAAAAATAAATGTGTTCAGGATCTAGATACACACCTTAGTAAATATATGATTTTATAGAAATAAGCTGAACATAAAGAATAAAACCAACTATAAAAAAGAGAACATGAACAATTGAAATTCAATAAAAAGATAATATAAATAGAAAATGTTTGGTGACAGGGGTTTATTGGGTTGGGGAAGAGTGATGCCTAGTAGGCAGAATGGCGCGGGAAGGAGGATGTAGAGGCGGTGCTGGCCTGGGGAGTCTGGGATTGGATGGGTTGGGTTTGCAGGCAGGAGGTGTTGGTGGCGGGTGTGGAGGCAGGAGGATTGCGCGTGATGACTGCCATATACTGCTCATTATACTCCTCATCAGTCATTGGCTGGATAGGTTGGTAGTTGGCTGTGGCACGGGGTGGGAGGCGCTTATCCTTGCGTGATTGGTTGCCCATGTTCACATGGAAAACCATTTGCGCAAACAAGTCAGCCACCATTTGGTGACCAAAGAGAAAATTGTGATCAAGGACTCCAAGATAGAGGCTGTTGAAAGCCTGAGGGCGGCGTTCCTGTAGTGTATCCAATGTTGGATAAGACAACATTAGCCAGATGGACGTTGGCATGGCTGGTGGGGTAGACTGAGGCCTGGTGCCTGTGTCCCTGGATGGCCTCAAGGGCAGTGGAGCTTCCCTCCCTCTGGTGGCTCAAGAAAACCCAGTATTTGGAATTTGAGCCATCCCAGGAGTTGATCAATCCACCAAGGATGTGACTGTATGAGTAGCCATCAATGAAATCAGGATTTGCCCAATAGTAGACAAAACCCTTGGCTGAAACAGCCAGAAATGCACCAATGAAAGTCCCCTTCTTGACCTTCTTTCTTCCATTCTTAGTGGCAGCTTTTCCTTGGGTGCCAAAATCATCAAAAGTTATGGATAGCTTATATTAAGAGATGAACATGACATAATCCAACAGAATAGTCAGGCATTGGACCAGGGTGGATTCAATGGCGGGATCATATGGGGAATCCTCAGCGCCATTCCATTGGTTGCCGGTAAAATTGGTAAGAACCCGTATGGAAGCCACCTTTTCATACATCCAGAGCTGCACCATGCACTCAGAGACCCATATGTTATGGTGTGCAAGCTGCTTCCAGACCTGGGTCAAGGGAAGCTTGGGGTCCCGCTGGAGGAGGTCAAGAATTATTGGGTATGCCTCATTGATCTGGGACTCTGTGGCCTTCTTTGGCTTCTTGGCTGTCCCAATCAGATTTCCTTTATTCATCAGGTTGTTGAATTCCCGCATGACAGTAGCCTGGGTGAATTGTAATTGGCTGGCTATCTGATCCCAGGACAGACCCTGCAGGTTGAGTGCCACAATTTCCTGAAGAATTTGGGCAGTGATGATTTGTTGCTTGGGGCGCTGGGCTGGGGGAGCTGAAGCCTGATTGGCTGAGAGTGAGCAGGTTGGCTGATGGCAGAAAGATGTTCCAAATCAGGGTTGCCATCCTGATTGGTTAGTTGACAGGCAGCTTGTGCAGGGGTGGGTGTGGGAGCAGGGGCAGAGCTAGAAGCTAAGAGACTCTCAAACAAGTCAAAGCCATAGGGGTCAGTGGTAAGGTACAGGTCAGCTTCCTTGTTACCCACCTCAAAGGCTTGGGTGTAAACAGGTGCATCCACTTTCTGAGCCTTGCCTCAATTGAAGCTGGCTTGGCTGCTGTTGGCTTGGCTGCTGGCGCTGTCAAAGATATTGCTAGTAAAAACCATTGTAAAAAACCTAGGATAAAATCACTAAAAGTGGAAATTTTAAAATTTAATGATTTATTTTTATTGTAATCTTGGGTCCATATTTGGAAGGTTCTCAAAACCTTTTCATACAAATCTGGAGCCATGAAAATGGATAAAATGCCTCTGTTCCTAAATTGGATAGCTGTTGATTGGCTGTTATACTGTTATTTTTCTATTTTAGGCTGCTCATACTAATCATCTTGTGTGAGTTCATTTTGTTTTGTGTTTGTGTAATCTGGCTTCTAGATTGCTCAAATTTTGTTTCATTTTGGTCCTTCTGTTGGTGCCTCATATTATTCCTAATTGGATTATAATATACTCCAGAATAGCACCCATCCATTTCAGTTGTTGTGTCAGTTCATTTTGTTTGTGGTTTGAACTACACCGCTTGATGTTTGATATAATATTGTATGATGGGCTAGTAAAATTTTGTTTTTGGTTTGACAGTTTATTTATTAACCAAAAATATTTAAATTAATTGAATCCTGAATCTTGCACAGCTTGGATTTTGTTTAAATCTGAAATCATTCCGTTTAAATCTGAAGAATTTTTGCTTGTTGCCATAGCTTTTAAAACTACTGTAAACTTCTTGGAGTACTCCTCAGGCTCATTTTGGGGTCAGATGAAGGGAAGGGAGAAGAACCATCAGGGGGAGGGGAAGGGTTCTTTGAGGCCTCTGTTTTCTTGCCATAAGAAGAGTTAGGCTCCTTGGATGCTTTTTCTTTCTTGGCGCGGTGCTCCTTTGTGGGCTCAGAGTCTGCCTCTGACCTGTAAAATGAGTTATTGGTGAGAGAGTTATCACTTTTATTTGAGGACTTGGGGGGAAGTTGAAGTTGAAGATGAGGGTGGAGGGGGGAGGAGTGGGAGGAGATGGGGTGGGGTGAGTGAGAGACTTTGCTTTTGCCTTTGCAGGCTTCTTGGCACACTTGGGGGTGGTTGCAGGGTCCTTGGAGCCCTTTGAGGCTTGGCTCTTGGAAGGCTTGTTATTGTTTGATCTAGGCAAAAGAAAAGTTTAGAATTAAAGATAAAATAAATTAAAAATATTTTAATCACAAAGAAGTAAATCAAAGCAAAATATAAGTAAACAGTATGCAAATAAAGCTTTATTTATCAAGAGAAAAAAATAGAAAATTAAATAGAAGCAAGATAGAAACTCAAAGTATAGATTTAAAGGTTAAAACAGAAAAAATAGGTGATATTTGATGAAGCATCAAAGATGTTACTTTCAGCATAACATCTTAGTGCTAAATCAATGAAAAAGTATAAATAAAAATAAAATAAGATAAAATAAATAAAAAATTATACGGGGAGTAGCAGGGAGAGTAGTAGATTATAATTGCAAAAGAATTATTATATGGAATTTTTTTATTGGGGGTATCACATTCAAAACTTAGTAAAGCGTCAAGTTTAGCACTGTTGATCAGAGGAAAAACCCCTAATTCTCACTGTTGAGTGAAAAAAAGCTGAATTCTGATTGTCAAGTTTCTTGGAGTTAAGAAGAAAAATCAAATTTACTATGTTTTTACATATAAAACTTGCTTAATTTAAAAACAGGTTTGAAAGTTAATCCAAAAGTAAGACAGTTTCATATGCTCAAAATTAAAAAATACAACATAAGTTAAAAAAGCAAATGTCTGTAAAGGTGTTTATTAGCAATAATATTATGCTGGGAGGATCTGAGTTTGTTTTATTTACCATTTTGTGTGTTAAAACGTTAAGAAGCTCTATGCACTAGTCCCCCATTTAAAGTGTCAAGTTGGTGGGTGTTGAGTGGCACTCATAGTGCGTCACTTATTAATTTAGCCTTAATTCCAAATCTTTGATTATTTAAATACAAAACTAATCATGTGGCAAGTGAATAGTGTTGAACAGAGGGGGAGTAGAATTTATGGTTTTTATAAAATTGCATATGAAATCTATTACTAAATTGGGCTTAGTTTATGTGGCACCACTTAATCTACAAACCCAGAATAGACACAATGTAAAACAAGTGGGGTAGTTGATCAATATATAGACCACTAAATCCAGTATATTGGTGCTTGGGAGCTTAATCAACAACTATGAATAATAACAATAAAAATATAATAGTAAATAATAAAATTTATATAAGCACATATGTGTTTTATTAAAAAGTAGGATTTGGCTTAAAAAGTGTCAAACTGGCCACTTTTTCTTTTAGAGTGTCAAACAAAAGTGATTTTAATTTTTATTGTAAACTTACTTATAAATTGCCCCTTAAATAAGTCTTTGAACTAACCAATTTATTAAACAGAGTCAAATTTGAGTGAATTTAATCTTGTATTTTGGTTTTGAACCCCTAAATTACTAGTAAAAATTGGTAGGACACACCATTTCAAAAACGGCATCTCAAATTTAATTCAAGATGGCGTTTATTGCGTTAGTGATTTTGAATCACAAAAAAATAAAATAAACAATAAAATAGTTAAAATTTACATATAGTTTTATAATATGGGTGTCTTGAATTTACGCCATTTTGATTCTGTCACTTTGAGTCAGATTAATTAAATCTTATTTTGCTAACTTTATTTACATATGAAAACACTTAGTGTGGGGCGTGTTTACGCCATCTTGACTTTATGTCATTTTGAATTGCGCCATTTACCTTAAACTGAAATAAGCTTATACCCAAACTAAAATAAAGCCTGTGGTATAGTGCCAGAAGATGTTCCTATAGTATTAATCTAAGACACTTATAATAAGAACAACCTAAATAGACACCATTATGATAGTCCTTCTAGTGATTGTCATTGCTGGGCAAAAAAACCAGTTTTGTTATATGTAATTTATAACTTATTATACATGGATACATTGATAAGGGTTTCATCAATAAAACATTTTAATAGTGATTTTAATATGGAAGGGGTGATTACGCCATTTTGATTTATGTCACTTCAAATTCCACCAAGTTTCACATCACCCAATTGATTCAATGCGCACAATGGATAGGGAAAAATAAGGGGAAATTACCTATGACGCCAGGCTACACTATATCAATTCCCCACCACAATTCTTGCTTTCTACTTTTAAAAAGTATAGTTTCACGTCAAAACCAATATCAATAAAAATGTAAGAAAACATATGAAACTTTGCAAATATTTTTTTTTGATCTCCTCTAAACAACTGGGTACTTTTTAACCTCAGTTGTATAAGCTAGTTTTTGAGGAATTCAAGTTTTACTCTTTGGCCCAGTTGAGGTAGCTCCACCGTAAATTTGTTAATTTAATATAAAAAATGGTCAAAAACACTATGTTTTTGAGCTACAGCACCTTGATTATGTCACTTCAAAAACGCCATCTTGAGAGCAAGTTTTCAGTCAAAACTCAAAGTTTTGCCTACTTGCGTTACTAATAAAAAATTATTTTTTTAAAAAAAAACATTGAAATTTTGATAGTATAAATTATTTGATCTCCTCTACAATTCTATGTAAAAAATATTACTACTTTAATATTAAAAAATTCTTATTTTTTTCTTTAAAAACAACCCCCAAAATTCCCATATTTTGATGCTAATTCACTTTTAGATGCCTCCCAAGCCTACTACCAAAGCTGTGTCTAAGGCCTTCAAGGCCTCCAAAGCCAAGACCACTCCTCCCAAGGCCAAGAAGGCCAAAACTACCCCTAAAAAGCAGTCTGATAAGGGTAAAGCTTCTCCCAAGACACCTACAATCTCACCAGAGCCTGAGGAAACAAGCCCAACCCCTCCCCATTCTCTTTTTTTGTTTACTCCCCATCAGACCCTCAAGAGAAGTTGTTCAAATTCAATTGCCATTCTGACCCCATCTCAGAGCCTGAGGATAAAGAAGAGCAGGAGCCTGAGCCTGGTGCTCCTGCAGATGAGCCAATTGAGCTCTGGGATCTTAACTCAATCCACAATGTATGCAACATAAATGGCACATTTGCTGTGCCAACCACATACCCTGTCAGAATATCTAATTATGACAAAGAAAGGGGGTGCTGGCTTTGTCCACAAGGGCTAAAGCTTCAGCTGCAACAACAAGAAGAAGCCCATCCGTCAGCAACACTTCAAATGTGATAATGTTGGCTGTCCAGCTAGAATTATCACCTATGGGTTCACTTGTTTTAAAGCCCTGACTATTGGGCATGACTGTGACAAGCCCTTTGATCCACTGTATCAACTGATCTGCTGGTTTCTTTGCCAGGTCATACCAACCACTAAAGACCAAACTGCAACTGAGGTTGTAAACAATGCACTCATTAATCTAAATGATACCCAACTGGCAACTGTTGGTGGCACCTCAAAACTTCAGAGATATCTCACTGACCAGAGATATGCTCTGAGCACTGAAGGCATCAGTGCTACATCAATTGATCAGTTGACTTTAACTGAAGAGCAAAAGCTTTCACAGCATGAAGAGAGATTCCTCCTTCACAATGATGGGCAACATGCCCCAGAGCAGATCATCTGCTTTGCTACCTCCCAGGATCTTTGCAACCTTTTAAAATGCAAGACCTGGCTTGCAGATGGAACATTCTCAACCTGCCCAAAGCTCTTCAGCCAGCTTTGGAATATCCATGGGCAGGTTGGCAATCTATTTCTTCCCCTGGTCTTCTTATTCCTCCCAAATAAGAAGCAGTAAACTTATGTCCAGGCTCTAACAATATTAAAGGCCAAGTTGGATGAGATCCTCCCAACTATTGAAGAGGAGCCAAAGGAGACTAGAGGGCGCAAGAAAAAGGCCCAGTCAGAGGAAGCCACCCCAATTGAGAAAAAGCCTGAAAGTCTTCCATACCATAAATACCTGGTAGTAGATTTTGAGCAGGCTCAGGCTAATGCTTTTATTAGAGTCTTCAAGAGCTCCCCTCAGGGATGCTACTTTCACTTTTGGCAGGCACTCTGCCGCCGCCTCCAAAAGTGCTCTACACTTAATGAGCTGGTCTACACTAAAGGCACAAAGGAAGCAAAGGACGTGTTCAACTGATTTACTGCCCTTGCCCTTGTGCAGAAGGAGGAGACAAATGCCTTCTATGACGCCCTCATCTGCCATCCCTACATTATTGCCAACCAGGCAGCCTTTGCACCCTTTATTGAGTATTTTGAAACTCAATGGGTTGGTATTTTTCAGGGAGCACACCACATTAGAAAAGGCGGTGACTCAATCACATGGAACTGCTTTAAGCAGGTAAAATATGGCCTAATCAAGAACACCTCTTCTCTTGAAGGGTGGCATAGTCAATTTGCCACAAGGGCCCAGGTTCAGAAGCCCAAGTTCAAAAAAATCATGGTGCATCTCAAGACTCAACAAGCCATCTCCGCCTACCTCTTTAAAACAGGCATGAAGACCAAGGGTGATCCCCCCAAGAAAACCAAAGCGGTGAAAAGTATACAGAGATTAGCAAGGTGGTCCTTGCCTAATATCCCAAGGATAGCAAGCTTGAGCATCTCCAAGCTATCTCAGTTGCTCTTTCTACTAATATTTGAGCCTTTTTCTAATAAAATCTTCTTTATCTTCTCTCTTATTTCCTTTAATTTTATTATTTTTTTGACTTTTTAAGTATTTGGTACAATTTTATGCTTATTTTAAAGTATAGTTTATAGTAAAAATAGATGAAAATGGTTGTTTTGGGTATATTTTAACTTAAGGACTTTACACAACTATGTTGTTACCAATTGACCCCATTTTTTATTGCAGATTTGGAATTCTGAGGCATTTTTAAGCCTAGAAATGTTTTTTGAATTTTTATTTCTGGGTATTTTTGGGTAGTTTTTGGAGTTCAAAAAATCTAAAATTTTAAAACTGTTTTTTCTTAGTCAAAATGCCGTAAATCAAAACGCTGTTTTTACTAGTAAATTGAGATAGCAGAAATTCAAGCTGGCGTATTTCAAGATGGCGTTTTTTGAGATGCTGTTTTGAAATGGAGTGTCCTACCTAAAAATTAGCCTAAAATTGATTAAGCCAAAAATACTATTAGATTCACATATGCGGCAGTTGGCTCCCTGGTACTCAAAAAATTGTCAAGTGCCAGGGAGTCAATTTTACCACAGTTTCCAATAGTCCAGGGGTACTAATGATAATGGAGGCAATGTTCTCTAAGACAAAGCATGGAAAGAATATTGGCATAGTATACAATAAACTGTGTAAGTTTACAGGAGCCTTTTCTGGGAAAAAGCTCTATAATGTTGTTTACCTTGGGTTCCTGCTTTACTTTTGGATGCATGTTAGCGTAAAAGACCTGGAAAGAGTCCCACTGGGAATTGAAAAGGCCAGGACTCCCTAGAAGACAAAAAAGTTGCTCATGGTTACAACTCAGTCAACCATGTCATCCAGGACACCCTGATCTTGGCTGGGATATATGGGTTTCCAGCCCTGCCAGAAAAGAAGTTACTTCATTCCCACTTCACTATCCTCCCTTTTAACAGCAGACAGGAGTATTTTAATCAATATGTATTCACTGTATACAGTGTGGAAATGTAGGTTGTGTGCCACCTCCATCACAGGATAGATACATACAGAAGAACCCACTATAGGCACCCACAATAAAAATCTCTTTCCTCAATATAATTCTACACTTTTAATTTTTACTTTTTATAATAATTAATTTTATAACTCCTGCCGTTTATATACTTCTGGGAAGTATATTAAACAAGATAAGGGGAAGATTTAAGAAGAGAATGACACTTTATTGGATATGAATATATAATAATATATAGTATCATGACAAGTCACATACTGTTACAGTAGAAAACCAAATGGAAGGAATTGTATGTCCCTGTAAGACCCAAAACCAGCAAAAAACTGCCACCAAACCCTTAAGAGAAATTGATGACTTAAATGCCGTAATTGACAAAAAAAATGGGTCAAACTGGGGTTGCTCAAATAGCCCTGGAAAACCTGGACCTACTGTATTTTATCCAAACAATTACAGCAAGAAAATCACACATTACATGTTGTTTGGTGATGGAAGCGCTCAACCTGCAGGTTGCCGGAATTCTGCAAATTATGACGTCTTAAGAGTAAATTCCATTACAGGGCCTTCAAATGCCAAAAATATTTGTACCAACCAATCAGAAGCTGTGGAATTCCCTCCCCCATCCTGAACTACCTTAAACTTTCCCCATTCCCCTCTAGAAACTTGTTTCTAAATATCTTACTCACCTTGGAATAAAAAGAAGGTTAACCTCATGTTTGCATATTTGGGCCTATTGGCCCCTGTCTTTGAAGACTTTGATGGGGCAATGGTTCAGTTGGCTTTGGACTCCTTTGCTGTCACTTGGCCTGCCTTTTACATCACCTCAACTTCTTGTCACTATTCTAATTTTCCTGTGCAAATGATCTTCTTGACCTCAATTTTTATCTCCATTTTATGTTCCACAGGTTGCAGCTCCAAAATGATCAAGCCCTCCTCTCAATTTGGCTTACTGCTACTCAAACAATTAACTCTGTGTTTATTATACCCACATAATTTTTCTTTGAATAGTGCAGCTTGTCATCTAGACCTAACACATACCATCCATGTACGTCATGGGGGTCATGAGGTTTAGCTGAGTAATGTTCCTCTTAGGTCACAAGGCTTGTTCAAGTTGTGTTCCATTTGGGATCTGGATTAGGTGATCCCTGTAATAGATGGTTGACTGGTAATGGTGCCACCGGTTTACTGGCTGGTTGGTGAACCATTTATTGAGCCATTCAGTGATCTACTTGGAATGTTAATTCCCCAAGAGGGATTGATCAAAGATGTTGGGACTCTCTTATTTTAGCAAAAAATATTTATAAAAAAATTCCAGAGAAGGTCTTCATAAAAGCATAATAATATAAGTTAATAAAATTCACATCTAACTTGAGCGCTTTTATTTTTAGCTTTATTTTTATATTTATTTGATAGAAGTGATATTTCTATATAATTATTATATTGTATTTTAAATATTTGAGATATCCACCACAGAATAAAAAATAAAAAATAAATTGCAATACAAAAACTAAGCATCTGCATCAGTGATGCCGTTCTATATGATTACAGGCTTGGAAGCTTCAAAATATAAAATGATAATCTATAAATCCAAAAAAATATTAAATAATCTGAAAAAATAGTTGGGATTGTTAAGCCTTTAGTTAATTGGCTGTTTAGAAAGTCACACAGGGAGAAATAAATCAGTGTGTCCATATAATTTGGCACTATCTCAGCTGAAAGGATGTGGATCCTGGCCTGCAGAAAACCAAATAGGTTCTCAGTCCCAGATAGCGTTCCCTGCTTGATGACTTTCTTTAGCCACCCAAAAACATCCTTGATTGGGTTAGGAATGGTGAATATGTGGGAAGAAATATGAGGCACATAGGCGCTGTGGCCAATTACTGTGGGCTAATTTCAATGCCTGACTTGATTGTTGGAAATTCCTCAATAATATGTGCCACCTTGTGGAGCCCAACTTTTACCCTGTACAATAAAATTGATGAAACCTGGGCTAGTGTGCCTAAGATGCTCCTGGACTAATCAGAGAAATGATAGAAAGGTCTGGATGTTGTAGGATTCCAGTATAATTTGATACATCTCAATCTCTTTTGGACCAAGGAGGGCCACCATTGAATAGGATGTGGTGCAGACTGAAGCATGCTGAGTTACTCTGTTGTTGGAACCTGTGGGGACATAGTCATAGCCTTTTTTCATAGACACAGTAAACACTGACATTTTAATATAGTATAATTTGACTATCTCTTTGTTTTTGAGCGTAGTGTACAACTCTGTGTAATTTCTCTGGGTCACAATATTAGAAGGGCTGTTTTGGCTGAAGGGAGATAATCTGAGTTTTTCCAAAAGAACTGCAGACCCTTGACTACAAGATAGTAAAATGAAATTAAAGCCTCAGTCCAAAAGTGTATTTGACTATTGACTATATATTTTCAAGCTCAATATGTCATTCTTAGTTAATCCACTGAGAGATGGCATGTCATAAATTGCGCCATTAATGCTATTTTGATTTGCCCTTTGAATATTGATTATTGTGAAGATTTGACTGGTTTTGCCTTCAAATTTGGAAATTCCTTGCCTTCTGCAAATGGGTCTGGTTCAATATCCACCTATTCCGGATTATTGTACCTGTCTGTGGTTGATCCTGGTGTGACCTCATCCCAGCGTGACCCCCTCAGCCACTCTGACTTCCTATTGAGTGATCCCTGCCTCTTGTCAACTATTTAAAGTAGAATAATTACTCCTAATAAAGACAAGTTTATCCACATTTGTGTTGGCTTTTATAATCTTCAAGCTTTTCCTGTCCTTTCTGCCAAAAGGACTTTTACATCTTGTTTTCCAGGAAATTAATGTATGTGCCCTTAATTTTGCCCTGAAGGCTAACCCAAGGCTAGCTTTGAACCTCAAATCTTTTGTACTAAAGATTTCCTGCCGTGTCCTCCAGAATATTGTCCCCTGGAGCCAAACACAAAAAAATGGTGCTCACTACAGGAGCTGCAAGCCCCTTGGTTACCTGGTTCCCACGCGCATTTTCTGGTCCTCCCCCAATGTTGCCAAAGTACCAGATCAACATAAAGTTTCTAGTCCCCCTCTAGAAGAAGACATTACCAATGCTCTTGCAAATCCTATGGTATTGGTTCTGTCTCCTGGGCCCTTGTGGGCCCCCTTCCTGCTTTCTCTCTCAACTATGAGCAATCCTATGCTGCCGCCTGCTCCCTTCTTCATTCTGGAACATTAGCCATGCACTCTATCCCTGGCCTCTGTCCCAGGTATGCCTCTAAAGACCTGTACTCCTTCCTTTTGGACTTTAGTCTCCCCCCACGTCGATGGAATCCATGGATACTATTGGTGTGTTGGTTAACCAGTTCATTCAACCTGCCCTAGTTCACCACCAACTTGCCTTGGGATCCCAGAATCAACTGCTAGATACTGCAGCCTCTGCCGTTTCAAATAACCACACTCAAAATATGGCCTACCAAGAATGGTCACACAGTCTCTTTGCTTGTATTTCTGACAATCAGTGTGACTTGTTGGCGTCACACAAGTGTTTAATCATCTCCCTGAACTCCCTTTGTTCCTTGCTCCCTGGATACATAAAGGATTGACTACGCAAATTGGATGAACATCAGGCAGCGTGGCGTGAGCAAATTGAGGCTTTTCTGCTTAACCATTGGCAGGATTTTGAGACTCTGGTTAGTGAACTAAATTAATTCAGGGAGCATGTCAACTTGCAACTCAAATTGATAGGAGCTCATGTTGATACTTGGGGCCGCCACCTGCAGCATCAATAAAGTCTAGATAAGGCTGCACTAGGCAACACTCTATACCAAGTGCAAAATTATGTGGATGACCAGGTGGCCTCTATTGAGGGGACTCCTCCTGCTCCTCCTGTTGGGACCTCTTCTGATTTCAAAACCAAAGTATGGGAGGCCATTGCCAAGCTCAAGGCTACCACTTGATGCCAAGCTTCTGTGCAGCCTCCCCCTCCAGTCAAACCTATGCCTGACCCTTGTATTGCCTCCCTCACTGATCAGTTGGCTACCTTGCAAGGTGAAATTGAGTACTTAAGACAGCACCTCTCTAATTCTGAAGATTCATAATCTGAATTTGAAGATGAAGAGGAAGGTGAAGTTGTTAATACTCCCGCTCAGGACAATCATGGTTGTTGCCCTGGCTTAGAAGGTCAAACCAGGTCTACTGTGTGCGTGCTCTAGATCAACTTGCCAAAGTGACAAATGATGTAGCTGATAGGCAAGACGCGTTGGAAAGAGAGGTCCAAAACCTCTCCCGCTTTACAGAGACTCTAAATGGACAAGTTGCCCCCTTGGTTGCTCAGACCACCTCCCTGGCTACATATGCCAATGGGATTGCTGGCACCTTGGCAGTACAAAAAATCAAGATTGATGAATTTGGGACTGCTACCACAACTGCCCAAGACATTAGTGGGAAGAATAGCTCTATCTTGGACACTTTAGATGAAAGCCTTTGACTTCTCTGGGCTAGACAACCTGCTGCTGAATCCAAGTTTGAGGGCAACCCACACATTAACGTCCTCAATACTGGTGAAAACAGCCAGTCCTTGTCCTTGTCCATTGACCCAAATTATAAGCCACCCTCAAGCAGATATTTGATCCCAAAACCTCTACCATTGCTGCTTTTCTGACCATTTACAAAACTGCAATGTGTAGGGCTACTGACAAGCTCAAGAAGAAACACATCCTTACCTGCCTCCGTCCCACTTGCCAGGAAGTTGTGGTCCCCAAGCTCCCTTCTATTGTCACTTGGGAGGATATGAAGCACCTCCTTATTTGAGATATTGGAGGAGACCTCAGCTTGGAAGTCAATAAAGATGCATTTATGCACATTGCTTTCAAATCCAATGAAACCCTGGCTGAGTTTGCAGATTGTTTCTATATTGAAGACCAGCAGTTAATTACTAGTCAACAGTTAACTCCTCGGGAAGCCTATACAGCTTGTTCAAACGCTTTGAAGGTGAACCAGCTTCTATGTCTACACTTTAAGGCACACAAGGCTTCACTCACTTCCATAAAGAGTATTAAGACGCTCTTACAAGACATGCATTTGACACATGGAGGTACAGTGGTGTGTGAAAATAAGGCCAATAATGCTGGGACCACCTCTTGTACGCCACACATTATGACTCTGGGTACTAGTAGACAGGCTAAGAGACAAGGCTGTAATAACTGTGGCCAGATTAAACACCACTTGCGCACCTGCACTAATCCCCAAGTGGAAGGTTGCAATCTCAAGGAACAGGCAGGAAAAGAGAGGTCAGCTTAGAAACGGAGACAATCTCTGCTGATCAATCTCCCCCTGATCCTCCTTCTGATGAGGAAGCTCCCTCTTCCTCTGGCCCAACTATCCTTCATCTGTTTCACAACATCTCCAGTGATTCAGAGCCTGAAGATTATGAAGATTCTGATAGTGAAGACTCTGATAGTTATGGCTATTCCGTCCTGGCTGTTCCAGAAACTATCCCTGTACCCTACAAGCTTTTCTCTGGGAAGACTACCACCACTTCCCGGATACCTACAAGTGAAGCTAAGTCCATGGTGGCTCGCCCTTACCTAGCTCAAGCCCACTGACCTCCCGTCTTGGTTGACTCTTCTGAGGAAGCAGCCAAGTTAGCCAAAGCTCTTTTCCACAATGTAACTGTATCTCTTCCACTACAGAATGTGTATAAGGAAATCCCTCTGCTACAGTGTATGCTGGCCAAATGGGAAAAAGAGCTAGAGGCTGCGCAAGATGTGTTGGCAGTCTTGCCCCCCTTTGGGAAAAATACAACCTGTGTGGAAGTATCAATCCAAAAGGTCAAAATCAAGGCCATCTTGGACACGGGTTCCCCTGTCAACGTGGTATCCTCCAAGCTAATGAATAAACTTAAGTTGGCCCCTGACCTCAACTACACACAGTTGTATGGCACAGCTGGCATGGCCCAAACTTGAGTCATTGGTGCCTACTCTGCTCTACCCATGAGGTTTGGGAAACTCCTTATTGCTTCCCTCACTGTGGTCCTAGAGAACAAAAGCTATGACCTCTTGGTTGGTACTCAGTTCCTCCAAGAGTATAACAGAATTGTAAACTTACAAGATGGATACCTTTTGCTCTTGGGATATGAAGTTCCTTTTATTTTTGAGGAACCTCCGCACCTTCCAGGAAAACGTCTTAAAACTTGCATGCTTGAGTACCCTACAGGTATCTTCTCACTCAAGTATAGGACTCACTCCTCCAAAATGTGTACCCCTCCTCCTTCCTGCCCTGCGGAAGAAGGGGTACCCCTACTAGCGCCAGCCGCTATCACCATCCCCCTGGGCTCTCAAGTGGTGATTGATTCCCAGATTTCCTATGAGCTACCTGAAAAGTCCTTCTTGGAGCTTTACTCACCTGAATCTTTAAGTCATACTGAGCCTTGCCTGTGTCCTGGGATTTTAGACCAAACCCACAAAGAGCCCGTACAATTACTGGTTGCTAACCTGACAGCCCTGCCCATGCAAGTAACCAGAGGCCAGGTTGTGGGTCATGGTTGTGTACTTGGAGCAGAACAAGTATCTTCCCTCTACCCCTTTGGAACTTTCAGTGATTTCAACCTACCTGAAGATGATCCCCAAGTTCTCTCCTTGTTCACTGCTGCTGATTCCCCCCAACTGTCTCCTTTTCAACAAAAAGACGTGTTGGATCTGCTAGATCAGTTCAGTGACATCTTTGCCTCTGGACCTATGAACTATGGCCTAGCTAAGAGAGTCACCCATCAGATTGATACTGGGGATGTGCCCCCTTTTGTGCTAAACCATACCGCCGCAGTAGGGTGGAAGATGCTCAAGTTTCTAAAGAACTCAAGAAACTTCTGGACGCTGGGTTACTGGCTCCTTCCCAAAGCCCTTGGGCTTCCCCATTACTGATCCTCAAGAAGAAAGATGAGGGACACCACATTGTAATGGATTATTGCCGCCTGAACTCTCTCACTAAGAAAGATTTGTACCCCTTGCCCAGAATTGATGATGCTCTCAGACGGCTGGGTGGTTCCAAGTTTTTCTCTGCCATGGATCTAGCTTCAGGGTACTGGCAGGTTAACTTATCACCTGAAGATTGAGAAAAGGCTGCGCTCATCAATTCAGAGGGCCTCTTTGAACCCACTTGTATGCCCCAGGGATTATGCAATGCCCCTGCCACATTTCAGCGCGCTATGGACTCCATCTTAAAAGACCTAAAACTCTCTTGTGTCCTCATGTATCTTGATGATATCACTGTATTCAGTGCTACCTTTACTGACCACTTGGAGCATCTCAAGGCTGTCTTCATCAAGATTTGTGAGGCTGGCCTGAAACTCAAACCCTCCAAGTGCTACTTCTTCAAGGAACGTCTTGAGTTCCCAGGATATGAAGTCACTCAGACTGGAATCCGCCCTATGAATAATAAGGTGGAAGCCATTGACAAGATGCTACCTCCCACAAATCTTTGAGAGGTACAAGTATTCCTTGGTATGATGGGCTACAACCAAAAATTCATCCCTGACTTTGCTGAACTGAGTAAACCCCTTGTCCAATTGCTTTGCAATGTCCCCTTTGAATGGACTGACAGCCAACAACAAGCATTCAAAATGCTGAAGGCCAAGCTCAAGGAGGCTCCTATCTTAGTCTATCCTGATTATGATAAAGAGTTCATCTTGTATACTGACGCTAGTGAAGTAGCTGTGGGTGCTATCCTTGACCAACTCAACAATGAAGGTGTAGATTGACTTGTAGCCTACTCATCAAGGGTTCTTAATAAGCACAAAAAGAACTACAGTGTCACCAAAAAGGAATGTTTGGCAGTGCTACATGCAGTAAAAACAGTTTCAGCATTACATCTATAGAACCCACTTCACAGTAGTCACCAATCACTCCTCCCTCAAGTGGTTACAACAGCTAAAGGAACCTGAAAGTTGGCTAGCGTGTTGGGCTCTACATCTGCAAGGGTATGATTTCACTATGGTACACTGTCCTGGGGCCCAACAGCTAAAGGAACCTGAAAGTTGGCTAGCGTGTTGGGCTCTACGTCTGCAAGGGTATGATTTCACTGTGGTACACTGTCCTGGGGCCCAACATCAGAACGCTGATGGCCTATAAAGAATGCCAATCCTGGCTATCCATCCTGCTGATGCTGATCAACTATACAAGCTAATAGGATATCCTGACTCATGGACCACTGAGCCCAAAGACATCCGCTTAGCCCTACAGACCCTATCCAAGGACACTATAATTTGTGATAGACAACTCTTCAAAAAGGTTAACAATACCTACCTACCCTACGTCTGCTCTAGTATGAGGATAGCCATCATCCTCCAAGCTCACATTTATACTGGCCATGGAGGTATAGCCAAGACTCATGACTGGCTATGCAAAAACTTCTACTGGAAAAACATGCGCCTCTTGATCCCTGATGTCCTTTCCTCCTGCCATTCCTGTCAACTCCAATGTCCTTGTCCCTCCCAACACCAGTTCCAACTCATCCCTCCAAAGCATGCCTTCCATATGGTGAGTATTGATGCTGTTGGGCCCTTCCCCCGCTCTAGGTTGGGATGTCAGTTTATTTTGGTTGCTATAGACTACTTTAGCAAATGGGTTGAAGCCAGAGCAACAAAAGATATAGCGGCTAGGACCACAACTACTTTCTTGCTGCAAGACATCTTCTATTGACATGGCTTCCCTCAAGTTCTGCTCTCTGACAATGGTACCAACTTTAATGCTTGCCTCATCACCTCTATTGTCAAAGCTATGGGGACTCACCATTTTTTCTCTGCGCCATATAATCCCTCCACCATTGGAACTGTCAAACAAGCAAACTCCACCCTAGTATCCATCATGAGAAAAATCACGCTCTCTGACGCTGCCAATTGGGACATGTTCCTTCCTGCCGCCCTCTTTGCCTATTGCCTTAGTAGACATCAGGTGACTGATCAATCCCCTTTTGCCATGCTTTATGGACGTGAGGCCACTACCCCCTCAATCTTGGGACCCCCTTTGATCAAGTTTGATACGTCTGCAAATCCTGAGGCCCACATGAAAGACTTAACCAACCGTATCATTGACATCCAGGCAATTGCCTATTCCACTGCGTATAAGATTAAGGCTTTAGAGCTCTCTTCATCCAATGCTGCTAGAGCCCCCCTCCGCAAATACCAAGTAGGCAATCTAGTTCTCTACTATCAGAATTGTACAGGTGGTAGAGCCCACAAGCTGGATTCCCTATGGGTTGGGCCCTGTGAGGTCACCTTTAAGAAGGGCGTCAAGTACACTGTGAAGCTACTATTGTCTGGCCATCCCTTTGCCTGGGTCTACTCCAAATTTCTTTTCAAGTATCAACTCCCTCTGTTCAATCTTGAGGGGGGAGATGTTGTAAATTGCATCATTAATACTATTTCAATTTGCCCTTTGAATATTGATAGTTGCAAAGATTTGACTGGTTTTGCCTTCAAGTTTTGAAATTCCTTGCCTTCTGCAAATGGGTCTGGTTCAATATCCACCCATTCCGGATTATTGTACCTGTCTATGGTTGATCCTGTTATGACCTTATCCCAGCGTGACCCCCTTAGCCACTCTGACTTCCTATTGAGTGATCCCTGCCTCTTGTCAACTATTTAAAGTAGAATAATTACTCCTAATAAAGACAAGTTTATCCACATTTGTGTTGGCTTTTATAATCTTCAAGCTTTTCCTGTCCTTTCTGCCAAAAGGACTTTTACATCTTGTTTTCCAGGAAATTAAGGTGTGTGCCCTTAATTTTACCCTGAAGGCTAACACAAGGCTAGCTTTGAACCTCAAATCTTTTGTAATAAAGATTTCCTGCTGTGTCCTCCAGGATGTTGTCCCCTGGAGCCAAACATGACATGGCACATTTGTGCCCCTTGTTGAGAAGGGTTGACATCCATGTGGATTTATCTGCTGTTATGTTTGGCTCTTGGGGACAACATCCAAGAGGAAACAGCAGGAAACCTTTATCACACAAGGTTTGAGAGTTGAAGCTAGGATTGGGTTAGCCTTCAGGGCAAAATTAAGGGCACATACCTTGATTTCCTAGAATACACAAAGAAGAGGTCCTTTTGGAAAAAAGAAAGGAAAAGGCTTGAAGAATTAAAAGCCAACAAAAATATGGATAGACTTGTCTTTATTAGAAGAAATGATTCTACTTAATTAGTAGACTGAGAGCATTAGTCATTAACTAGATAGACAGTGCATCTTATGAGGTCATTCCAAACTGAACTTGTACCAGGATCAGTCAGGTGCAGGTAGAATAATCTGTAATGGATGGGCATTGGTGTCAAACCATTTAAGGTAGGTGAGCAAGCTCTAAAAACAAAAGCAAATGAACCAAGTCTTTGCAAGTATCAATATTTGAAGGCCATATCAAAATAGCACAAATGGTGCAATTTCTTACATCTGCTTTTTGAACACACCCAGTGTTGTTAAATTTATTGGATATTTTATTGCTGTATTTGGAATCCATTCTAACAATAGCTGTGGCCTGCTTGTAGTCACAAGGATCCTGCATCAGCTTGAGAAGGATGATGTTCTTTACATCAGGGAATTCCTTTTGGTTGGTTTTTTTTGGCGCAGATGAACCAGGATCCTGATTGATGACTGGAAAGCAAGGTAATAGCCCCTTGTTGTAGAAGACTGTGACCTTCTTTAACACCTGCTGCCTCTCTGTAGTTAGTTGAAAATTGGGCTCTTCAACGTCTTCTTGGTCATAATTGCTTATAAATGGTTTTTAGCTTGTGTCAAGAACTGGATTAACCTTCTACATCATGGCTGTTGGGATTTTCCTTCTAGTAAACATGGTCAAATACCAAAGAAGTGAGTAATAATTTTGTTTTGTTCACTGTTTTAGATATTTCAACCTTGGTGACCTTTCTTGATAGCTTGAGCACCCTGGGTTTATACTCTATTTTCTCCCAACATTGAGTCCTGGATTTTTTGTTGTTTCTGTGAAACTTAAAAATTATTCATTGTTTATTTTCCTTATTTCTGAGTGGGAACTTGTGTTGTACTCACTCAGCTTTCTGACACACAGAAAGGCCTTGATAATGGAATACGACGGCTACATTGCTGATTTATTGTCATTATTCTTCTATTTTACTGTAGAATAAAATGATAAATATATTTAAATTAAGTTGCAACTCTAGATTTACTGTTGGATTTTGTCTGAATATGGTTTTTATATCATAATACACCCTACCTAACTGTCTATTTATAGGTTTTCAATAAATTAATTGGTCATTTTTGGTTCTACATAACTCATTTTAGAATCAATAAATTAATTTTCAACCAATTTCCACAGATTCTACAGCAAATATAGATAGTCAGAAAAGTGTTTTAGGGTTTTGTTTCATATTGTGTACCTTATTTTAGATAGTTAGGTATCATGTTTTCATATAGCTCACTTCAAACAACAGCTGGGTGATATTGTTTGTGAATTGGTTTCTATTGTGCTTAATTTTAAGTTTGAGGTTTGACCAGATGCAACTTAGTGTATTGAAGCACTGATTTACATAGCAAACATATTTATATCAAAGAACAGCTGAAACTTTTTTGTTTTTAATTTCATGAACTTTGTAGTGTATCTCAATTGTTTTCTCTTGTAGTCTGAGTTTTCTGTTAAGTAATTGTGGTGATAATCATCTGATCATCTGGTCTCTTTCTTGTTGTTTGAAGGATCAGGAGTTATTTTATAACTTTAATAGAAATCTTGTTGTCCTTGAGCTTCTAAATTCAACAAGTAATTCTTAATTAGACTTCTGGTTTTAGGAAAATCAGGGCTGGTTTGTAAATTAATTAGAGTCAATACCTTATTGATATTCTTCTGTTATGTTGTGAATGCTGCCATTCACCATGTTTTGACTTTGCATTTGATGGGTTATTTCAAGGACAAATATCTTGCTTTTGCACCTCGAAATGAATCTGTTACCAAAATGGGAATTTCATCTGTTTGGTTTCCAGATTCCTTGCAACTCACTTGCCCTACTTATGCTTGTGGCAAGTGATTCTACTGTCCTGGTACTGTTTTGTGGCATCCCCAACCACTATATATTCCATTTTGTGTTCATCAATAAAAATTAAGTTATATTTACATCTTTGTCTTTGTGTCTCCAAGTACTTTGGTGCCTCTCTATAGCCACAACTAGTAGAGATTAATCATTCAGGGCCATAAGGTAATTGCATAGCCTTCCCTACCATCTAACCAAGACTTAGTCCAAATCCAACCCTAAGGTTAGGATTCCCTGTTGTGTGTCTGTGCTGTGCCTCAGAACACAAAAACAATGGTGCTCACTACAGTGACTGTAAGTCACTTGTTTGTCCCTTTTGCAGCTATGTTTTCAGGTACATTGTCTCCTCTTATATAAGAGCCATCTTCACCTGAAATCACCAGTACTCCTATCAAAGAAGAAATCTCAGACCTGCCTATTGTACCCACTGTATTGAACCTTGGAAATGATTCCCGTCTAGTAGCATATCCTATGGGTACTCATGGCCTAGAACAATTCATGGCCATCACCCTTGGAATTGCCCATGATGGGGCCATCCCTTGCCTCCAGCTACAGTTAAGTTGAGCAGAATACTATGAATTTATTGTGGCTCCGCAATTTCTACAGCATCTCCTCTTGACAGGTGGTTCTGCTGAAAATCTATTGTCATCCTTTGTGCAATCTTCCTTAGCCCATCACCAAATGGTGTTGGGGCTTCACGTCCAAGAGATTTTGTCTCTTCAAGCTGCCATCATTAATGACTAGGACCAGTTTTCTTCTTACCAGCAGTGGATTCACTCCCTGTTTTCCTTGTTATCTAATAGCAAACACAACTCCATTACCTCCAAGGCCTTCTTGGTTACTTCCATAGAGCAAATGCGCCAGTTCATCCCTGAGTATGTCAGGAAACATCTGCATACGTTTCACTAACTAGAACATCCTTGGAAAACTCAAGTAGGATCCATCCTGAATACCTACCTCTCTGATTTCAAACAACTTGTGCAACAGCTCAATGTGTTCAGTGCTTACTCCTTCAACCAACTACAACAAGTGGCAGAACTTGCGGCTAAAAACCTTTGCAAGCTCAGTGAAGAATTAGTCAAGAAAGAGTAGCCACTATTGCTGCTATTGCCAAACTCTAAACTCAAGTAAATGAGTTGTCCACGCCCAAGCCAGATGTTCCTCCTTCTCCCCCATCTGATGACCTTATGGATAGAGAACAGAAACTATGGGATGCCATTTGAGAACTATGAGTGTCCACCTGCAGTCAAGAACGCCCTACCAAAGCACCTCAGCCAGATCCTCAGGTGCTTGCTTTGACAACTCAAGTTGCTGAGCTACAGCAAGAGGTTGCTGCTTCACACAAAATGGTGATGACTGCTGTTAATCCAGCTGGGGTTGTTGACAAAGATGGCTGCTGCCCCGGTCTGCCAGGAGCCCCCCAAATCCAATGTGCTAGAGAGTTGATTGCTCTAGCCAATGAGGTAGACCGCCTGAAACAAGACCACTCCAACCTTGACAAAGACGTGCAGGAAATGAGTGAGTTAATCAATTTGGTAAACAAAAGATTTTCCCCTTGCCTCTCAGTGGGTCCTTCTCTCATCTCCTGACTGGCCAAGCTTTCCACTGTAGTAACAACACAGGGTCAACACTGGAAATTACTGAGCAACAGATCACCTTAGCCAATAATACGGTCTCTTGCACTGCTGAGACCTTGACTACTCTTTAAGAGAGTGTTTGTAAGCTGTGGGCTAGCCAGCCCCCCTCCAAGTCTGAAGTGGAATTCTCCCTGTGCATAAATGTACTCAATATCAACAATGGTGGTCCAACTCCTGAAGCACATTTCAGATCCACCTTTAAGCAATTCTTTGACCCCAAAACATCTACCATTGCAGCTTTACTGACTATCTACAAAACTTCCATGAGAAGAGCCTCTGATGAGGTTACCAAGGAACACATTCTAACCTGCCTGCACCTGACCTGTCAAGAGGGGGTAGTTCCAGAACTGCCCACCATTGAGACTTGGGAAGAAATGAAACAGCTTCTGATCAATGATTTGGTGGCAACCTTAGTTTGGAGGTGAAAAAGGACGCCTTTATACACATTGCTTTCAAACCCAAGGAGACTGGCTGAATTTGCAGATAGATTCTACATGGAAGGACAGCAATTAATAACTAGCAGACAGCTGACAGCAAATGAAGCTCACATGGGTTGAAGTCAAGCCCTCAAAGTTAATCAGCTTCTGTGTCTCTACTTTAAGGCTCACAAAGTCATGCTCTCCTCAATGAAGAGCTTAAAGATGTTTCTGCGGGATATACACTTTATCCACTCTAGAGCTGTTGTACGTGAGGATTGTGCTGCCTCTAACTCTTGTTTTTCTTCCTGACGCCTGTGCATCCTAACTATGAACTTTTAGAACCCTCCTAGACGTCAAGGTTTCCATAGCTGCAGCCAGATAGGTCACCACTCTCAAGTCTGTAACAATCCTTGAATTGAAGATGCCAATCTCAAGGAGCAGGCGGGAAAAGAACAGTCAACCCTGAGGTGGAGACACTCTTGGTTGACAATCCTTCCCAGTCTACTCCAATTCCCCCCTCCATAGCAGAATCTGAGCCTAATGGCACTGAGACTCCTCCAATTCTTCTGCTGTTCCACAATATCACTGATAACTCTGACATGTATGATCAGACATTGACAATTCTGATGCCTATGGGTATTCAGTTCTTGCAGTCCCCAAAACCATTGCTATCCCTTACAAGCTATGCTCTGGGAAAACTACAAAAACTGCCAAGCCTTTGCCTGAAGCCAAAGAGGTTGTATCTTCTACATACCTCAATCAAGCTAAGAGGTCTCCTGTGCTTTTAGAGTCATCCAAAGAAGCAGCTGAAGTTGCTGACGCTGTATTAAAGAATGTTATAGTCTTGCTTCCTCTCCATATTTTCTACAAGGAGTTTCCAGGCTTGAGATGCATGATCAAAAAGTGTGACAAGGAGTTAGCAGAAGCTCAGGACATCCTGGCCGCCCTCCAACCCTTTGGGTTCACCTCTACTTGTGTAGAGATGTCCATCTAAAAGATGAAGATTGAGGCCGTCTTGGACACTGAATCTCCTGTTAATGTTGTCTCCTCAAAGCTTGTCAATAAGCTTAAACTTGCCCCTGACTGTAACTATCACCAGTCTTATAGGACAGCTAGGTTGCCTATGACTTGTGCTATAGGGGCCTATTCTGCCCTTCCTATGCAGTTTGGCAAGTTACTCTTAGCCGCATCTGCTGTGGTCCTGGAGAATGAGAGCTACAATCTTCTAGTTGGTACTCAATTCCTTAGGGAGTACAATGGGATCATCAACTTAAAGTATGGCTACCTCTCTATCTTAGGGTACAAAGTCCCTCTAATCTTTGAGGAGACTGTCAAAGTTCCCGGAAAGCACCTCAAGATGTGTGTCTTAGAATATCCCACTGGTGTATTCACTCTAAAATACTGTACCCACTCATCCAATATTAAGTGCCCTCTTATGGCTTGCCCTGCATCTGAAGGGATTCCTCTCCTGGCCACCTCTGCTGTGACCATTCCCCCTGGATCACAATCTATCTTAGACTCTCAGATATCATATGAGTTACCTGAGCGCATGTTCCTGGAGTTTACTCTCCTCCTTTGCTAGGCTGCAACAAACCTAACTCTGCCCAGGGATTTTAGACGTCTCTCATAAAAGCCCTGTTTTAGTGCTGGTAGCTAACTTGACTGCTCTCCCCATAAATGTGTCTAGAGGGCAGGTTGTTGGCTATGGCAAGTTGCTGAATGCTCCTGATGTCCTGTCACTACATCCCATTGGTACGTTACAGGATTTTAATTTACCTGAAGATGAGCCCTAAGTCCTATCCTTGTTCACTGCACAAGATTTCCAGCAACTTCTCTGGTCCAATAGAAGAAGGTGCTTGATTTTCTAGATCAATTTCAGATATATTTGCTAAAGATAGCACTGATGATGGTCTAGCTAAAGACGTCATTAATCAGATCAATACTGGTGACGCTCCCCCCTTCTGCGCTAAACCATATTGCCGCAGTTGTATAAAAGATGCTCAGGTGTCTAAAGAGTTCAAACAACTTCTAGACAGTGGACTACTAGCTCCTTCCCAAAGTCCTTGGGCCTCCCCCTTGCTCATAATAAAAAAGAAGGATGAATGTTATTGTATTGTGATGGATTACCAACAATTGAACTCTTTAACCCAATAGGATTACTATCCCTTGCCACACATTGATGATGCTCTCTGCCGCCTTAGGGGCTCCAAGTTCTTTTCTGCTACAGACCTAGCCTATGGATACTGGCAAGTCAATCTCTCTTCTGAGGATAGACAAAAGGCCGGGCTCATCACTTCTGAGGGACTGTTTGAGCCCAAGTGCATGCCACAAGGGCTCTGCAATGCCCCCAGCTACTTTTCAATGAGCCATGGACTCCATCCTCCGTGATTTGAAGCTCTCCTGTGTCTTGGTGTACTTAGACAATATCACAGTCTTCAGCGCTACCTTTACAGATCACCTGGATTACCTCAAGGAAGTGTTCATAAAGATTTGAGAGGCTGGCCTTAAGTTAAAATCATCAAAGTGTGCTTTCTTAAAGGAACACCTTGAATTCTTGGGTCATGAGGTGACCCAGATGGGGATTCTTCCCATGACCAAGAAAGTTGAGGCCATTGAAAAAATACTCCTGCCTACCAATATGTCAGATGTTCAAGTATTTCTGGGCATGATGGGGTACAACAGACAATTAATAACCGACTTTGCTGACACTAGCAAGCCCTTGGTTCAGCTGTTGCATAATGTCTCTTTCAAATGGACTGCCAGCCAACAAAAAGCCTTTGAGACCCTTAAGCAAAAACTCAAAGAGGCTCCCATCCTAGTATATCCTGACTATGATAAGAAATTCATCCTATATACTGACGTTAGCGACCTGGCTATTAGGGCCATCTTGGCTCAACTGGATAATGAAGGCGTGGATTACCCTGTTGCTTATACCTCTTGTGTCCTGAACAAGCGTTAGAAGAATTACAGTGTCACAGAGAAAGAGTGCCTCACTGTGTTGCATGCAGTCAAACAGTTATGCCATTATGTGTATGGCATCCATTTCACTGTAGTCACTGACCACACTTTGCTTAAGTGGTTACAGCAGCTTAATGAACCAGAAGGACAACTAGCTAGATGGTCCCTCCACCTGCAAGGTTACAACTTCACTGTGCTACATTGTCTCGGGATTCAACATCAGAATGCTGATGAATTATCCAGAATGCCCATCTTTGCTCTGCATTTTGCAGAGGCTGACCGGTTGTATGAACTAATTGGGCACCAGTCCTCTTGGGAGAACGAGACTGAAGAAGTCTGATTAGCCTTGGCTAAGCTATCTGAAGATGCCCTCATATGTGACAATCAGCTCTTCAAGAAAGTACAAGAGCAATATCTGCCTTATGTGTGACCCAGTCTTTGCCTCTTGTTGGTGCTGCAAGCTCATAAAGAAACTGGGCATGGAGGCATTGTCAAGACCTATGACTGGCTACAGAAGAATTACTTTTAGGAGAACCTCTGCTTACTGATCCCAGATGTCATCTTCAGTTGTCATGACTGTCAACTCCAGAGACCTCAAGCTGCCTCTCACAAGTTTAAATTAGTCCCTCCACAGCATGCTTTCCACACTATTAGCATTGATGCTGTGGGGCCTTTACCCACTCTTGCTCATGATACTGTTTCATCCTGATTGCTGTTAATAATTTCAGCAAGTCAGTAGAAGCTTGTCCTACTAAGGAAATCACTGCCAAGACAACTGCCGCCTTTTTGTTGCAAGGGGTATTTTACCGCCATGGCTGCCCTCAAGTGTTGTTTTTTGACAATGGGGCGGTTGAGCGTGCAAATTTGACTCTGCTTTCTATCATGAGAAAACTCACTCACTCTGACTCTGCAAACTGGGATCTATACTTACCCGCTGCTCTCTTTGCTTATTGCCTTAGCAAACATTGTGTCACTGGGTATTCCCCCTTTGCTATGCTGCATGGGCGTGAGGCCACCACTCTGTTGCTCCTGGGCCCCTACTTTTCTCTGATAAGGCTATGGATCCTGATGCCCATATCAAAGATCTAGTTAACCGCATAATTGACATACAGGCCACAATGTATTCTTCTGCATATAAGACCAAGATGCTCAAGATCTCTCCTGACAATGATGGGTGTTCCCCTTTACCTGAGTTCAACATTGGGGACATGTCATCTATTATCAGTATAGAGTAGGAGGACGTGCTCACAAGCTAGATACATTGTGGGTTGGGCCTCTGGAGGTGACCTTTAATAAGTATCAGAGTATACCATTAAACTCCTCTCTAGTGGTTGTCTGTTTGCCTGAGTGCATGCCAAGTTTCTCCGCAAATACTATCCTCCTAAGGCCAATCTAGAGGGGGGCAATGTTGTGAATGCTGCCATACACCATGTTTTGATTTTGCCTTTGATGGGTTATTTTGAGGATGAATTGCTTGCTTTCACTTTCACCCTTAAAAATGAGTCTGTTTCTAAACTGGAAAATTCAATTGTTTGGCTTCTTGATTCTGTGCAGCTCACTTACCCCACTCATGCTTGTGGAAAGTGATCCTACTGTCCTGGTACTGTTTTGTGGTATTGCCAACCACTATATATTACATTTTGTATTCAACAAAAAATATAAGTTCTATTCAATTTTTGTCTTTGTGTCTCCAAGTACTTTGGTGCCTCTCTCTAGCTACAACTAGTAGAGATTAATCATTCAGGGCCACAAGGTAATTTCATAGCCTTCCCTACCATCTAACAAAGACTTAGTATAATTCAATCCTAAGGTTAGGATTCCCTGTTGTATGTCTGTGCTGCGCCTCAGAACACAACATGCTTGTATAAATTTCAAAAAGTTATCTTAATTTACTAAAAATAATTCTGTTAACTCAACATGATTATGCTAAAGTTAATCCCATATTCACCCCCAAAACTGACATGCTCTACCCCTTCCACATTGGGTGATTGCTGGCCATATCACTTCATTTGTCATATTTAACCCCTCCTTTATCTTAAAATAAATGTGAAATTTTTAACAGCATCATAACAAACTTTTAGTGATGAAACAAGACTTTATTTACTACAAGGTAATACCTGTGTTGCAACTTCTTTGATTACTACCTCTGGGAAAGTATTTATCCTAGTGATTCCCCAACTAATCATTAAGTTTGTACTACTCTTATTAATTGCCCATCTACTATGGGGATCAAACCTTTTGAGTCCTAAGTGGAACACTAATTGGACAAGCCTTGTGAACACCATGAAGTGCATGGACAGTATGAGGCTTCCCATGATATTATATAATACTCAAAACTCATAAAAAATAAAGTATCATTCTCTTCTTAATTTTCCCCTTTATTTTGCATATTATACCTCTCAGAAAGATATGCTCAACAGTAATATTACAGGTAAGTTATCCACACCTACAAAACTCAAAGAACAAAATTCTCTAAAAAAGAACCCGGAATATAGCACTCCCCTTTGGCTGGAGAAGATACAAAGAAGGCCAGGAAGTCCCTATGAGATACACTGTTTTCTACAATATCCTTTTACTAACCAAAAAATCTAACTTCCTTCACATACAAGGAGTCCTGAACCTGCCTACAATCCTTGGTGTACCCAAAAGATCCAACATTGTATTCCAACACCTACTATCAGCAGAGATTGGAACATTCTCAGGACTACACTGTGGAAATTCAACCTCTGGATTTGAAGCACCCAAAATAAATTTACACAGGTGGGCTACCCCTGGAAACTCTGGGCATGTGAAATTGCTTTACATGTTACTGGGGCTACCTCCTGCTTTGTAAGCAAATGGTTTGATCAACACCCTGGTTACAAAAAATACAGGAACATGTCTAAGAATGCATCAATGGAAAAAATTTCCATAAAGGACTCTGATGTTATGATAATGACATAACTCAGAACCTTTAAAATGACAGGAACCATTGAGGAGTACATTGCAGTATATGAAGACATATGTGATCAAGCTCCAAACATCATCAACTTTGATGAGGCTGGACCACAACTGAACTTCTACAATGGCCTCCCCATTCACATCAGACGTCATTTTGACATGAGCTGTTGCAAGATCCACCAAGACATATTCTTAAAAGGAAAACAAGCTACATAGAGATCTGACAACCTGCATGTAATCAACAAAGGAAAAAAGAGTCCCTCAGCAAAGAAGGATACTTGATCCAAAAAACAGACCAAGCCATCTAATAACCCTCACCTGGGAGGCAGAAATTGTACCACTCAAGTAAATCAAATTAGCACTGATATTATCACTTAGGACATAAAAGCTAAGGGGAGTGCTTAGGTAAGCCGCCCTACCCCATTTTGAAAGACTTGTACAGGGACCAAGATGTGGATTCAATTACCATGATCCAATTACCCTCCAGCAATTCTATGCTGTTTACCACCCAAACTGAAAATAAACTCCTCGCTTATACTTTCTTCTTTTGAAGATATCAGGGCACAGCACTATTTGACACTGGAGAAGACCACTCCCTTGTTGACAAAAAAATTCCAGCCTCATGAGACTACCCACAGTTCAAATTAATGTCAAGTGTCAGGGATCCAGTCTTGGGCGGCCAGCCAGCTGTTTTTGGGGGTAACTTGGGCCAGGGTTTTTGCGGGTAGGGCCCACCACAAGAGAGGAGCTAACTTTAGAAGGTAGGAAGCGGACTTCCCCAACCAAGACCACAGGCTGGCAGCAGGTACAATGGTGTCCACCACCCCGGTGAGGGTGATGTACACTATATCAAAAAGCTTGCTGGTACGGTTGGTTGGAAGGTTGGGTGAAGAAGCTGGCATTGGTTTGGGGGTTAAGGGTGGTTCCATGTAGATATTATAGGCCAGGAGATAATTGAATTTTCCTCTAAATAGTTTGGGTGTAGAGAATATCCACAGGCCTTGGTGGTTGTATCTAATAGCGGATTGGATGCAGGCCAAGGGGTCAAGTTCAAGGATTTTCTCTGGCGTATAGTCCTTGTATTTGGGCTTCAGGGGATACTCAGTGAATTGGACGGGCCCAAAGGGTACACCAGGTGGACAAAAAACTGCGGGCAGTGAGTCAAAAAAGACAGATCTTGAACTGAATTGATGGACAGCAAATACAAAATACAGTAATAGCTGTATAAGCCAAAGTAACATAACCTTTATTTAAAAATGGCAATAAGTTTGGAGTGCGGGGTCCTTGGGTCTATATAGCACCCCACCTTCAAGCTTAGCATTTTCCATGGGGGGTCATCAGGGCATTGGGAAAGGCAGGGCTGGGGTAATTGGGTACTTGGGTCTAAAGGCAGCAAAATGGCGCTTTGCCCGGGAGTTCTTTCATTGGTTGAGACTCCCAATTTAGTTACCTGATTATCTTGCTCTAGCGTTGTGGTCATGGGGCCAGGTTGCAGGCTGGTGCCTCTTCCTTGGGTTGGCTCTTGATTGGTTGCTGGTGTAGACTTCAAACTCATAAAGCTAATAGTTGTTGCCTGGGCGCCTCCATTAGGTGTTGTGATTGGCACTCCACTTAGTGCAATAATTTCTTTGGCTTGATCTGTTTCACTTGATGGGCCATTTTCTTCAGCGTCAGCTTGCAGGGGCTTGATCCCAGAAAAATGCGGGCGGGCGGTCCCTAGGCCCAGCAGCCTGGGGGGATCCAGGTTCAGGGTTTGATTCCTGCTCTTGGGCCTGGAGTTCTAGAGGGGGAGAATTGTCAATCCTGACATCAAGAGAGTTATCATGGCAGATAACAGGTACACACCAGTTACCAGAGAGGCAAACCCATTCTGTGCACAAATAAGAGACATACAGACTACCCTTAGTGGCCCAATCATACCAATCCCCAACTATGATGTTATACTTGGCTTGGACAGGATGAGAAAGACCAAACCTCACATTGACTGGGATACAACTACCCTCACCATACAATGAGGTGAGGTGCACCACCATGTGTATTCAACCCACCTTGATACACTTATAAGAGACCATGTATTTGTGAAAACTACAGAAACAGAAGACAAAAAGGACCCTAGCAATATTGATTGAAAAACCTGCACCTATGAGATTATCCACTTTAAAAATGTAGAGAACTCACACAAACAAGACCCAATTCAACAACAGCCAATACAATAGTTCCCTTACTTTTTCCAAGAAAAGTTACCAGGGCTGCCGCTGACCAAGGCATACAGCACAAAATTGTGTTGCAACCAAGTTTCCAGACTTGCCCACCAATGTATCTTACAATACACAGGGGGCGCTCAATGAGCTGCCCCTTGATGTGTCTAACAACATGAATTAATCTGATGACAATGTTGAACTTCAGGCACTTCCTCCTAATTAGGCGCACCACAAATTTGACCTATTGATCCCTGCACAAGTTATTCCTTGGCTCCAAACCTTACATGGATTATGTCACCATGCTACCCCCTTGTGGCCCAGTGGCTTCCCCATATAGTATATTAATCATGATATTCTACAATAAACAATACCTTATTCTTTTTGTTCTGTCCTTTCTATTGGAATGTTATCTTCCACAATCAAATACTGAACTCTAATTGGTTCAGTTGCAGCAGTGGTAGCAGAAGTAGGTTCACAACCTACCTAAAAAAAATCCCCCCAAGAAAGGACAGAGTACAGGCCATATGGCTACTCCCCATCAAGAAACTTTCCTACCAATCCCCAAGGGGGACATCCCTGATGGGTATGACATCTACCAAGATCAACTGATACTTACAAGCGTGTACAATTGACTCTTCCTTAGGCAGTGTGACACAAGCATCACCCTGCCCCAACCAGACCTTTCTCAACGCATGCTCAATCTTCAGCTTGAATTTTTTGTGGGTGGTGTCAAAGGGGCTGACATTGTCAGTTGGCTCCAATCTACCAAAACCTGCCTCTGTATCTGTCAAGTGCCTGAGCCCATGTGGGTCACTACCGCTTCAAATTACCTTACAGGACTTGTTACACTCTGGTTCATCAACTGGGCCAGCCAAGAAATAGAGGTTACTTGGGTGTTGTTCAGGGACGCTGCAAAGTCCCGCTACAGTGAGACCTTTTCACCCATTGTGGTGGGGACTCCCCTCCTAGCCATTAAACAGATTGATACTGTTCCTGAATACCTTGCCGCCTGGCAACAAGCTCATGCTGCCACCCCAGAAGCTGTGACTATGGGAATGTCATGCTCTTTACCTTGATAGTTAATGGGCTCAAACCCCATATCTGCAAGTGGGTTCCCATAGGTTGCTGCACCTCCATCAACAACTGTTACAAGGCCATTGTGGAGGCCAATAATCAAGCCTCAATGGGCTTCCTCAGGTCCAATAATGCAGCACCCCAGCCTCATCCTGCACCTGGCAGTGCCCACAACCAAGTAGGCTGCTGCCAGTCCCACCAACAAGAAAATGGGGTTAAGCATCCCTGCAAGGGGAAACTCCAGCTAGCACACATTGAGGACCAGGAAAAAGCCTGGGGGTTGTAGTTAAAAGAGGTTCTACAACCCTACTTGACCCTCACTCTCAATCCCTCCTCACAAATAATCCCTGTGATTACAATGTTCACAAAGTTGAAGCCTTTGATGTATTCCAGGTCCACAGCAACAACCCTGCTCTCCAAGCAAGCCACTCTTCAAATAAAGTAACCCACTTGGCCTAACCCTTCTTTTTTTGTGGAAGCACCCACAAACTATTGGTAGATACTGGGGCCAATCACACTATGGTTGACCAGGCGTTTGCTGACTCTCAACAATTAGACCAGATGCCAAGCAGGTTCAAGGCAGTACAAGTGGCTGATTATTGTAGAGTGACAATTACCCATAAGACATTACCCTTCTCTGTGAGAATGGGGAACGTCCAGGTTAAGCTCTCTGGGCCAATCATGGCAGGGCTCAGCCACAATTTCATTGCTGGTCTTGACTGGCTTTGTCACAACCGTCCTTACATTGACTGGGATATGTCTGTAATCACCCTCAATAGAAATGGGGTGTGTTTCCAGATATACCCTTTCAAAATGATTAATTTACTTCACAATACTGTGTTTTTTAGAATAACAGAAACAGGTTTGTATGATTTTAAGGGGGGATATAGACTTTAACCAATTCTCAGTCAAATTTATCCGCGCTGAACTACCTGCAGCCCTCCCCTTGACCATTTCATCTCCACCAGCACTTACCACGCTCCTCAAGGAATATAAGGATGTTTTCAGTGAAACACTGGATCAACTACCACCTCCCCAAGAGATCCATCATGCTGTATAACTGCTAGGGTTGCTTCCCAAAGCACGTCCCCTCTATTATCTAACACCAAAAGAAAATGAGACCCTCTGCCAGCACCTCATAGATGCACTCAGCAAGGGCTTCATCCGCCCCTTGCTCTCGCTCTTACCATACAGGGCTGTGGTCTTCTTTGTAGCCAAGAAAGACAGGTTCATTTTCTTGGTCACAGACTACCGCGCCTTAAATGAGGTGACTGTCTAGAATAAATACCCCTTGCTGTTGATTGACAACCTGTTTGACACGCTTGCGGGTGAAAAGCTCTTTAGCAAGATTGATCTCATCACAGGGTACAACCAGGTCCGCATTGTGCCAGGGGATGAGGCAAAGACTGCCTTCTGCACACGCTACGGGTTGTTTGAGTGTTCTGTCATAAACTTTGGAATGACCAACACTCCCTCCACCTTTGCCATGTTGATGAACAAAGCATTTGAGGAATTGATTATAAAATGTGTTGTTGTGTACCTTGACAACATTATTGTCTTCAGTCAAGGTCAAACCACGCATCTCCAACACCTCTGTGCTGTCCTCAACACCCTTTATAAAAACCAGCTGAAGGACAAGCCTTCCAAATTCAAATTCCTCAATTCAGAGCTTCTGTTCCTTGGGCACACCATCTCTGCCCAAGGAATAAAGCCTGACCCCACCAAAATCAAGCCAATCACAAACATGCCACCCCCTACCAATGTGAGCCAGGTACGTACATTATTAGGCATGGTTGTCTATGTGCACAAGTTTATTCCCAATTGCAGAGAACTGATTGCACCTCTCACTGAGCTTTTAAATACTAAATATTGCTTAAAATGGACTCCTACCAGAGATCAAGACTTTGAGACGTTGAAGCAAAGACTTACAACTGTGCCTGTATTGTGATTCCCCAATTGGAACCATCAGTACAAACTTGAGACTGATGCCTCTGACAGAGCCAAAGGGGATGTGTTACAGGTGGAAACCAACAAAGGTGTCTTCCTCCCTGTGGTATACAAGTCCAGGAAGTTTACTGACTCAGAACAACGTTGCCCTATACATGATAAAGAGTTGGCAGCAATTATGCACTGTGTTGAGAAATGATGCTGTTACCTGGAAGGGGCTACCTTTCCACCCCACGTCCTGAAAGATCACAAGTCACTCCAGAACATTAACATGCAGTGCCACTTGACACGCTGCCAAGAAGGCTGGGTTGAGCGTCTATCCCTCTACCACTTGTGCATTGAGTACAAGCCTGGGAAGGAACTCATCACAGCTGACGCCCTCTCACAACTCTATGTAGCGTCCATCACCGGGGATGATGGCTTGGATCCAGATTGACCAATGTTGTACCTCTGTCCTGAAGCAACTCATTATGAAGGCCTTAACTCATTAACCATCTCTAAGCTAAAGGACGACAAAAGTCAGTTCACCACCAATGCTGACAATGTCTGCCGCCAGGCAGAGATAGGTGAGAAGACACCTTACATTCCCACCACACAACAAGGCAACACCATACTACATTACCAACGTACCTTGGGTCACATCTGAGGATGTAACCTCTTCAAAATTCTGAAACATAAGGTTTGGTGGCCATGTATGCGTCAAGTCATCTTGGACCTCCTTAAAACATGTGTGCTGTGTGAAAAGAACATGTCTAAACCTGCACCCCCAAGTCTGTCCTGCCCATTAAGACCATGGAACACTTTGAGCAGTGGGCCCTTGATATTGTTGGACTCCTCCCCAAAGACAAACTGGGGAAGAAGTACATCATAACTGCCATCAACTACTTCACTTGCTGGCCAGTAGCCTGAGTGACAACAGACCACACCGACACCATCATCACCTTCTTCATTGGTAAGGAAATTGTGGCCTGCTTTGGGTGGCCCAAACGCCTCATCACAGATGGTGGCCCCAAGCTTGTTGGACATGTCATGAAGGCATACTGCGCCAAGAATGCCCTCTAACAAATAGTCACAACTCACTATCATCTGCAAGCCAATGGGTGTGTAGAGCAATTGAATGGTTCACTGGTCCAACTGATTGCCAAGCTCTCAAAAGAGTATCCCAATACCGCGTGGACTGAACACTTACCCACTGCACTACTCATCTTGCACGTGAGAATCAAGAGGGGCACTGGGTTCAGCTCCAGAGCCCTGTCCTTTGGGACGCCTGACAGATTGACAAGAATAGAACAAGGGAAATTAAGGACCACAGTTCCTGGGAAACCTCCCTTGTTGACTACCCCTTCCCTGAGCCAGTGGTGTGCCAAAACCCTAGATGCCAAACACAAGAAAATTGAGGAAGGGACAAAATGTGGCAGAAATTGCAGGATAACAAGAAGCCTTTTCTAAATGGTGGGGGATTACCATTAAAATCCACATAGAATTAATTATTAACCACCAATGTGGCTTTAGATACCGTTTTGTGAAATTTCCAAATGAGATACTAGGGTTAAGTAGAATAATTAACCCCAACTGACTAAAGCCCAAAATAAATGGCCTGCAAGAGAATCAGAGTGTCTTCAGCATGAAATTCAGGGTATTGAGATAGCACAAGAGTTTCAGCTTTGGCAGTAGGAGGAACAGCTACAAGATTGGCAGGCATTGAATTAACATTTGGCAGTGACAACAACAAAGTACTAATGACAGGCCCCCATCTTTCCATAAGAATCTGGCTAAAGATTAAATTATAGGGGATGTAGCACAAAAAGCCATATGGGGTTCCTGTCCACTAGCCCCCAAATTGTGTCCTGGATCATAGCCAGGGACCATCTGGAAGGGGGTGTCTATCTCTAGTAAGGGAAATGTATCTCAGAAATATGTATAGGGGTCAAATGGGCTTTTATTCACTCTCAGAAGGAAGATCCCCTTAGAACCCTTCTGGTATATGACCCAGGGGGAGTCAGAGAAACAATATGGGGTTGTCAATACTTGGAGTCCTCCAACAATATCTTGTACTCCTTATACTTGGTCTTGAACTCCTGCACCTTAGTTTTGGACTTCTGCTCCTTAAACTTGAACCCATGCGCTTTTTCTTGGGCTCCTGCAGTCTTTTCCAGCTCTGGCTCTTTATACCCAGCTCAGCTGTCTTTATCTTGGGCTTTTTCAACTTTAGCTTGGTCTTCAGCTCCTTCTGTAGTCCTCGTGGCCTTTGTAATCCACTTGATCCAGTCCCTGAGAAGCCTCAGATAGCTCCCCCTTTTATAACTCCTTTTCTAAGTCCAAATTCCTTTCTCAGAACTCTTGTCTTTCAAAGCTTAAACTATTCAGTTTTTTTTCCTCTACAATATGTTAAGCTTTAAAACTTACTTCAGCCATGAAAGCCCTGAATTTTTTGCTTCTGCACCTCATTTTTAGGCTTTAACTCTTAAGTTAAAGCCCTCTAAACACTAATTGAATAAACTCCAGCTTGCAGCCAATTATACGTCTTGATTCAACTGTTTTGCCAAACAGTTTTCCTTAATAACTTGCTCTTGACTATGGTTCAAACCCAAGACTGTCTTGCTCTGGGTAAACAACTGCTCCGCGTTTTGAACAATTTTGCCGTGATTCCCGTCATGTTTCCCCAGCAAATCTTGAGCACTTTTGCCTATGTTTTACATAGGGGATTTTCAAACCCTCAATTCTTCAACGTTTCTCTGTATTTCCCCGCATTTTCTTCACTGTTTTTTACCTTCAAACTTACCTGTTGCTCACCTTTTATCTCTCCTAGTTATTCTTGAAAAAATTTGCATACTTGCCTCACAGTTTCTCTATTCTGTTTCTGGCCTCTTTCTGGCTCCTTTCAACTTACTCCAAACTTATTAACTTCACAATTTAAACACTATAAGTCATTTCTTTTCTCTTTTTTTATCTTTTTAACATAATATGTTAATTTATTTTCTCCTAATATTGGCAGTATTAAATCCTTATTTAACTGCTTCTTTTCTTAATATTTCCTCTCCTAAGAAACCAAAATCAGTGTTTTTCCTTCTGAATCCAGCCTGCCTAGTCCTTCTAAGACATCTTCTAGCTCAATAGCTAGCTCTGCACCATCATCTTCTGGCTCTTCTGCCAGTTCTTCAACCATATCTTCTAGCTCTTTAACCCAGCCAGCAATCAGTACATCTTAGTCAACAAACAGCTCCTTCCAGTCAAACAGCTCATTTCATCCATCAGACCTACAGCTTATCCTCACTATGAACCACCTTGGTTCCAAACTTCAACATGAACCAAAAGTCCCTTAACTATTCTTCACTGTGATCAAAGAGTCCTTCTTACTAGTCTTCTCTGCTGATCCCATACTATGAACTACCTCAGTTCTTTATCTCAGTCCCCATTACTAGAACTGTAGATCCAGGCATGAGTCTACATTGAACTGGTGTTTGACTGGGCCCTTGCAAGTGGCAATCCACTTAGGCCATCCAACCATAAATCCTCACAGCCTATTTTGTTGTTTTTACTCACCCAAGTGATTAAGTCTGGGCTTTCAGTTGCAGAGTAATCAGCTTTACTTCCCAGAGGCCTGATTACACTAAGTTCTGCAGCTGCTTCCCCAAGCAACTGCCTTGGTGACACCTCTGAGCAAATTTATGCCCTTCAATGCTCACTCTGGGTTCTCCCCAAAGTTTTCATAGGGACATAGACAAGGACATTCTACCAGTCTGTTAGGTAGGATGCTTGCTTACAGACATCTTGTAAGTTTATCAGGGTTTATAGAGCCCTCAGAGCTCTTCCCCTCCCTGGTAGCCCGTGCTACCCAACAGAGGTCCAGAGCTTACAGACCTGGTAGGCATGTTACCTACCATACTGGCACACTTCTACCCTGGAAGTCCATGTTACCCGCCAGGGTCTAAACATTTTCCAGCCTGAGCAGCACACGCTACCCACCAGGCTGGACCACTCCCCATCCCAAGCAGCTAAAGTTCCCTGCTGAGCTATCTCATTCCTCACCCATAGCAGCCACAGTTCCCTGCTTGGTGAGGACCTTTAGCCCATAGCAGACAATATATCCTGCTGGGTGGGGACATCATCTGCCTTTAGTAGTCCTTTGTTACCTACTAGCCAGGCCTTATCTTCACTAGTAGCCATTATTCCCTACTAGGCCTCTACCTTTAACACATAACCAACCTTTTACTTGGCCAACATTAGCTCTGCCTGCAAACCCACCAAAATGTGGACCATAACAGGCAACTAAAGGATGCATATAAAATAAAGATTATACTAAGGGATAATTATTTTATTGAGTAAATTTTTGGGAGGACTCAACTCTTAAGAGTTGAAACAGTGAAAATTATTCAATGTATATCAAATTTTGACTAAGCAATACTGCCTGAATCCCGAGCTCCTATTCTTTCCACATTGTCAAGTTAGTATCATGTACAGTTTGCAAAAAAAACCTTGAGTGACCAACTTATGATGATCATGCCAATTAATAATCTCATATCTGGTGACCCTCAAATTACATCTATTTATCAATGTCATTTTGCAGGGGGGAATCAGATTCAGCTGGCAGACTGGAGCAGCTGTAACCCATTTTCAATCAACTGTTTGATTCAACTCTGTTAAATTGGTTAATTTTGTTAAAGGTTTTCCAGCTTTTTGAGCCTTCCTACTTGGCTAAATAATTCCCAGCATTATGGAATCTACTGTGACACAAAACACCACAAGGCCAGATATGCTGTAGGTGACCCTGTCTACACCCTCAACCCTAATTCAGCCAAATTAGAACTAATCACTTGGGGCCCTTTAAGGTAGCCACAGTCTATGACAACCATACCTACTAACTTAAAGATGCCCAAGAAAACACCAAGAAGCTCCACCACAATTTCTTGTGCCCCTGCTGTGCTATCCCCACACAAAGGTTGGTCGTGCAGACCTTCCCAGATCTTCCTCAGACTTTGATCCTGTTACCTGACAATAAGCAGGGGGCAAGGGGGGTGTTTCAACCAAGTTTACAGACTTGCCTGCCAAAGTATCTTACAATACACATGGGGCACTTGATGAGCTGCCCCTTGACGTGTCTAACAACATGAATCAATCTGATGACAATGTCAAACTGTGGGCACTTCCTTCTAATTAGGAGCGCTACCAAATTGACCTGCTGATCCCCGCACAAGTTATTCCTTGGCTCCAAACCTTACATGGAATACACCATCATGTCACCCCCTTGTGGCCTGGTGGCTTCCCCATATAGTATATTAATCATAATATTCTACAATAAACAATACCTTATTCTATTCATTCTCGTCCTTTCAATTAGGCTGTTGTCTTCCTCAACTTGAATACTGAACTCTAATTAGTTCAGTTGTAACAATTGCTCTCAGAGGGAAGTGTGCCAAAAGCACAACCCATATACTCTCTCACACACAAGAGGACAACACTCTAAATACCTATCTAGAATAAGCCCTCAAAAAAGGACTAATACAACCCTCTAAATCTTCTTTTGGTATGGCTGTCTTTTTTGTAGCAAAGAAAGATAGAGGACTCTGTCTGGTCACAGACTACAGGGTGCTAACAAGGTCACAATTAAGAACAGGTATCTCCTGCCCCTTATTGATGACCTTTTTGATGCCCTGGGGGTCCCAATTCTTCACAAAAATTGACTTGACAGCAGTTTATCACCAAATCTGCGTTAAGCCAGAGGACATACCTAAAACAGCATTCAGAACTAATCATGGCCCATTTTATTGTGTTTTCCTTAACTTTGGAATAAAAAATTCCCCAAGTACCTTTGTTATCTTTATGAACAAAGTTTTTAAAGATCACATTAGAAAAAGGGCTATTGTCTACCTTGACAATATAATCATATACAGCCCAACTAAGGAACAACACTGTAAAAATGTCCACCTGGTCCTCCACACCCTTTAAGATAACCAAATCATAGCCCAGCCCTCAAAATGTGACTTCTTCTCAAAAGAACTCCCATTTTTAGGACACATTATCAGCAAGGATGGAGTGAAGCTAGACCCAGAAAAGATATGTACCATAACCAATATGCTGGCACTGCAAGATAAGAGTGAACTTTGTACGTTCCTGGGAATGGTAGCCTATGCTAGGAGATTCATCCCTGACTGGGGCGCCTTGACTTCCCCTTATCCACAATTCCAGTCAAGACAACAAAATTTGTATGGACACTGTTAAGAGATTAACACTTTTGACAGTTAAAAGAATGTATGGTTGCTGCTGCTATCTTGCAATATTCAAGTTATGAAAAAGTGACCAAAATAGAAACTGACACCCCCAGTTATGTAATAGGAGGAGCACTCCAAATTGAAACTGCATAAAAGGACTTTCTCCCTATAGCATATGAATCAAGAAAGCTATCTGATGGAGAGCAAAGATATCCAATATATGACAAAGAACTGATAGATATTGTCCACTGTCTAATGAAGTGGCAATGTTATCTGGAAGGTTAACATATATTCAAAGTGCTAACCAACCACAAGCCATTGGTATTCTTTAAGACTGAATAACACTTATCTAGACAACAAGCTAAATGGATGAGCCTCATACAGAGATACCACATGATAATTGAGTATAAACCAGAAAGTAAATGCTTACTGCAGATGCCCTATCAAGGCTATACCATAAACACCATCTATGCATTGATGGAGGCCCTGATTGGTCCATGTTAATAATGGGAATTCTCATAGAGGGATTCCCACCTGGTACACTAATAGACATCCAAGAGAAAGTCCTCAAGTACAAATATTGTTCAAAAACGTATATAGTACTCTACACCACATATTACAAAGTGATAATACTGTACCCTACATCCTGTCAACACAAAAGATTGACACCATCCTTTGATACCACAGTGATCTGGGACACATCCATAATAGGAACTTGCATGGATACCTTAAGACACTGTCAAGGATCTGGATGTACAAGCATTCTGGCTGCCGCCAACTTACTTAACATCCAGTCATTGCCCGATTTGGTGCCCTTCCAATATACAGTTTGATATACCAGGAATGGCAACCAAGCAATATCACATGACTGTCCAAGTATCCAGTGGCTTGAACTCATCTAGCACATGATCAACCTCTAGGTTTGAGCCAACTAAATCTCTGCCACAGCCAAATCTATATAATTCTAAAATATTATACAATAAAAGATACTTCTCTTCTTTCCTAATTCCATATTTTAAGCTTCCTCAAAAAAAGCTCCTTATCACTGGTAGCAGCTACAGTTTTTGACCACGCCCATGAAAGAGAAAATGACTGACCAAAACCTGCCCACCTTTGCTCACGTACTCAACCAGGCCACATCCCAGGATAACTGGAAAACGGACTTCTGCGCCCACAACATCAACAAAGATATACTTAGTGGATGCAACGTATTCAAAGGTCTGGTTATGCCCAAAGCATGTGCCAAGATTATTCAATACAGTTACTCTCTTTAACCACAAACAAACGCAATACCACCTATCACAGGTGAAGTTAACAAAACCAAATACATTGATATTGACATGTTCTTTGGTAAAAACAAAGAAAACTTCATCAACTGGCTAGATCACTCAGCCGCCAAACTCTGCGCCAGCTGCATTCCCCATGAGAAATGGGTCCAGGAAGCCAGCAAGTGCCTGTACAAGACCGCAGCTAACTGGTTTGCCACCTGGGTTGGCTCACAAACTGACAACCAGCTTGACAACTGGGAAGAGTTCAAAGCAGATATCACCCACAATTTCCGTGTCACTGAATTCCTCCAAGATATTGCAATGCAGCTCAGCAATCTTCCTCAGAAGACCACTATTGTAGCTTACGCCAACGAATTCAAGGAAATATGTTGCAAAATCCAAAACCCAGATCAAGCTGACAACATACATACCAGAGCATCATTCATCAACAAAATGAAACCCTCTGTTGCTGCCCTCATCTGTCCAGAGGCTAACACCTCCATGCCCGCGCTCGTTGCAGAAGCCAAGCATGCAGAAAAACGCGCAAACATGGAATATGCTGCACGCAACAGCAATTGCTCCTCAAACAGCAATGGCAGAGAAAACTCCAATGGCAATAAATGCCAAAATACCAACCATAGTAGCAGAAACTCTAATTCCAACAATGGGTATTGCAGCCAAAGCGCAAACCGCTCTGGTCCCAAGAAAGAGGACACCACCAAAGTTAACAACGCTGAAGCAGCAACTTGCTATGAATATGACCCCACATTCTCTGACCTCAAAGGACTCAAAACAGAAGAACAGGGAAAAGAGGAGGGGAACAGTTTTAAGTGCCCCTGTCTCTCCTCAACCTGACAAGAAACTTTACCAAGGCACAAACTTATCTGCTTGCATCCCATGTGATCTGCAATCCTCCATTTTTATGAACATAAAAATTAAAGATTGCTCACAACTTCTTGTCTATCCATGCACTTAAAAATCACATACACATAAAATTTTATTCAACTTTGGTGCACAACACACTATGATTAGCAAACCTTTTGTAACCAAGTACAAAATACCAGTTGTCAAATAAAACTTAAAATACTCCAGAATGGCAGATAAATCAAAGGTTCTACTCAAAGGCAAAAAAACTCCCTTCAGAATTGACCTCCAAGGCATATAAATGTCCATCAAAGGACTTGTAATGAACAACATAAATACAACATTGTAGCAGGCATGGACTGGTTCACCCGAGTGAACCCCAGTGTATGTTGGAAAACAAAAACCATGACCATCAAACGCAACAGAGTCAATTTTAACATCCTCAAAGAACCCAATGACCTCATTCTAAGAGACACAGTATTTGTCCAGGTCATAAACCAAGACATTTCAGAACGTCTAACCAAAGATAGTACCCTCCACATAATGAGGTACACTGAGTTCAATAATATGCAAACAACCAAAATCTAATGCCCAGAACTTGTGGCACTCCTAAATGAATACGCCCATGTATTCAAAGAAGAACTCACAGAGTTACCCCCCCCCCCAAACGGGAGGTCAAACATGGCATCAACTTATGTAAAGCTATGCCTAAACCTGCACCCCTCTAAAGACTCTCCCCCATGAAGACCCAAACCCTAAAACACATATTGAGGACAACCTAGCTAAAGGCTTCATCCGCCCGTCCAAATCCCCATGGGGGCAGCAGTATTTTTTGTAAAGAAAAAGGAAGGCACTCTACATCTAGTAACTGACTACAGAGCACTAAATGCAAGCACAGTAAAGAATAAATACCCTCTTCCACTTATAGAGGATCTGTTTTTAAGAATCTCAGGCACCAAATTTTTCTCCAAAATTGACCTCACCTCAGGTTACAACTAAGTTGAAGTAAAAGAAAAGGACATACCAAAAACCACATCCTGCACGCAATTTGGATCCTTTGAATGTAGAGTAATGAACTTTGGGATGACCAACGCTCCCGTGAAGTTTTTAGCCATGATGAACCAAGCACTAAACAGTCACTAAAAATACATTATGCTATTTTGACAATATCATCATATTCTCAAAAACAAAAGAGGAATACCTCACCATGTCTGTGAGACACTTGATTGACTTGCAAAGCACAAACTTTATGCAAAACCAAGTAAGTGCCAATTTATGGAAAATGAACTCCTGTTATTGGGCCACATTGTCTCTGACAGTGGTATCAAAGCAGACCCAGATAAAATAAAAGCCATAAATAACATGCAACGCCCCACCTCCGTTAAACAAGTTATATGCTTTCTTGGTATGATAGCTTACCTAAGGAAATACATCAAAGACTGCAGAAAACTAACTGCACCAATCAATGACTTAACCAAGGGTAATGCCAACAAGAAATTCATCTGGACTCCAGAATGTGACAAGAATTTACATTTATTAAAACAAGCTCTGATTGAAGCACCAATCTTGCAATACCCTAATAACAATGATTGCTACAAGCTTGAGTCAGATGTCAGCAACACTGCCATTGGCGCAGTCCTGCGCATCTGCCAGCCAGGGCAGCAAGACTTCTTGCGAGTATGTTACAAAAGCAGAAAACTAACCAAAACTGAGCAGAGGTACCCAATACACAATAAGGAATTGCTAGTAATATATCATGCATGCAAGAAATGGAGATTTTATCTAGAAGGACATTTAAACGTCCAAGTACTAACTGACCATAAATTCTTAATCTACTTTAAAACTCAGAACACACTTGCACAGCAACAAGCCAAATGGATGTCCCTGTTAGAGCAGCTCAATTTGGACATCCAATACAAAAAGAGGGCAGAGCTGGTCACGGCTGATGCTCTCTCTAGACTATGTCAGCCCAGAGAGGATCACCCTGACCACCTGGACCCTGACTGGTCAAACCTATGCAATACTGAGTATAAAACCAAAGGGAAAGACCCCTCAACACATCAACTAACCCACAATACATTAGTAATAAATGAAAAGTATTTCCATTTATTAAATGGCACTGTATACCAGATAATCAATGATAAACATGTTCCCTATATCCCACTTGCATAAAGAGTTGACATCATATTAAGACATCACTGCCTACTAGGACATACAAAGGCTAACAACCTATACTTCATGTTAAAAGAGATAGTATGGTGGCCCAATCTCAAACAAGATATAATTGATGTTCTGAAAAAGTGCACAGTGTGCAAGAAATACACCAGCAAAAAGGCTCCCCAGCCAACGGTCAACCCAGTACCTGACCCTGAACCATTCAAAGTTTGGGGACTGGACATAGTGGGTCCCTTCCCAGAAACAAAAACAAATCAACATTTCTTAATTATAGCCATCAACTTCGCCACATGCTGGCCCATCTTCTGGGCAACAAAGGACCATAAACCAATTCATTAACAAAGCAATCATAGCCAACTACAGCACCACAGGCTACATCATAACTTATGGAGCAACCAAGTTATCAGGTCATGTAGTAAACAATAACTTAAAATCCAAAAACATTAAACATTCCACAACCTCTCCATACAGGCCACAGGCCAACGGCAGAGTAGAATGCCTAAACAGCAGCCTTATAAGGATCCTAGAGAAAATAATGGATGGCAAAGCCAAAGACACATGGCCACTATACGTGAAACATGCATTACTAGTATCCTGAGTCTGCACCAATCAAGGAACAGGCCACTCACTGTTTGAGCTAACCTACAGATATAAACCAGAAATAATTACCCGCAACAAGCAGCCATACGTAAAGATCCCCCCAGGGAAACCCCCCCACAGTAGTACAAGTACCAAATCTACAACACATATGCCTCAAAGCCAAAATAGCAGAAATAAAAAGGCTCAAAACACAAAAGGTAACCTTCATAGAGAAACCACTTCCCATCAACTCCCCTGTATGGGTTCTAGCTGACAACAGAAAGAAACTATACTCAGTACACAGGGGACCAGGAAGAATCATCAAGTACAGACCAGATCACAACACCTATCAAGTAAAATTCCAAGGTTCCAAAACCCCAATTGTCAAGAAATATCACAGAACCTGTCTCTGCCTTAGTAAAGGAGAACACTTGACCAGACTGGTTCCAACTAGTAAACAGCTCCAGGAGCATCAGGTGGCAGCCGTGAAAATGAAGCCCCCTCCTGATGCACCAGAGTACCCCCTTAAGGGGGTGTTGAGGGTCTGGATGTACAAGCATTCTGGCTACTGCCAACCTACTTAACATCCGACCATTGCCCAATTTAGTCCCCTTCTAATATACCGTTTGACATACCAAGAATGGTAACCAAGCAATATCACCTGACTGTCCAAGTATCCAGGGCTCAAACCCATCTAGCACATGACCAACCCCTAGGTTTGATCCAACTAAATCCCTGCCACAGCCAAATTTATATAAGTCTAAAATATTATCCAATAAAAGATATTTCTCTTCTTTCCTAATTCCATATTTGAAGCTTCCCCAAAAGGCTCTCTTTATCAACATGCTAATGGTGGCCCAACATGCTAGACAACATCAAGGAATCAATGGATCAATGTGAAGTCTGTGAAAAGCATGCCCACTCCAAGGCACCCCCCAAGTCGGTAATATCAGTGTCAATCACCCAACTTTTCAAAGTGTTGTCACTGGATATTGTGGGACCAATGCCCAGCAACAACAAAGGCAAAAAGTATATTATAATAGCTATCAACTATGCAACTAGGTGACCTGTAGCACAAGCCACAAAAGAACACAAAGGAAGTTATGTAAGACAATTTATTGGCAAAGAAATCATAGCTAGGTTTGGGAAACCCAAGCTCCTAATCATGGACAGAGGAGCCAAACTTAAGGCTATTTTCACCAATATCTACCCTTCTAAAAGTGGAACAAAAAACACCATTGCCAGTCCCTATCACCCACAAGCAAACAGAAGAGCCAAAAGACTAAACAGTTTTCTTATAGAAGCTCTCAGTAAACTGTCTGCCAACAATCCAAAACTTTGGGCTGTCATGCTCCCAGCAGCACTTATGGTGTGCAGAACACAAGTCAACCGCAATACAGGCAAAAGCCTGTATGAATTTTTCCATGAGCAAAAATCCACCATTGTCAGTACTAAGTTAGGACCACAATTACTCCTGCCTAAGAAAGTACCAACCAACAATGACTCTGACCTTCAACACACCAGAAGAGACCAGCAAGACAAGAAAAAGGAAAGGGTTGAGAGAGAAGCAATCCCCTTACAACAGGAACAATTTCAAGTCAGGGATAAAATTTGGGATGTTAATCATGCTGCACACAAATCAGACCCAGGGCTATGGGGACCAGGAATTGTCATGGAGGTCAAACCAAGCAACACTTACCTTGCCAAAGGGATTGGCGCTTGTACTGAACTCAAATGTATGCACCATGACCAACTCTACCTCTGCAAAGCAAGAACAGCACAGCACAATTCTAGACTTCCTGTCCCCAATGCAAAACTGGAGCAACACCAAGCCCCCAACACTCTCAAGAAAATTCCTAAGGTTCCACCTTCCAGCACCCCAGGGGGAGAATGCTGCAACATCTTTGATTACTCCCTCTTAGGAAAGTAATTCCCTGAGTGATTCCCCAACTAATCATTAAGTTGGTGGCACTCTTATCAATTGCCCATCTATCACGGGGACCAACCCTTTCGGGTCTTAAGTGGAACACTACTTGGACAAGCCTTGTGACCGCCATGACGTACATGGATGGTATGAGGCTTCTTGTGATACTATATAATACTCTAAACTCATATAAAATAAGGTGTCATTCTCTTCTTAATTTTCCCCTTTGTCTTTTTTATTATACTTCTAAGAAGTATATACTTGACATTTACATCATCCTAAAACAGGGCAAAAAGGTAATATACTTTATCTTGTTGCAATGCCCAGGCTGCTAACTCCTGCTTAGCTTGAACTACAAGTCTTTTGTCATAAAGACTTCTGGCTGAGTGCTCTTCTATTTCAATATAGTAGAGCACAGCTCAACAAAAATCTTTTGATCTTCAAGCCCCAAACCTGCTACCCTTACCTGTTAAGAGCAGCATAGTCATTTTTCCATTGCCGCCCCAAATCACTGTTAACAGAGTGTATATTTTACACTGATGTTTGTGTTTTGTTTGCATCTGAGCTCATTCTTCTTACAGATGAGTTAATTCTGCTTATTGCCATAGCTTTGTAAACTACAGTGTCAGGCAATAAGCTCATCTTGAAAAATAGCCTTGGCTTTGGGCCAAAGATGGTCTTAATTAAGCAGATTGGTTCCATATAAGGCAAAGCCTTACTGAGGTTGACCTCATAGTCTTTTAGTATCTTATAGTCTAAGGTGATCTTATTGTGTTGATCAGGTTGGATTATAATCTGATATTGAATATGCTTTCCAAGGAGATACATCTACTAAAAAAGGTGCATTGTTTGAAGAAAATAGTGTTGAAATTAATTTGTAATTGGAAGGGAGGATGTTAGGGAGTTTCTTTTAAACACATCATTTGAATCGATTTTCAAGAGTGATGTAATAAGAGAAACGTGTGAAAGGTCTTGTTTTATCATTTGTACTATAATGAAGCTGAAATCAAATTCAAGTGAGCCCTTTATTTCAATTAATTTCATGATCTCTCAAGCCAGTGTATCTCTATTTTTATACTGAATCTATTGGGTTCAGTTGGGATACCTCCATTTCTAGCAATAGCTTAATATGTGACAAAAAAATCAATTCTGGGTCTACACTTTTTAATGATATCAAAATTAAAGCGTATAATATTCTCCAGTATGTTTAAACAAATAACTTTTGGATAGAGTTATCATGTACATATTAGAATATAATCTTTTATCACATAATTCAGAATTATTATTGGTCTCTAATTAAAACCATCAGTAGTTCGAATAAGCTGATAAACCTTGGAAAGTATTCTATCTTTTTTTGACGAGTGAAGAATTGGTATACCCTTGATAAAAATAAATAGACAGTCTTTATCATACATTGTCGATTGGGGGGCTTTCTATCAGCTGTGTTTATAAATGAAGTTGATATCAAATCCTTATATCTACATTGAATAGTTCACTTTTTAAATAGAATAGTAAATCTTTTGAATGTTAATATTTGATTACATGTGGTTTTACTTAACATTGTACTTCAGCTTGAGTGGATCCTGAAGAACAATGATTTTGCCATCCAGAATGGTTGGTCTACCTGAATAAATGAAATCTGACCAAATTCAGCTAGGTTGCTTGAGTATTGGATCGATTCTGGCCCTTCTCTGACGAAAGTCAAATAGCTTTCACTAAGAGCAATCTCATAATATTGGAAGCTCAACCTTCCTATAGATCTCTAATCAAACAAGTAATTTCACAATTGCCCATTTTATTTGATACACTTTTATCGAATTAGAAAAAATTATTGCTGCTTTTAAATTTAAATCTGGCTTACATTTTATTTTCTCCCTCAATGTAAAATAAGCTCTTAGATCTGCCTTTGACAACTTTACAGATTGAAAATAGTTTCCCGCAAAGGGCTTAAAAACATATAACCAAATTATATCTTTAATCTTCTGAAGGTTGCCCTTATCATTTTTTATCTCTTGACTTCAAAGCTTGTTTCACTCTCGGAAGCAGCTAAGTCACCGACGTTCTTGCATAGCTGTTGAATTCAGAACCTCTGCACTCCTTTGACCAGGTTGCATTTTTATTAGAGCAAGCATATGCGTGACTTGGTTTCGTTATCGAAATTGAGCTTCATTTTCTCATTAGATCTTAACCTTGGCTATTTTCTAAAATCAAATCTTTTTTAAAATGAGTGAATTTGTAGCTCATCTATTGTCTGCTAGCTAATGTCTGGAAAGAAGAAAGTGGAAGACCTTATAGATGACGATGATGACGAAAAGAAGGAAGATGGTGGCGGTGATAAAGGATATAGTTGGGAAGAGGAATTCAAGCGGTCCTGGGAGGTTGTCCAAGAAGATGATTCAGGCTCTTTGAAATCTTTAGTTGCCACTTTACAACAGCAGCTTAAAAAAAGAAGGTTAGTTTAAGATGACACTGTTATTTTCAAAGTGTTGCCAACTCGTGGTTTTTATTTTGTTGAATGCACGAGGTCAGTGTAATTATGCCAAATCAAGACTGTTGAAACTTGTATGTTATACATAATCCCTTGGGCTTAAAAGATTTAAATCGGCATAGGAAAATAATAGTTTTTAAACAAAGCTCAATGCACCTTTAATAGGCTCCAGCGAGACACATCCATTGTGCAAAGGGGGATAATCCGGCATCTTTTTGTGATAATTGACTTGTCAGAAGCCATGGCTGTAAAAGATATGCGTCCTACCCGCATTGGCTTGACAATGGCTTATTTAGAATCCTTCATAATTGAATACTTTGATCAGAATCCAATCTCCCAACTTGGAATTATAACAACGAAGAACGGACTTGCAGAAAAAATATCTGAGCTTGGGGGTAATACATGCTCTTGCTTTAAACTGATTATTAAGGAAACCCCATGGAGCATATCAAGGCTATTAAAATGAAGGCCAACAGAGAAACAAGTGGAGAGCCTTCTCTTCAAAATGCTTTGTTCTTGGCCAAAAGCTCCTTAATGTAAGTTGTTTGATGAAATTTCATTAAGACAGTAAGACATGTGCCACTCCATGCCTCACGCGAAATCCTTTGTATATTTGGGTCACTCACCACCTGTGATCCAGGGAACATTCATGATACTGCCGACGATCTCAAAAGGCTGGCCATCCGCTGCTCGGTAATAGGACTAGCAGCTGAGGTTCAAGTATTTAAATCTCTTTGCAATGTCACTAAAGGTGAGTGTTTGTTGTGTATGCTAAAATAGCAGGCCTCTACAGCGTCGCCTTCAACGAGCACCATTTCCGCGATGTGCTTTTCGACATGACACATCCTCCTGCAGTTGGTGCCGATCAAAAGAATGCCACAACCTTGGTGATGATGGGCTTCCCAAAAAAGTGTGAAGAATCCGATACATCTCTATGTGCTTGGTACGACAAAGACTTGTGAAACTGACCTTTTAGCCATACAGAGCCGCTCTCGTCTGGGTTTAAATGTCCTAGGTGCGCCGCAAAGATATGTGAACTTCCCACTGAATGCAACATCTGCAATCTTACCCTAATTTCAAGTCCTCATCTGGCTAGATCATATCACCATCTTTTCCCCATCGAAAACTTTACTGAACTACCCATTTCAAGGTATATTTATCTTAGACAAACGACTAATTGGTTTAGGATCAAGCAGAAAGCTTGTTCTGGCTGCAATAAAAAGTTTCCCACCATACCGTCACCTCAAGACTCGCAAAAACCACGCAACTCGGATGCTTCAGAACATTATCAGTGCCCCAAGTGCAACCATGAGTTCTGCCTAGACTGCGATCTTTTCATACACGACTCCCTGCACAACTGTCCTGGCTGTACGATGGTTTAAGCTTTGTGAGTGCTGTTCAGTAACCCGCCATACAATACTTGTATATAGCAGTAAAGTTGCACGTTAAGATTATGTATTTTCCCTATTCTGACTCTGATAGAACCACTAATGTTAGACTCGGATGGTTGCTTCTAGGCTTGCAGATTGGTTAATGCTGATAGCCAGCAGACTCAATGTAAAAGATTTATCCAAGTTTCCTATCAGAGTATACATTTCACTTGTCGGTCAACCCTTTGCTTAGATATAATATATAAGCAGCTCTTTCTGCCAACAACTTTAACCAACCTTTTTCAAGGCTTAAATCTTGATAAAAATTCATGGCACAGCCTGGTTTGATCAGATTAGGAACCTGGATTTGAACTTTCATATCACCGTTCTTAAAGTTTTCTGGGTTTGATTTGGATATGTCGTAACTGTGCTGTTTTAGCAGCGTTACAAGGGGGAAAATATTGGAAACTAGATAATTATCCTTATTTAGTGATAGAGATTATATAGTTGTAGTGAATCATCTTAAGAGGAACATGATTATGTAGATCATAGAGTTGGATGGTGAAGAGGGATGGCTTGTTTCTGGTAATGAGTCAAGAACAAATGATGATCCCATATGGTGGATGACTCAATTTAGCACATGTTGCTAATTCTGGGAATTTGAGTCAGCTTCCTTGTTTGAGCACAGGTCACAGGGAAGTCGGATTACGGGTCATGAACCTGCATAGCAGAACCTTGTTGGTGGGTTGATCCTGCTGTTTTGACACCCCCCGGCTGAAGGTCAGCCTCGTCTGGAGGGAGGTCATCAGGGAGGTTGCCAGGAGCCCGGGTGCCATGCTGGACTAATTGCTGCTCGGTTGCAGGTAGTGTGGCCTCTCACTGCTTCTGCTGGGCCTTACAAGGCTGTAACCAATTGTGGTGTAGGACTTTGTCTTTCTTGCGTTTGCTGAGTCCTTGTACTAGGTAAGTGTTGACGTTGTTTACCTTTAGTATGATGGTGGGGCCCACTTTCTTGGGCTGTAGCTTGCTTTTGTCTGCATTCATTACCCAGACCTTATCCCCAACTTTATGTCTGGCGTAATAAGAACAAAAATGTCCTAAAGACCTCTTTCTTCCTTCTCTAGCTGATCACTGTTGGCTCGTACTACTTGGGGTGCTGAACAAGGATGAACTTTGTTGGGTGTTTCCAACTTTGGTCCTGTAAGGGCTTGGATGATGTTTGGTTGTGTGCCATATACGAGCTCAAAGGGGCTCTTCCCAGTGGATCTGTCCACCCAGGTGTGGCATACAAGGAGTGCAGTAGGTAGTTGCTTGGCCCAGTCCTCAGGTCACCCAGCCGTGAGCTTGGCAAGGGCTTGTACTAGGCTACCATTCAATTGCTTAACTTGGCCATTGGCCTGAGGATGGTAGGGTGTGGTTACAGTATGTTTGACTCCATTTTTTGTGAGATAAATGCTGGTGCTTTCTGAGGTCAATTCTTTGCCTCTGTCTGTGATCAACAATTTGGGTTTACCAAACTTGCTGATGATCTCTTGCCAATAAAGTGTTGGATGGTGTCGCCAGTATGTGTCTTCACCGCTTGCGCTACCAGCCAGTGATTGGCAAAGTTGATGGTGGTGATATGCTTTTTGTTGTTATGTTTTCCCAGCATTGGCCCAACAATGTCAAGGGCCCACACCTTGAAGGGTAGCTGAGAGCAAATTGGCAACATGGGCTTTGGGGGTATCACTTTTTGCAACCTTTTTGCATACTTCACATTGCTTGAGGACCTCTTGTACATCTCAGTACAAGGTTGGCCACCATGCCTTGTGTTTTAGGAATTCATAAGATCTTGGCTCTTTGTATGTCCCAGGCCTCAATGGTAATGTAGGATGGTGTTGACCCTTTGATGTGTGGAAATGCACAGGATAGAGCCTCCATCGGTCATTTTTTGATGTAGGGTGCCATATACATCAGTGAAGAGGTGCTTGTTTTTGATGACAGTCTCTTTAGTGATATTGGTGGTACCCGACAGGAAACCCTCATCCTTGGTTCAGAGTACCAGGAGAGGCCTGTCAGGGTCAAGCCCATTTTTGCCTCTTGTGGCTTGGATGTACAGTCAGGAAAGGGTGTCAGCCATGATCAACTTGGGCCCTGGCTTATATGGAATGTTCATGTTGAAACTTTCCAGGAACGCCATCCAGGGTGCTTGGCGCCTGGATAAGTTGGCCTGGGATTTGAAGTAAATTAGGGACTTATGATCTGTTAGAGCAGTGAATTCTTCCTGGCGCTTCAGGTAGCAGCGCCACTTTACAAGGCAATTGACAATGGCCAGTAGCTCTTTGCTGTGAATTGAGTAGCAACACTCACCATCAGTTAGCTTGCGCAACTTGTAAGCCACAGGGAGGAAATCACTGCTATCTGTTTTGATTCTAAGTACACCTCTGATGAAAGCATCTGAGGCATCAGTTTCCATCTGATAATATCCATCTTGGTTGGGGTATTGCAGGATGGTGGTGGACGTCAGTTTTTCCTTGAGGCGGCAGAAACAAAAGTTTTGTTGCAAAGTCCATACAAACTTGGATTTGATGCCTGTATTGTGGATAAGGGGGCTGTCAGGACGCCACAGTTGGGTATGAACCTTTGGACGTAGGCTATCATCCCTAAGAAGATGTGGAGCTCTGCTTTGTCCTTGGGTGATGACATCTTGCAGATAGCTTGCATATTTTGTTTGTCAGGTTTGATGCCATTTTTTGACACTATGTGCCCAAGGAACAGTAACTGTTTGCGGAAGAACAGGTATTTAGATGGTTTGGCCAATAGTTTGTGCTGTGTCAGTGTTTTGAAAACTGCTTCCAAGTCTCTGTGATGTTGTTCTACTGAGGGGCTATACACAATTATGTTTTCTAGGTATACCAGTGCATGTTTGCCAATGTGGGGGGGCAAAGACCTCATTCATGAAGATAATGAAGGTCAATGGTACACTTGTCATCCCAAAGTTGAGCACAACACATTTGTAGGAACAATACTTGTTGCAGAAGGCTGTCATGGGTATGTCTTCTTCTTTGATTCATATTTGATTGTAGCCTGCTGTTAGGTCAATTTTGGAGCAGACAGTTGCCCCACCCAAGGCGTCAAAAAGATCATCAATAAGTGGGAGCAGGTAGCAATTCTTGATGGTAACCTTGTTTAGTGCTTGGTAGTCAGCAACAAGTCTAAGGGTTCTGTGGGGTTACTGTCCACCAGTCCCCAAAGCGTGTCCTGGGTCATAGCCAGGGACCGGCTGGAAGGGATTGTCTATCTCTAGTAAGGGAAAATGTATCTCAGAAATATGTATAGGGGTCAAAATGGGCTTTTATTCACTCTCAGAAGGAAGATTCCCTTATAAACCTTCTGGTATATGGCCCGGGGGTCAGGGAAACAATATGGATTTGCCAATACTTGGAGTCCTCCAACAATATCTTGGACTCCTTGTACTTGGTCTTGGACTCCTGCTCCTTAAACTTGGACTTCTGCGCCTTAGAATCAGACTCCTGCGCCGCGCTTAGGACCCAGCTCCTTATTCTTGGGCTTCAGCTCTCTTTATAGCTCCAGTGGCCTTGTTATTCCACTTGTATAAGACCAAGCAAGCTCCTGCTGGTGATCAAAAGGCTTCCAAAAACAACTCAGCAGAAACTCAAAAGACCCAGAAAAGACCCTGTAACTTTCCAGCCAGCCACCTTCTTATAGTGTCCTTTTCCCAACGGTTCCTTCCTTTAAAATGGCTTTCTTCAGAAGCTTAAACCATTGCCGCTCACTTTTTCCTATAATAACTTAAGCTTACATACTTACTTTCTCAAAAGCTTAAAGTATTTATTCATTATTTACTTGCTTATACTTTAAGCTTTTGGCTTCCAACCAATCATTTTCATCAGGAAACCTACCAGAACTCAACCAATGAATGCAGAGCGCAGAAATAGACCATTTCTGAGGTTCCACTGGTATCCAACTAAGAAATCAATTTCCATTGCTCAAGCTGCTCAAATTGACAACTCTTTGTGCACCCAAGCGTTAATCGGTCCATTATTCTGGCACCAGTCTTCTCTGCATTCAACCTGAACCAATTTAAATAGTAGAATACTATTTAAATTATTTTTTTGGTCCTCTTCAACGTTTTAACCATATATTTACTAATAAAGTAAAGTCAAAGGAAAATGTCCCACCAAAACAAATTTATATCCAGCTCTCATAGCAACATACCTTCATCTATCCTAGGAACTTAATAAATAAATATCTTACCCACACTTCTATCCACATTACTTCTTGATTTTACTACTAAACCAAGGCAAAACATTCCACATTTTCCCACTTTGGCAAATCAATTAGGCAAGTTATTGGCTCATTTCTCTGGACCACCAGTCCTTCACCATCATCTTCTGGTTCTTCAGCCAACTCATTTCAGTCTCCAAGCAGCTTATTCCATCCATCAGATCTACAGCTACTCCTTAATCCTGATCTCTTGGTCCTCTGGCTGCTTCTGCATTATGATCAGCCATTCCTGCATCATGACCAGCTAGTCTATCAACTAATACTCACTAGGAACCACCTTGGTTCCACCTGCACAATGAATCTTTTTTGGTTCCAAACTTCAACATGAACCAACAGTCCCTCAAATAGTCTTCACTGTGATCATGCAGTCCTTCTTACTAGTCTTCTCTGCTGATCCTGAACCACCTCGGTTCTTTATCTCAGTCCCTGTTACCAGAACCTGTAGACCCAGGCATGAGTCTACCTTGAACTGGCGTTTGACTGGGCTCTTGCAAGTGGCACTCCACTTAGGCCATTTAACCATAGATCAATGGGCATGCATTGTTTTTACTCACCCAGGTGATTAAGTCTGGGCTTTGAGTTGCAAAGTAATTAGCTTTACTTCCAAGAGGCCTGATCACACCAAGTTCTGCAGTTGCTTCCCCAAGCAAACTGCCTTGATGACACCTCCAAGTAAATCTATGCCCTCCAATGGTCACTTTGGGTTTCCCCTAAAGCTCTCATGGGGACATAAATGAGGACACCCTACCAGTCTGTTAGGTAGGATGCTTGATCACAGACCTTCTGTAAGCGTATCAGGGTATGTAGAGCCCTCAAAGCTCTTCCCCTCCCTGAAAGCCTGTGCTACCTTCCAGGGGTCTAAAACTTATAGCCCTGGTAGGCGTCCCCTACCATGCTGGCACAAACCTCTACCCTGGCAGCCCGCATTACCCGCCAGGGTCTAAACATCCTCCAACCTGAGCAGCAAACACTACCCATCAGGTTGTATCACTCCCCACCCCAAACAGACAAAGTTCCCTGCTGAGCTATCTCATTCTTTGTCCCAAGCAGCCACAGTTCCCTGCTGGGTGAAGACCTCTAGCCCACAGCAGCCAATATCTTCTGCTGGGTGGAGACAACATCTGCCTCTAGTAGTCTTTACACCTACTAGCTAGGCCTTACCTTCCCTAGTAGACATCATTCCCCACTATTTCTCTACCTTCAACAATCAACCAAACTTTTACTCAGCCAACATTAGCCCCGCCTGCAAACCACCAAACATGTGGACTGTCACAGTGCCTGTAGGCAGAGCTCTTTGTACGTGTGGGTGAGTTCCTTCACTTTTCCATTCTGGCTCAAGTTCTTTACTTATTGTATGATAATGAGGGCGGTGTCCTTCATTACAAATCTTGCCAAGAAGTCCCACTTAAAAGTGCATCAATTCTTCTTGGTGTGGTCTTCATGTCATTTTTTGCACTACATATCTGTGTCATGTGTAAGGTGGATGAATATCTCTGCAATCCAGAACCGTTGTGGGCATTCCATTTGCGCCAGTTTGTTCTATGCCAATTGTATCCTTGCTACGGCATTGTCATTGTTGGCCCCAGCAAATGATTCCAAGGCAGCACTTCAAAGACCTTGGGCTACATGGATGGGCATGATGCTCTCGTCTGTCACTTACGGGGTGGTGGTTGTAACAGAAATCACGGGATAATAAGAATCAGTATCCATGTGGTGGGGAATCACCCACCAAATCCACATTGAGTTAATGATTAGCCACCATTGCAGCTTTAAATACCTTTTTGTGAAATTTCCAAATGAGATACTAGGGTTAAGTAAAATAATTAACCCCAACCAAAGTATACCAAGATAAATAGCCTGCAAAAGCATTAAAGTGTCTTCAGAATAAAATTCAGGACATTGAGACACAACCAGATTTTTAGTTTCAAAGGTATGTGGAACAACTCCAAGATTGGCAGGCATGGGATTAACATTGGGCAGAGTTGGCAACAAAGTGCTAAAAGCAGGGCCCCATCTTCCAGTGATGATCTGGCTAAGAATCAGATTGTAGGGGATGTAGAGTAACAATCCAACTACAGGATGCATTTCAAAAGTAAAATTAGACCAGGGAATATGTGATTTTTATTGAGTAAATTTTGGGAGGACTCAACTCTTAAGAGTTGAAACAGTGAAAATTATTCAATATATATCAAAAATTGACTAAGCAATACCGCCTGGATCCTGGACTCCTATTCCTTCCACATTGTCAAGTGAGTATCTAGTCCAGGTTCCAAAGAACCCTTGATTGACCAACTTCTGACAACCATGCTGATTAACAAGTTCATATCTGATGACCCTTAAGTTACAACAATTTATCAATGTCAACTTATGGGGGAATTGGATTCAACCAGCAAACTGGAGCAGCTGTAACCCATTTCCAATCAACTGTTTGATTCAAATCCGTTAAATTGGTTAATTTTTTTAAAGGTTTTTGGGTTTCTGTGCTTTCCTACTTGGCCAAATAATCCCTGGCATTATGGAACTTACTGTGAAAGCAGTAGGTGTTTGAAAGAACCTGTGCTGATAGGGTGTTAAAGGCGGGGGCCAGTATTGTCATGTTTTGGTACAGTACAAAACCATCAGGTATTTTGGTACCAGGCGTGTACGGTGCCCAGTCCAATGGGAGATCAGACATGATTCTTTTGTAGATTTGGTGACCGCGGCAAGTATGGGCAACAGGCGGAATTTTGAGGGGAAAAGTAGGATGGAGAACCTACTTCTGCTACCAATGTTGTAACTTTGCTAAAACAGCAAAGTTACAAGGTGAAAAATATTTGAAACTAGATAATTATCTTTATTTGGAGATAGGGATTATACAATTGTTGTGAATCATCTTAAGAGGAACATGATTATGTAGATCATTCAGTTGGGTGGTGAAGGGGGATGGCTTGTTCCTGGTAAATGGTCATGCGCCAAATCAAGACATCCACCAAATAGGATCACTGTTTGTTCATGTTGTTGCTTTTTGGAATTCAAGTTGCTTTCCTTGTTTGGGCACAGGTCACATGGAAGTTGGATTGTGGATCACAACCCTGCTTAGTTGGAACCTTGTTGACAGGTCAATTATACTGTTTTGACAGATATATCTCTTTGTCTTTTAGAGATTTCTTTTTATCAAAATAAAAAAGATAATTCACCATTATGTGGTTCAGAATTTTGCTTAATGTACACCTTCTGTGTGCTTGCTGCCCTGTGATTCTGCATGATCAGTGAGCTATATTTCCAGGCTTACTGTACATCCAAATTCAGCTCCATATCTGGAATATTAACCCATAAGTTTGCTCTGTTGTATTACCTGTTTGTGCTATCAAAACTGCCAGGCTAACCCCCTGCAAAAGTTTTGAGTCTGAGAACAAGACCTGTGACTCAACTTAATCTACCCAAGGCCTCAAGCTGGAGCATATCAAGCCAAGTCTGCCAACTGGGATACCACAGCTAAATAGCTCCATATATGGAGTTCAACTCATATTAGGATACTTATTTCAAGCAAGATTCCCCTCTTGACTGCCAACATATCTCACAATACACAGGGGGCGCTCAATGAGTTGCCCCATGCCATATCTAATGGCATGGATCAGTTTGAAGGTGAGGTCAAATTGTGAGCACTTTCTCCAAATTAGGATCACTACCAATTTGACTTTGCTGATCCCTGCACAAGTTATTCCCTGGCTCCAAACTTTACATGAAACCTGCCACTGTGCCACCAGGAGGTGGCACAATGGCTTTCTCCATATAGTACAGTAGTTTTAAAAGCTATGGCAACAACCAAAAATACCTCAGATTTAAACAAAATGATTTCAGATTTAAACAAAATCCAAGTTGCGCAAGATTCAGGATTCAATTAATTTATAAAATTTCAGTTAATAAATGGACTGTCAAACAAAAACAAAATTTCACTAGCCCATTATATGAAATTATATCAAACATCAAGCAGTGTAGTTCAAACCACAAACAAAATGAACTGACGCAACAAGTGAAATGGATGGATGCTGTTCTGGAGTATATTATAATCCAATCAGGATTCATATGAGGCACCGACAGAAGAACTAAAATGAAACAAAACTTGAGCAATCTAGAAGCAAGATTACACAAGCACAAAACAAAATGAACTCACACAAGATGTGTAGTGTGAGCAGCCTAAAATAGAAATATAACAGTTTAACAGCCAATCAACAGCTATCCAATTTAGGAACAAGGGCATTTTATTCATTTTCATGGCTCCAGATTTGTATGGAATGGTTTTGAGAGCCTTCCAAATATGGACTCGAGATAAAAATAAAAATAAATAATTAAATTTTAAAATTTCTAATTTTAGTGATTTTATCCTAGGTTTTTACAATGGTTTTTACAAGCAATATCTTTGACGGCGCCAGCAGCCAAGCCAGCAGCAGCCAGACCAGCTTCAATGGAGGCAAGGTTTAGAACGTGGAGGCACCTGTTTACACCCAAGCCTTTGAGGCGGGTAACAAGGAAGCTGACCTGTACCTGACCACCAACCCCTATGGCTTTGACTTGTTCATTTTTCACATAGTGTGACAGAAATCACTGGATAATATGAAGCCGTTTCTAAATGATGGGTAATTACCACCCAAATCCACATAGAATTGATGCTTAACCACCAATGCGGCTTCAGATATATTTTTGTGAAATTTCCAATTGTAACTCCAGGATTAAGTAGAACAATAAGTCCTAACCAAAGTGAACCAAGATAAATGACCTGGGAAAGCATCAATGCATCTTCAGCATAGAATTCTGGGCATTGAGAAGTGACACAATTTTCCATTTCAATAATGGGGGGAGAAGCTACAAAATTGGCTGGCATGAAATTGACATTTAGCGGCGCCAACAACAAAGTTCCAGATGCTGGGCCCCATCTTCCTGAAATGATTCTGTTCAGAATCAGATTGTAAGGAATATACCGTAACAACCTGATCACAGGATGCACTTTTTTAAAATTTAAAACTTAAATTTAAAATTAGAACTTGGGATAATTAATTTATTTTAAGTAAATTTAGGAGGACTCAACTCTTAGAGTTAAAACAGGGAAAATTATTCAATATATATCAGAAAAATTGACTAAGCAATACCACCTGAGTCTTGAACTCCTATTTCTTCTACATCTTCAAGTAAGTATCTGGTCCAGGTTGCAAAGAACCCTTGAATGACCAGTTTCTGATAACCCTGCCAATTAACAAGCTCATATCTGGTGACCCTTAAATTACGTCAATTTATCAACGTCAGCTTGGAAGGGAGAGCTGGTTCTGGCTGGCAGACTGGAGCAGCTGTGACCCATTTTTGATTGACTGTTTGATTTAAATCTGTTAACTTGTTCAATTTTGATACAGGTTTCCTGGCTTTTTGAGCCTTCTTGCTTGGACAAACAATGCCTGGCATTATGGAACCTACCGTGACACATAGTGTCTAGATCTGCCCCTGCTCCCATACCCACCCCCGCACAAGCTGCCCACTAATCAACCAATCAGGATGGCAACCTTGATTTGGAACAACTTCTTGCCACTAGCCAACCTGCCCCCCTACAGCCAATAAGGCTTCAGCTCCCCCGGCCCAGCGCCCCAAGCAACAAATCATCACTGCCCAAATTCTTCAGGAAATTGTGGCACTGAACCTGCAGGGTCTTTCCTGGGAACAGATTGCCGTCCAGATACAATTTACCCAAGCTACTGTCATGCAGGAATTCAACAACCTGATGAATAAGGGGAATCTGATTGGGACAGCCAGGAAGCCCAAGAAGGCCCCCAAGTCACAAATATCTGATGCATACCCAATAATGCTTGACCTCCTCCAGCAGGATCCCAAGCTTCCATTGAACCAGGTCCAGAAGCAACTTGCACACCATAACATATGGATGTCTGAGTGCATGGTGCAGCTCTGGATGTATGGGAAGGTGGCTTTCATACAGGTTCTTACCAATTTTGCCGGCAACCAATGGGATGGCGCTGAGGGATCCCCAGATAACACTGCCATTGAATCAACCCTGGTCCAATGCCTGACTAGTCTAACTGATAATGTCATGTTCATATCCTATTACAAGCTATCAATAGCTTTTGCAGATTTTGGCAAGCAAGTAAAAGCTGCTGCCAAGAATAAAAGGAAGAAGGTCAAGAAGGGGACATTCATTGGTGCATTTCTGGCTGTTTCAGCCAAGGGTTTTGTCTACTATTGGACAAACCCAGATTTCATTGATGGCTACTCATACAGCCACATCCTCAGTGGATCACTTGACTCCTGGGATGGCTTGAATTCCAAGTACCGGGGTTTCTTGAGCCACCAGATAGAGGGTAGCTTCACCGCCCTTGAGGCCATCCAGGGACGCAGGCACCAGGCCTCAATCTACCCTGCCAGCCATGCAGACGTCCATCTGGCTGATGTTGTCTTCTTCAACATGGGATCCACATTATAGGAGCGCCGCCCTCAGGCTTTCAACAACCTCTATCTTGGGGTCCTTGACCACAATTTTCTCTTTGGCCGCCAGATGGTGGCTAATTTGTTTGCGTAAATGGTTTTCCATGTGAACATGGGCAACCAATCACGTAAGGACAAGTGCCTTCCACCTCAGGCCACTGCCACCTACCAGCCCATCCAGCCAATGACTGATGAGGAGTACAATGAGTGGTATATGGCAGCCATCACGCAAAATCCTCCTGCCTCCACCCCCGCCACCAACACCAACACCCCTAACCTGCAAGCCCAACCCACCCAATCCCAGACCCCCCAGGCCAGCACTGCCTCTACGTCTTCCTTCCTGTGTTACTCTGCCTCCTAGGCATCACTCTCCCTCACCCCAATAAACCCCTGTCACCAAACATTTTCTATTTATATTATCTTTTTTTAAATTTCAATTGTTCATGTTCTCTTTGTTTATAGTTGGTTTTATTCTTTATGTTCAGCTTATTTCTATAAAATCATATATTTACTATGTTGTGTATCTAGATACAGAACACAGTTATTTTTAGCACTTAAACATAGCCCCTTGTGAAAATATTAACAACAATTTGGTGATTAGCTAAATTTGAATTAGAAAATTATAGTGTTAACTGTTTTTAGATAAAGTTGTTACTGATCTGAATTCAATACCTTAATGATAAACTTTAAGCCAATCAGGAGCCAAGTGATAAAGTGATCTTTGTGACATAAAGGGTCATTCAATAATTATTTGGTGCATGTGCGCTAATTAATATGATTGGCTGGATGTTTTGCCATTGTACGCCATTGCCGCTGTGGCAAGTTGTTGATGGACTAGTGCCCAATCAGCTACTGGGTTAGCACTAGTCCATTGACAACTTGCCACAGCGGCAATGGCGTACAATGGCAAAACATCCAGCCAATCATATTAATTAGTGCACATGCACCAAAGAATTATTGAATGACCCTTTATGTCACAACAATTACTTTACTCCTGATTGGCTTAAAGTTTATCATTAAGGTTTTGAATTTGGATCAGTAACAACTTTATCTAAAAACAGTTAACACTATAATTTTCTAATTCAAATTTAGCTGATCACCAAATTGTTGTTAATATTTTCACAAGGGGCTATGTCAAGCGCCAAAAATAATATGGTAATCAAGGAAACAATGCCAACACAAAGCAAACAACACATATTGAGATGAGCGTAAAACATATACAAAATGGGTAAAAAGATGGGATAATGTAGTAGATGGAAAAAAAGAATAAACAAAGAGGCAACAGTATCAAAATAATACATAATTTATTGGTGCAAAAGCTATAAAAACATATGAAAAGGTTAGTAAAAAAATCACATGAGAGAACTCAAAAAACTACTCAAAGACCTTGACTTGGCAATTGCCAAAATCAAGGACATTGACTGCAAGGTAAAAGCCAAAGTTAAGTCTGCCTTCCTCACTGGGGACAAAATAGACGAGGTGTCTGCAAAGGCACTGATGACAAAAATGCCAGATACCTCAGAGAAGACCATTGAGCGTCTTCTCAACATCCAGAAGACAGTGGTTGAGGGCCTCCAGTTTAAGGTGTACAATCTTTCTGTGCCGTCTGTTTGGGTTGACAACCCAGAGATGTATGAACATCTCAAACCCGCCAAGCGTGCCAGGGCAGAGGATACCAAATTTTCAGCACAATTGCTTGCGCCAAGAATGGCCAAGCTGGCCAAGGCTGCTGGCAAGGAAGAAACACAAGAAGGTAGCCTAAAAACAAAATTAATGAATTTTCAAAATACCTACCTTTTTTTCTTAGAAAACGTAGACGGCAAACTCTGCCAAGTCCTGGTCCCCTTTGTCCCAGCTACCCTTTATGCAAATTATGCCACTCATGTGGCCAAGCAGTTGCATCTGTCCCTCCTGTCATGTGGGAGCTGGAGGACTGTATCCACAGGTCTTTTCCTATGTCCAGGGAGGCATTGGCTGGGCTGACACATGGAGAGGGGGCATCTGAGTGGGCAGTTACTGCCTACAAGGATGCCCAACTGGTCCGCCTGGACCCAGTTAACCTCAGTGGAGTTTACTGTGTAAACTCCATTGAGCTTGTTTGGGACGTCTTGGAGACACTCCCATTCAAGAATTTACCGGAGATGGGCCAGGCTCATGCGGCTGCTTGCTTTTGCTTCCCGTTGGAGCATACCATATCTTACCTTCTGGACAACTTCAGGCATGCAGTGAGGAAATTGGCTGTTGCAGACGCAACAGCCGTCAAGAAAACTAAGATCCTCCTTGCAGACTTTGGGCTAGCCTGGAGTGCAGATGAGACAGGGCTCCCCTTGGCAATGGATCTTATCTTTGTGAAGACCAGGCACGACAAGAAGATCAGCGCAGTCTATAATAAATTATGTGAGTTCACGGAAGCCTTTGCTGGGCAAAGGCTTCACTTGGTAGTTTACCTCGGCTATCTTTTCTTCTTTGGGATGAGACCCAGCGTAGAGGATCTAGACAGGGTCCTTCTGGGAATTGACAAGGCCCGGCTTGCACTTGACAGAAAGAAGGTCCCCCTGGATATGACTCAGTAGACCATGTAATCCAAGACGCCCTGGTCCTGGTAGGGATTTACAGGTTTGCAGCCCCTTCTGAAAAGCTGCTCCTCAGTTTGCACCTTACCCTACTCCCCTTCACCAGCAGGAGGGAGTTTTTTAATAAGGGCGTATCTACCGTCCACAGTGTGGCGGTGGAGGTTGTGTGCCACCTCCATCACGGGGTGGGTACATACCAAAGAACTCATTACAGGCGTTCACAATAAATTCTCTCTTCTAATAAATTTCATTTCAATTCATATTATTTTTATTATAATCAAATTTTCTAATTTTTATTTCAGCAAACCAGTTTTGCAAAATATATTGCGGAAACGGGCTCTATAAAAGCTTAAATAGTATGTTAATAAAATAAATTTCAACTTGTACATTTTATGTTTAATTTTTATAAGACTTTTTTATATTTTTTTGACAAAGTGGTATAAATCTATTTGCGTAATCCAGTATTGAGCGTTTGAGATTACCTCAGATGGCATAATAAAATAATATATAATAAAATAAATAAATAAATAACATCTATTGATGGTTCTTCTGAATGTGATTGCAGTTGTGGAAATATCTAAATATAAAATGATAATTAATAAATCTTGAATAATAAATAAGAGAATATAAAAAAATTGGACACACTAAGCCTTTAATTAATTGGCTGTTTGGCTAGGCACGCAAGGATGAACAAATCAGCGTGGCCATAGAATTTGGCCACGGTCTCAGCTGGGAGGGTGTAGATCCCGGCCTGCAGCAAATTAAAGAGATCCTTGGTCCCAGTTGTGGTTCCTTGCTTGACAACTCGCTTGAGCCACCCAAAGACTTCCTTGGTGGGATTTAGGAAGGGCAAATAGGCTGGGAGGAAGAGAAGGCGTAAATTTGCTGTGGCCAATTGCTGGGGGCCCACAGCAATGCTGGTATCAATTGATGGAAATCCTTAAAGAATGTCAGCACTTTGTGGAGACCAACGTTGTCAAACACAGTGACATTGGTGAAGCCAGGGCTTGTGCGCCTCAGGTGCTCCTGGACCAATTGGAGAAATGACGTAAAGGTCCTGCTGTTATGTGAACCCAATATCATTTGGTAGAGCTCAACCCCATTTGGACCGAGAAGAGCCACCATTGAGTAGGATGTGGTGCGGACTGCAGCACGCCAAGCCATCCTGTCATTGGAGCCTTTGGGGACATAGCCATGCCCATTGCGCATTGACGAGGCAAATGCTGATTTGTCAATATAGTAATATTTAACTGTACCCTTGGCTTTGAGGGCAGTGTATGCCTCTGCGTATTTTTTCCTGGTCTTGACATTGGCTGGGCTGTTTCTGTTGTAGGGAGATACCCCAAGCTTTTTCCAGGAAAATCACATTCTCTTCACCAGATGATAGTAAAAGGAAATCAAGGCCTCAATCCCAAAAGTAGATTTGACCATGGCCTGTATATTTGCCAGTTCAAGATGGCAATCCCGGGTTATCCACTGGTGGATTGCCCATTTGTGCTCCTTGGTGAGCATGGTAGAAACACGCAAGGATTTCTCCGCAGCAAGGACACAACCAGTATTGATGAATTTTTGTAAGGTCTTGCTGGCGTACTTGGGATCCACTCCAACAAGGGCCGCAGCTGCCTTGTAATCACCCAATTCCTGCATTAGCTTAAGCAGGATGATGTTTTTGATGTCAGGGATGCGCTTCTGGGCGGGCTTTTTAGCAGTGGGGATTGACTTGTTGGCATTGGGCACAACATAGGGCATAGGTACCTTGGTATACAAGGCTGCAACCTTTTTTAACACCAGCTGTCCCTCATTGGTTTGATAGAACTTGGGCTCCTTGTCATCTTCCTGATTGCCATCACTGATGTAGGGCTTGTAGCTAGTATCAAGTACAGGCTTCACCTTCTCCAGCATGGCTGACGGGATCAACTCTTGCCAGTATACAACATCAAACACATATAAAGTAAGTTCTACCTCCTTGTTTCTAACTTTCTTGGTGAAGGTAACCTTGGTTGGCTTCCGGGTCAGCTTGGGGACCCAAGGGTTTATGCTCCGCACCCTAGAAGCTTATGCTCCTTGAACCGGCTGTGTCAGTGCAGCGTCACTATGGAACTCTACTCTCCTGTTTCCTCCTTGAGTAGGCACTTGGGTTGCACTAACTCTATTCTTTGACCTGTGGGGGCAACTACAACCGCGGTGCACAATGGGTGTATTGGTACTCTGGTATTGTGTTCCTTCCATTTAAAAATTTAATAAAATATTAAATAAATTTCAATTAAGTTTCTCCCTGTTTTTTATTTTTGCTTTTATCTGAATATGGATATTTAATTAATATTTTTTCCCACCCAATATCCCAATTATAGATTTTTTATTTCTTAATTAGTTGTTTTTGGTTTTACAACGCCCATTTTAGAATACTCAAAGAAAATCCACCCATTTTCCTAGATTTTACTGCCAAATTCAAACACCCAACACAATATTTTTAAAAATTTATTTTTCAGATCTTGTGTCTTATTTTAGATACCTTGGTATCATTCATGATTACAATCTATTGCACACATTGTGTGAGTGATTTTGTTTACATATTGAGTTGCTATTGTGTTTTGTTTTTGGTTTGAGTTTTGACACACTGCGCTTGGGTGTATTTTGTCACCAATTCACATAGTAAACATATGTACACCAAAAGTCAACTCAAACCATTTTGTTTGTGAATCAATTTATTTTGGATTGTATTTTGAATGGTTTTGCTTTGCGTGTGAGCCCTTTATTGCTGTGTTGACTCATTTTTCCCATTAACGCCAATAAACCCTGTTAACAGAGTGTATATTTTAACCTGAGAGTTGGATTTTGTTTAAATATGAAATCATTTTTTTAAATCTGAGGTATTTTTGGTTGTTGCCATAGCTTTTAAAACTACTGTATTACCTTCAATGCATGAATATTTTATCATTATCAATAAGAAAGTAAAGACCAACAAATGTAAATATTACATTAGAATATTGCAATTAGACATCAACTCTTGATATTTTGATATTATGTGCATAAATCAATGCATTCTGTATGATAAATTTCATTGTAAACAAGGCCTTTTTCATTGTAATTTATTTAAATGGACTGTGTTTTTATTAGAGAGCCATTAACGCTTAGTACAAATATTGATACATAGTGCATTCTACAGCATGTATATTTACCTATTAGTAATAATTCTGTAAACTTTTTAGTCAGATTTTGCAAGGTAATAAACAGTAATTTGTTAACCCATTACATTATTATTACCTTGCAAAATCTGACTAAAAAGTTTACAGAATTATTACCAATAGGTAAATATACAGGCTGTAGAATGCACTATGTATCAATATTTGTACTAAGCGTTAATGGCTCTCTAATAAAAACACAGTCTATTTAAATAAATTACAATGAAAAAGGCCTTGTTTACAATGAAATTTATTATACAGAATGCATTGATTTATGCACATAATATCAAAATATCAAGAGTTGATGTCTAATTGCAATATTCTAATGTAATATTTACATTTGTTGGTCTTTACTTTCTTATTGATAATGATAAAATATTCATGCAAATAATTATATGTTACCACATCAAATTTACACTTTTTTATTAATTATAAGGAATGTCAATAATATAAAAAATATATTATTAATTATGAATTGGAAGAAATAATATCAACTTTAATAAGTTGTCACAAAGAAAAGTTTTATTTTACTCATCAAAGGACAAGTAGGGTAGGGAATGGGCAGAATGAACGTTGCCTTCATCTGCACCATTGAAAGGGATGGCATCAGAGATAGTGGGGAGGGAATATGTGTTAGCTTGGGAGTCAGGGTTGGAAGGTGGGTGGCTTGATCTTGATAGGGGATTGGGGAGGCAGGGTTTGTTGACTGGGAAGAGGCAGCAAGAGCTGATTGATTCAATTGCTCATATTCTTCTTCTGTCACATATGTGGGCTTGACAAAACGGATGGAGTGACGTGGGGGGAGGCATAAGTTCTTTCTGGACTTATCACTATCACTTGCATATAATATAACAAGATCAGATAATTCCTGGAAAAATATGGACGGGAAAAGCTCATAACCCTTCTCAATTTGAGTACACAGTTCATTGTATGTGGCAGGCTTTAAGCACCTGAGAGCTGAACCAAAATTTTAAAGACATACATCTGCAAGATGCATGTCAGCATGATTGATGGGGTAAGACCAGCAGGTATGTCCCGCAGCCCTAATTTCCTTGGTTGCTCATTCCTGCTGCTCCATCTCTGCACTCAGTACAACTGTGTACACAGCTGTTTGGGTAGCCCACTCCTCCAGCACGTCCTGGAGCTCTGTCTGGTAGGCATACCCATCTGTGGTGTTTGATATTGCCAAGTAACAATTGACACCCAATGGGGAAACTGCCAACAAAACCCCAAAAAATTGATACAAGATTGGCCCGCGCTTGTAAATGTCAGATTGGATACGCTTTTCTCCATAATCTTGGATGCTTGCAGAAATCTTGGCATACAACAAGAAGATGACAACATTGCACGTCCTCATTGTCCTCCCTTTAATAAAATTAATAATGGTTGAATTTTATGGGTTGGTATCCACCAAACTGGGGCCAGTGAGAACTTGATAAGACAAGATTCTACCAGTAACCACAACTCTGTACATCCACAAATTGACTGTTCTTTTATTTGTGAAAATGCCATGGAGTCCCAGTTGGAGACAAATCTGGACCAGGGGCATCCACGGGTCACATTTAATGATGGCTATCATGAGGGGATGGGCTTTTTGCTATCAGTTGACGTACAGGCTCCAGTCAGGGTCTTGTGACAGTCCACATGTTTGGTGGTTTGCAGACAGGGCTTATGTTGGCCAAGTGGAAGTTTAGTGACTTTTGTTGAAGAAGTAGCTATAGGACTGGTCTGAGCTGTTGGAGACTGAAATAAGCTGGCCAAAGGACCATAAGATGATGGTGAAGGACTGGTGGTCCAGAGAAATGAGCCAAGATTTTTCTAAATTGATTTGCCAAAGTGGGAAAAAGAGGAATGTTTTGCCTTGGTTTAGTAGTAAAATTAAGAAGGAATGTAGATGAAAGTGTGGGTAAGAGTTTTATTTTTTATGTTCCTAGGGTAGATGAAGGTATGTTGCTATGAGAGCTGGATATAAATTTGTTTTGGTGGGACATTTTCCTTTGACTTTACTTTATTAGTAAATATATGGGTAAAACGTTGAAGAGGATCAAAAAGAACAATTTAAATAGTATTCTTCTATTAAATTGGCTTAGGGTGAATTCAGGGGAGACTGGTGCTGGAATAGTGAACCAATTAACGCTTTGGTGCGCAAAAAGTTGCCAATTTGAGCGGTTTAAGCAATGGAAATTTATTTCTTAGTTGGATCCCAGTGGAACTTCAGAAATGGTCTATTTCTGCGCTCTGAATTCATTGGTTGAGTTCTGGCATGTTTCCTGATGAAAATGATTGGTTGGAAGCCAAAAGCTTAAAGTATAAGCAAGGAAATAGTGAATTAATACTTTAAGCTTTGAGAAAGTAAGTATGTAAGCTTAAGTTATTATAGGAAAAAGTGAGCGGCAATGGTTTAAGCTTCTGAAGAAAGCCATTTTGAAGGCGGAACTGTTGGGAAAAAGACACTATAAGAAGGTGGCTGGCTGGAAAGTTACGGGGTCTTTTCCAGGTCTTTCTGGGTCTTTTTGGAGGTCTTTCCTGGGCCTTTTGAGTTTCTGTCAAGAGGTTTTTGGAAGCCTTTTGATTGCCAGCAGTAGCTTGGTTGGTCTTATACAAGTGGAATAACAAAGCCACTGGAGATATAAAGAGATCTGAAGCCCAAGATAACGGAGCAGGAGCCTAAGAATAAGGAGCTGGATCCTAAACACGGTTCAGGAGTCTGATTCTAAGGCGCAGAAGTCCAAGTTTAAGGAGCAGGAGTCCAAGTACAAGGAGTCCAAGATATTGTTGGGGGACTCCAAGTATTGGCAAACCCATATTGTTTCCCTAATCCCCTGGGCCATATACCAGAAGGTTTCTAAGGGGATCTTCATTCTGAGAGTTAATAAAAGCCTGCTTTGACACCTATACATATTTCTGAGATACATTTTCCCTTGCTAGAGAATGACAACCCCTTCCAGCTGTTCCCTGGCTATGACCCAGGACACACTTTAGGGACTGATGGACAGGAACCCCACAGGTTTTCTTGGGAGGGGGCCATAATTGGCATGGGCTCGCAGGGTTGCAGCCACAGTAGACTTTTCAAACCCCATTGCGGCCGCAATTTCCCCAAGGGACATAAGCTTCCCTTGCTTTTCAACCATTTTGAGAAAAATCTCCAGAGTGATTAGTTTTCTTTTGTGTCTTGCAGGCTGATTGGCTAAGGGAGAGATGTGTTCATCATGGGAACTGGTCAATGCCATCTGATTGGCTGTTTTGGGGTCCTGGGCTCTCTGGTCAACCCCATGGCTAAAATGGCTGGTTCTGGATACCATTGCTGATAAGGGATTTGGGTTAGCAGCTGCCTGTGCATGATGGGCAAACAGGGCCATGCTTGAGGATGCAGGAGAAAGAACACACTCCTAGGTAGTACTTGCAGAGGGGCCTGCAGGTTGGGAGTGGCCATAGACAGAGGCTTCACTATTGAAAGACCCAGTGTAGCTCTGCATGATTTTGTCAAGGCCAGGGAACAGCTTGTTTATTTGGTTGTTATTGAAAGAAGGCATAATAAATTTTTATTAAAAATTAAACTCAAAAAAGAAGTGTATATTTTAATCAATCTTATTGTTAAGTATGTTAAGTTGGTGAATATTAGGATCTAAATTTTAGCCGTCCTAAACTGGAATAGGGTGATTTTTGAGAATGCCTATAATTCCTAAAAAAATTAGCACAAATTCACTCTAGATCCTTTGACATCCTTTTTGAGATGCCCATAAATTATATTTATTTCAAATTCACCTCATTTTTGATTTGAAACTTGGTTTTTGGATTTGACAATCCCGCAATTTAAGATTTGTTAATTTTTACATGGTGTCTATGATTTGTTTGACATACAGGAAATCTCAAATTGTACATTAGAATCCTGCATTTCTGATTCATGTATCCTACATTTGTTTGCTGTGTTTTGTCTTTTGTTAGTTGAGTTATCTGCTCAAGGGATTCAAAATTTACTAATTTAAATAGACCAAAAAAAGTCAAATTAAATGGTTGATTTTATTAAATATTTTGATTTTCACTCAGCTGAGTTGCCTGCAAAAGTGATTTGAAATTTGGACCAAGGATTTGACAATCCTGTATTTTCACGTTTAGGTTCTGAATTTACAGTATTTCCAACTTCATTAACACATCTGAGCTTCAGAGTGAATTCCCCTTCATAAAAATGTCTTATTTTATTGCTTTACATATATATGATTATTTTGAAGATCTTATCAATTCTGACAATCATGCATTAATTTTTCATGTTTTGAATACTGCATCAAAAATGCCTAAGGCCTTGTCAGAAAATCCTGAGTAATTGTGGTTGACTTATCTATCTCTCTATCACAATGACCACTGAAAAAATAGACAGACTACTGCCAGAAGCAAAACCTCTATTATGGATGCTAAACCACATGACCATTAGTTTGATTGAATATCCTAGTATTGTGTGAAACACAAAAGTCTAAAAATAGGATCCTCTTATTTGAAAGATATCCAAGACATTCTGGTTTAATTCCTAGTGGCTGATTAAAGACCCCAGATAATCAAGAAGCCATGTGAATCAATTCAAGAGCACTATCATGTATCTGTCACCACCAAAATTTTATTTGAAAAGATTGGCTTGGAGAAACCTATCATTGATAGATGAGGCCCTGCTCAATTGTAGCCTGTTGTACTGAGAGTTGGATGAAGACCATCTAAATGTTATGTATTTTTCCAAGCTTAGGACAGGATCCCGTCCAATGACTGTCACCCAGTTAAACTAACTTTTATCAAAGAAGTATCTGTACTAAAGGGCAACTGTGGTAAGTTTGACTCCCTGGTGATCAACTCCCTTAAACTTGACTCCCTGGTAGTCAACACTATAGTAAAGTGAGAATTCAGCTTTTGCCCAGATTGACAACTGGAAATTGACACTTTTTTAATTAACAGATCTTGATGTACTGAAAACTTTTAATATAAAAATTAAGCCTTACAGATATGGTATACTAAAGTGACTCCAGAGAGCTCAAAAATACAATAAAAACAGTATTTTAATTAATGGAAACAAGGAGAAATAAGCAATTATTTCTCATTTTACTATGTAATTTACACTCTTCAATATAAAAATATTTTTTGTTACCATACAAAATTAGAATTCCAATGAGACATAAATTCACAAACACAACAAATAAAGTTATGCAAAATATGAAGAAATATTAATTTTTATTTGATATAGTTCATATAAGCACAACTGTGAATATCATATGTTTTATTTGGAAATTAACAAAAATTAAGATATTTCACTTACTTTCAACTATAAATATTCATCTCAAACTTACCATGCATACATAGAACAATCACTGCTATCTAATTAAATTTAAAAAAAACTTAAAAATTAAAACAAAAAACTAAATGATCAAAGCTAATAAGTAAAAAATTAAAGTTAAAAGGTTAAAGGTTAAAAGTAAAAATCATATAACTGAGCAAGCAAGCAAGTTTATTCCTCATCATTCTTTCCCTGTTTCATTTTAGCCCCTTCCAGGAGGGCAGTGGCAATAAGCTCAAGCTGCTACTTAAGCTCAGAGGCCTTGTATTTGTGCTTGGCTGCACCCTGGATGGCCTTGGTGAAGAGGGTACAGTGGGTGGTTGGCTTGGTGGGGGGACGCGGTTAAAGAGATCCTGGAGCTTGGAGATTGTTTTCTCTTGCTTGTGTTGCAGGAGGGAGAAAAACTTATTGAATTTTGGGTGGAGCCCAAAGTTGGCCTTGAGGTTTTTGTGATAAGCCTCTAGCGCTGAGGTGGTCTTGAGCTCACCATTCACTGCCGCCCGGTACACATTCCAGCTGGCCTTGGCACAGGCCTTGCCTAGCCTCTGTGTGACAACCTTCCCAATCCACTGGGGCTCAAAGTACTCAAGGAAAGGCTTGAACTCTGGGTGCTTCACTATGTAGGGATCCTTTGAGAGCACCTCAAACCCCTGCACAGTGTGCTCTGGCTTTAAAAAAGCCAAGGCACTAAATTGTGCCAGCACAAATCTGCAGGTGTCCGAAGTATCACTCTGGCTCAACCTACTAAGCTCAACGTGGGCCTGCACGTTACGAGCAACTTCTTGGCAGAAGTGGAAGTGGCATCCCTGCACCTCCCCGCTGAACAGCTGCTTGAATGCATTGAACTGAGCAGGCTCAAAGTCCATAATGCACACGCGAGGCCCAAGAGCTCTTAGCCTCGCCTTTTCCTCCAAGTCCAGGGTGGCCTGGTCCTTGTCAGAGGCAGGTGGGTTGGCGCGGGTGTGGGGGGAGTCTTCTTGGATTTGTCATTGTTGGTGGGAGGAAGGAGGGCAATTGCTTGGCAGAGGATGGAGAACGCGCGGGTATAGATGGCCTCAGTGGCCTCAGGAAGAAGAAAGAACACAAGTGGAATCACCCGGATGTCAATCTGGGCATGGACCATCCAGAGCTGCTTGAACATCCGGGGGCAAGTGGCAAAGGTACCATCAACTAGCCAGGTTGACGCCCTTTTCAACTCCATCAGGTTCTGCTGAGTTGAGTAGCAGATTATGTGGTCCTTGGCGGCAGGCCTGTTGTCATGGAGCAGGAAGCGCTCCCCACTTGGAAGCTGCTTAAGCTCATGAGTGATTGTGAGCTCTGAGAAGACGTCCAAAGCCTTGGGGGGAGGGGGATTGGCGGCAATACACTTATTGCTGATAATTTGACCAACTGCTCCTGTGTTAGTACCAACTTAAGATTGTTGGGTTTGAGATGTTGCAAAGCCTTTATGGCCAGATCAGAAGCCTGGAGATGAGAGGATGTGGGTATTACTTGAACAAGGTACCATTTTAACATCCAAGTGATTAGATGATTGGGGGGCTTGCAAGTGTGCTCCCCCTTCTCCGCCATTACTTGCTCCTAGCCCTTGGTGTTTAGCCAGGCCCTGAAAGTCTTATCCTTGCAGACAAAGTGCTTGCTCTTGGTCTGCTGCTTTTGGTTGTTGCAATTAAAGATGTAATTGTCAGCAACGTAACCAGGGCCGCCCTTTACGGACATGATTGGGAAGTAATGGGGGAAGCGCTTGAGAACTTTAGACTCTCCGTCCACATTACAGATATTGTGGATGGCCAGTGGATCCCAAGCAACATGACCAGAAGCTTTAAAATTCTTGGTGTAATCCTCCAGCTCATCTTGGGGATCAGATGAGGAAGGAGGAGAAGAGCCATTGGGAGGGGGGAGGGGAATGATTCTTCAAGGCCTGCTTGGATGCCTCCTTTTTCTTACCAGAAGAAGAGATGGGTTCCTTGGAAGCCTTTACTTTCTTGGTATGCTGCTCCTTGGTGGGCTTGGAGTTGGCCTCTGAGTAGTAAAAGGAGTGGTTGGTAAGATCACCATCAGATTTATTGGGGAAGGAATTTTGGGGGGAAGTTGAAGGGGATGTGGAAGATGAGGGTGGGAGGAGGAGTAGGAGGAGATGGGGTTGAAGACTTTGCCTTTGCAGGCTTCTTGGCACACTTGGGAGTGACAGCAGTTTCTTTGGAGCCCTTGGAGGCTTGGCGTTTGGGCTGTTGGATGTTCTTGTTTGATTTTGTCTAAAGAAGAGTTTAGTATTGTAAATAATAGAAGTATGAAAGATATAAAACACATAGGTAAAACAAAGTAAAAGTTAAATGAAAAGTATGCAAATAAAGTTTTATTTATCAAGAAAAAAACATAAAAAAGTAAATAGAAGCAAAATAGAAACTAGAAGTATAGATATAAAGGTTAGAACATAGAAAATAAGTGAATTTATTATGAAGCATCAAAGATATTAGGTTCAGCATAACATCTTAGTGTTAAGTCAATGTAAAAGTTTAATTGAAAATAAAAAAAATGAAAATTATATGGAGAGCAGCAGAAAAAGTAGTAGATTATAATAGCAAAAAAAATAAAAAATTATTATGTGGAATTTTTTTATTGAGAGTTGAAAATTCAATACATAGTAAAGTGTCAAGTTTGGCACTGTTGATCAGCCAGAAAAAGCTGGATTCTCACTGTTGAGTATGCCAGAGTCGAGCAGAAACATCAAATTTACTATGTTTTTTACATATAAAACTTGCTTAAATTTAAACCAGGTTCAAAAGTTAACCCAAAGGCAAGGCAGTTTTGTATGCTCAAAAATTAAAAAAATACAACATAAGTTAAAAAAGTAAATAAATGAGAATGTGTTTATTAGTGATTAGGGTATGCTGTGAGGAGCTGGGAGTGAATTATTTACCATAGTGTTGGTTAAAACGTTAAGAAGCTCTCTGTACTAATCCCCAAGTTAAAGTGTCAAGTGGGTGAGTGTCAAGTGGCGCTGATAGTGCGTCACATATTAATTTAGCCTTAATTCTGAGCCTTTGATTAGTTAAATCCAAAACCAATTGGGTATCAAGTGGATAAAGTCAAACAAAGAAAGTGTTGAGTTTCAGTTTTTTATAAATTACATATGAAATCTCTTAATAAATTGGGCTTAATTTATGTGGCACCACTTAATCCAAAAACCTGGAAATGACATAAAGTAAAACAAGTGGGGTATTTGATTAATGTCTATGCCACTAAATCCAGTATAGTGGTGCTTGGGAGCCTAATCAACAACTATGGACACTAATAATAAAAATATAATAGTAAATAACAAATTTTATATAAGTGCATATGTATTTTATTAATAAAATTAAAATTTGGCTTAAAAAGTGTTGAACTGGTCACTTTTTGGTTTAGAGTGTTTTACACAGGTTTTTTCATTTCTATTAGTAAATTTACTTATAAATTTCCCCTTGAATTAGTATTTTAGCTAACTGATTTATTAAACAGAGTCAAGTTCAAGTAAATTTAACCTTGGTTTTTGGTTTTGAACCCATAAAATACTAGTAAAAATTAGCTTAAAATTGGTTAAGCCAAAAATACTAATAGATTTACATATGCGGCACTCAACTCCCTGGTACTCAACAAAGTGTCAAGTAACAGGGAGTCAAACTTACCACAGTTGCCTACTAAAGAGGGAAAATCAAGTAGAAAAATATCAACATTATTTTAAAACATCATTCAGGGTTAAGCCCACAACTCTGGGGATTAAAGCTAGCATCTTGGGAATGATAGGCTGGCTAGCAAGAGTTAGTAGTGCCAGACACCAGTCTTTCAATATAGTACTCACTCTATAAAAAGCACCTCCAGGTGAACTTGTAAGGCAGATAATTTTTTTACCAATAACATCACTGTTAAATATTTTGCATTAGTTCCAAGTAGACAGCAAAGCCTATTGTTGCTACTTAAAGGACCTCTGCTAAGCCACCTCCTTCTCAAAGCTGCTGGTTTCTTGTCTGAAAACTTAGAAATTTTTTCCTTGATTACCTTTAGTGACCTCAGAACAAAATCTTGCCAGTCACTGCCATCTCATACCACCAATTAGATGCACATATGTTGCTATAAAAGTTTAACTCATATCAACAATCCCTTAAGATATCTACATAAGGCAGTAACATATATATATCAAGCCCCAAACAAATTGACAGGGCTTAAAATTTTGAGCCAAAACAAACCTAACTATTTGATACAAGGTACTGTAGATTCAGAACCTGTTGGAAAAATGTGGGATTGTCAAATTCTTTTGCGCAAAATCACCAACTTGCTGGAATTTTTTACTCTTTTATATAAAAAGTAAGTTGTTCTGGGATGAAATTTACTTCATTAAGTTGGAGAGTCATGCAAAAGAAATTGAAAGTCCCAAATTTTTCCCAACAGGTTCTGAATCTACAGTATGGCAGCTTGATTTTTTAAAAAAATTTGGCTTATGTGAGATTAATTTGGAAGAGCAATTAACCTTGAAAAATAGAAGTTAAAAAGTTGGGGTGTTGTTTAGCCTTGGTAGAGGAAGCTGGTCTTAAAAAGAGGCGTTATTTTTTTGAGAACAGGTGCAAAATTTTAAATGCCTAAATTTTACAGCTTTTTATACTGCTTTTTGACCATGGAATCATCTTTTTGGTATTACTATGTAGTTTGATTTGCCATTGATTGCTCTTAAAATATTTGGTTGGCCTTTTTTATATGTAGGCTGCTTGGATATATAAGGTTATAAAGAATTTGGCAGTTTTATAAGCTGTGATAGTTATGAATATTCAAATTAATGCCTTAAAGTTTTGGGGGTTTGGGGGGGGCAGTTTTATTAATGTTGTAGAGCAAAACATCCTACATGTGTAACTTAGTGTGATCAGATAGTTATAGCAAGACCTGATACACCTGCTCTTTAACTTTCTCTGTGATCTGTGCCCAGTTTTTCATCTGATGGCTGATAAAATCTTATTATTTACCATTGATGACATTCTTTCTGTATTACTTCACACTTTAAAGTTATAAAACTTATATTCATTGCTTTAGTCATACAGTAGATTTTAAACCTGTTGAGATAAACGTAAAATCTCAGTCTGAAATTGTATAAAACTCAGTCTAAAAACAAAATAAAAGTGGATCCAAATCTATTGTAATCTAATATAAATTCCTTAATTTTTTATTTTTGTTTTTAGGCTGAGTTGTATACGTTTTTAGACTGAGATTTTACGTTTATCTCAACAGGGTTAAAAACTACTGTACATTTTCTTAAAATATATTGCCATAACTGTGCTGTATTAGCAGAGTTACAAAAAAATGTTTAGAAACTAGATAATTATCTTTATTGAGATATTGGGAATTATATGGTTGTGATAAGTTGCTTAGCAGGAACAAGATTCCTGCAGATCAATCATTTGGATGAGTAAGGGGGTGGCTTGTTCCTTTTAGTGAGTGAAGTTCTAAATCAAGTTGCCACTGGATTGGGATTTATATTAGTTCTTGTTTCCTGGTTTGATGATTTGAGTTGACCCCACATTTGGCTTTGAGTGCCAGGATATCCAAGTTGGGCAGTACAGGGTCTTTTGTGCAGAACCTTGTCAGGGATTCAACCCCGCAGTTTCAATGATATGAATCCATTTATAATTTTTTCAGAGATTTGGTGATAAAATTCTTTGTTTTAATTTTATATTTTTACTCTCCTCTTTATTTTTCTAATAAAGACATAGACTTTACTTTAAATGAAAAATATAATAGGCTATGCACATGATTCTATCTGATATTTTGAATAGGCATATGATCATTGCAGTTAGAAACCTAAGTGTTATAAAGAACCTCTTTTATCACAACATTGGTCTTTTTTATGATTGAATAACATGTAAATGACAGCCACAGGACCATGCATCCCAGGTTGCACTGTATGATTTCTCATATTAATAAGATAATTTTTAATTTTATACCTGACTGGTATCAGCCAGGAATGTGAGTCTCTTTGTAGAAGGTCAAACATGATTGTTGCATGTGTAAACTGTAGATGATAGTTCTAATAATAGTCATTAAACATGGTCTTGTCTTCTTGTACTACATTTTTTATAAAGTAGAGCTATAGCTGAAAGCTAGTATACAAAAGTTAAGGATAGAAATAAAAGACCAGCTTTATCAGTGATTTAACAGAATATTTAAATATTGAAAGGATTTTTGGGTAAGCCAATAGACTTAATCAAGTGACAGTACTTTTTAGAAGAAAGAAGAATAGTGATGGCGTCATGTTTATCCTGCTATCAAAACAGCAGGCTCAACCCGCCAGCAAGGTTCTGAGCAAGCGGGTTTGTGACCCGCAATCCAATTACCCGGCCACTCAAAGCCAGACTAGGAAGTCAACTCAAATTTCCAAATCCAACAACATGAACAAATGCTGATCCCATACAGTGGATACCTCATTTTGGCGCTTGACTTATTACCAGGATTAAGCCACCCCCTTTGCCATACAACCGTGTGATCAATGCTATCATGTTCCTGTTACCCATGATTCACACCAGCTATATAATCATTATCTCTCAATAAAAAATATTATCTAGTTTCTAAATATTTTTCCCCTTGTAACTCTGCTAAAACAGCACAGTTACAACACTGCCCCACAATTCTGCATAGTTTTCAAGTTTTTTTCTGGACTCTCAATTTGTGCTAGAGCCTGGTTTATGTTCATCTGGCTGCCAATTGTGATTCCAAGGCTAATTCAGTCAATAGTGGTATAATAGTGTCTCCCATTTTTGTCCCTGCATCACCAAAAATAGTAGTGCATATGATTGTTATTGATAATCATGTATAATTGTACAATTGCGCTATCACATGAGTTTGTGATAATATTGTATTTTCAATCTGGACAATCTATCTTTGAGTTTTTTCATATCTTCTGATGAAAGTTATTGGGTATTGTCACCTGACAGGATGTATCCCAAGAACTTGTATTTGGACACACTATATCACTGTGTGAGGCAGTTTAACCTGCCCAGTAGACAATTGTTGCGCTGGGAGTATGGGGGTGACTCATTTCTGTAATAGGGCACAGGGTACTTGGCTTGAATACTGTCATATGTGAGGATATGATTAGTATTGTGGCAGAAGAACCTATAGGAAGAGGAATCAATAATTACTTTTGCAGATTGGCTTCTTATCACGCAGAAGCACTTTTAATAAGTCAAAGAGTATTTTATTATTATTAGGAGAAAAAGTATTTATACCCTCTTGGTGAGTGTTTTCCTGAGCTGTTGGCAATATCTTCTAGGACATTCCAACACACTCTTATTTTGGGTAATTAGTGATTTAGGTTTGACTGTTTTGAACATGCCAACCAATGAGATTTAATTGCTTCACCCAGCACAGGTGTTCCTTGCTGGTGTGGGGGTTTGGTATATTTTGGAGCCATTCATCCTGCTTAATTTTTGTCCCCACATTGACTGCTTAGAAATACAGTCAAATTAGGAAATCTGAGATTATGGGGAATTGAACTCAGCGCCTTGGCGCTTGATGTAAAAGTAGGGCAGCGCTTTGGCGCCTAATCCAATTGCTAGGCGGCGTCGCGGCGCTTGTGTATTTTTAAAGTGCCGCGGCAGCACTTATCATTGGCTAGTTTAAGGCTCAGGTCAGCAGACTACTGATGATCCAATATGCATATAGTTTATACTACTAATTTATGTAATTTGGTAGCTGCAATTTATATCTGCAAGCTCCATCATAATTAGCATCATTGCTTGGTTAAAATTCCCAACATATCCCCCAACTTGACCAAGCACTACTTCCTTTCTTTCTCTGATGAACCCAACCAGCAATAACAACAACTGCCAGAGTATGCGCCAAGCATACAACGCTATGATGACCACCATGGGCAAGGCAGAGCGTAATGCCTTCCAAAAAATACCCCACTCTGTGAGGATCGCCTTCCTCAACCGTCTTTGCTCCAGCAAGGAACAATTTTGCAAACAAGACTGCGCCACCACTGTGTCTGGCTCCGTCCCTAATTCCGCTCCCAGCTCTGATGCTGGTGACCTTTTTGAAGAGTATTCTTTATTTGATGAGCCTCCTCCTGTCCCCAGTACGCCTCTTGGTGGTGGTCCTTATGGTGCTTTGCGCCCATTAATGCAGTGCTTGCCTTCCTCTGGTGAGCCTCCACCCACCCCATTGTTGATGCTTTGCGCTTGGCGCAACTTGGACGAGGTCCCAATGGATTACCCAGATCTGTTGAGTAAGTTTGGTGTGTGTCATCATGAGGAGACAATGTACAGCTTTGTCCAAGCCATGCACTCTGATGAGGATGCCATGACTCCTATGTGCTGTTGAGCTCTACCACAGCCAATATGATGCATCTTGCTTGGCTGCTGAGGTGCGCCTTGGCCTGCAGTCCACTTTCTTGGTGCCTGGTCAGATCTCTGCCCAGCACGCCCATACCATTGCCATCTGTAACATATTTATAGATGAGGTGACTCAGATTTGGGCCCTCAACCTTGCTGCTGACCCGGCATTCCATCAGACCCTGGACCTTCCTATCCAGGCCAATACCAGATGGCGCTTCTTGATTACCTTTAAAGTGTTCCTCTTGGCAGTGAGCACTGGCAATGCCAGTCCATATATTCCCTTGGCTGCTGCTGCGTGCCACTTCATGTGGTACGCCCCCAATAGCTGCCAGCCTGGCCAGCCAGGGTACACTGGTTGTTGCCTGGAGAACTATTGTGCTCTGGCTTATCAACTCCGGGTTCTGTTGCCGCTAGCCTACTCCTACATGGAGGACGCCCTGATGGACTGCCTGTCAATTGGGGCTGTGTTCTCCGCTTGTGTTGGTTGGGGTCGCCTTGTGCCCATGAGCCAGCTCTGCCTCCCACTCTGCAACTGGACCTCCATGTTGTGGAACTCCCAGTTGGCCTGGGCTCAGATGTTTGTGATCTTGGCACATGTGTCACGGTAAGTTCCATAATGCCGGATATTGTCCGTCCAAGTAAGAAGGCACAGAAGGCCGGGAAACCTGTATCAAAATTGACCAAGTTAACAGATTTAAACCAAACAGTCAATTGAAAATGGGTCACAGCTGCTCCAGTATGCCAACTGAAACCAGCTCCCCCTTGTAAACTGACGTTGATAAATCAGCGTAATATGAGGGTCACCCAATATAAGCTCACTAATCAGCATGGTTGTCAGAAACTGGTCATACAAGGGTTCTTTGCAACCTGGACTAGATACTTACTTGAAGATGCAGAAGGAATAGGAGATCAAGATTCAGGTGGTATTGCTTAGTTGATTTTTCTGATATATATTGAATAATTTTCCCTGTTTCAACTCTAAGAGTTGAGTCCTCCTAAATTTACTCAATAAAAATCAATTATCCCAAGTTCTAATTTTAAATTTTAAAAATGCATCCTGTGCTTGGGTTGTTGCAGTATATCCTGTAAAATCTGATTCTGAACAGAACCATTTCAGGAAAATGGGGCCCAGCATCAGGAACTTTGTTGTCAGCGCCGCAAAATGTTAATTTCATGCCAGCCAATTTTGTAGCTCCTCCCTCCATTCCTGAAGATGAAAATTGGGTCACTTCTCAATGCCCAGAATTCTATGCTGAAGATGCATTGATGCTTTCCCAGGTCATTTATCTTGGTTTACTCTGGTTAGGATTGATTGTTCTACTTAATCCTGGAGTTACAATTGGAAAATTTACAAAAAAATATCTGAAGCTGCATTGGTGGTTAATCATCAATTCTATGTGGATTTGGGTGGTTATTCCCCATCATTTAGAAACGGCATCATATTATCCAGTTATTTCCGTCACAGCATGGGCATCAGCGTCTTGATGATGACTGCTACCTTTTCCCTGCCCATGAACGCCCAGTTATAAATATCCTGTGTCTCATCATTTTTTTTAAAAATATCAAGGATCCAGCGTCCCACCAAGCATCCCTGTTGCTTGGACCCCTCTTGCAGTACTTGTGATGAATAAAATGCCAACAATGATTGCCAGTGCTTTCCTTTTGTGTTATGTATTAGTATATTAATTTTTCTCTTTCTCTTTATTATTTTTTATTTTAGTTTTTATCTTTTTATTTAATGTATCAGTTTATTTTAGTATTTTTATCTTCTTTAGTTCTGGTCATTTTTATTTAATTTTTTGTTTTAGACAACCTGATTTCAATCTTTTCTTTTTGGTATCTTGTAATCTTGTCGTTTTCTGAGGTGCAGCACAGATACACAACGGAGAATCCTAACCTTAGGATTGGATTTGTACTAAGTCTTGGTTAGATGACAGGGAAGGCAAATGTGTTTACCTTGCGGCCCTGGATGAATAATCTCTACTAGGCGTGGCTAGAGAGAGGCGCGGAAGTACAGAAGACACAAAGACAAAAATGTGAATAGAACTTAATTTTATTGGTAGAATAGGAAATGGAATATATAGTGGTTGTTGATACCACAAAACACTACCAGGACAGTAGGATCACTTGCCACAAGCATGAGTGGGGCAAGTGAGTTGCGTAGAGTCAGGAAACCAATCAATCATATTTTCTGATGCAGAAACCAGTTCATTTCAAGGGTTAAAAGAGAAAGCAAGAGATTTGTCTTCAAAATGGCCCACCAAAGGTGAAATCAAAACATGGTGAATGCTGTTATTCACAATAAATCTTTATATTATTTATTTTTCCTTATTCTTTATGTTTATTTTATATGTGATATAGTCTTATTTATATATATATTTTTTAATTCTTTTTTCTTTTTTCTTTCTTTATCCATTTTATTTCAGTCCTTCCTGTTAAACTTTCTCAAAAAATTGGTGTGTACTTGGTTAACTAGGCGTCCATCCTTCACATCTTTAATAGTGTAGGTGTCTGTGAATGTCTTGTTAATGATCTCAAAGGGTCCTATCCAGATGGCGGCCAGCTTGTGAGCGCAGCCGTTGTCATGTGTATTGTGAAATAGCACCCAGTCTCCTACGGAAAATTTGGGCAGGTTGAACCGTTTCTTGTTGTCTCTTTCTTGGTCTCTTATCTTCTTAGCCAGTGAGTCAGAATATGCCTCTGACTGCAGCTGTATGAGAGTGCAAGCTAGACGTTCCTGGTACATTGCAGAGATTGGAGCCCTTGTTCTCCTATGCATGAGTACAAGATGGGAGGTAGCGCAGGTTGTCTTCTGTAAAGTAGTTGGAATGGCAACTTTTCTGTTGCTTAGTGTACAGCAATATTATAAGCAAACATGGCTGCAGGCAAGAACGTGTTCCACTCTACTGCTCTATCAGCTGTCAGCTTCTGCAGGATAATTATAAGGGTACTGTTTGCTCTCTCAACCATCCTGTTTGACTCAGGGTGGTATGGCATGGAGAATACACCTCTGATACCCATGAGCTCATTCAGTTTGGTTAACACATGGGATGAGAAGTTTGTTCCATTGTCAGTGAGTATGACTTGTGGATAGCCATGCCTTATTATAATGTTCTTTAAGACAAACTTAGCAGTGGCGCCTGCCCCCAGGTCCCTTACTGCCTTAGTCTCTACCCACTTTGTCAAGTGGTCAATGGCAACTATGGTTTATTTTTTACGGTAGTTGCTAACAGGTAATGGTCCAACTATGTCAATGGATATGGTGTGCCAGGAAAAGTTAGGGCGCACCAGTTGATAGGTTGTCATCTTATTGAATGGTCTCTCTCCTTAACATTCCTTACAGCAGTTGAGCATCTTGTGTACATTGAACACCATTGCTTCCCAAAAATATGCTGTTTTAAGTTGGGCCAGTGTCTTGCGGAAAGCCCCATGACCTACCGCCTTGTGGGCACATACAATGAGGTTGGTTTGTTCTGAAGGTTGGGGCATCACTCTTATCCCTTCAGTTGTCTTCTTAAAGATTCTGCCATTCTTGATCTCGGTGTTCTCTAGAAGGTATCGTAGGATCCTCTGAACCTCTGGTGGCTTGTCCTTGGATTGGGAGTTCAGCATTTTGTCATATAGAAGATCTGAGATGTCCACTAGGTGGGCTACTGTGAGAAGTTGTAATAGACCATCTGCGTTCTGATGTTTAGCCCCTGCTCAATGAGAGATCTCAAAGTTGTATGCTTGAAGTTTAAGTGCCCATTGTGCCAAGTGTTCCTCTGGTTCCTTTAGGTTTTGTAGCCAACGTAGTGATGCATGGTCTGTTATTACTTTGAAGTGTGCCCCATATAATTATACTCAAAATTGTTTGTATACATATATCACTGCCAGGCATTCACATTCTGTTACCGTATAATTGCAATTGTGAATATTGATAGTACGGCTACAATAGGCAACAGGGTGTTCCTCACCTTCTGCGCCAATATGTGATAGTATGCTGCCAATAACAGTTAAGGAAGCATCTGTGTGTACAATGAATTCTCAACTGAAGTCAGGGTATCAAAGGATGGGTTGATTCATGAGGCTAAGGCAGAGTATGTCAAACACCTTCTGGCATGCCAGTGTCCATTCAAATTGAATGTCACTCTTCAAGAGATGGAAGAGGGCCTCCCCCTTCCTGGGAAAGTCCTTCACAAAGCAACAGTAGTATCCAATCATACCAAGGAATACTTGCACATCACGCTTGTTGGTGGGGACCTTCATCTTTTCAATAGCCTCAATCTTGGCAGGCTGAGGGCAGAGTCTGTGTGCATCCACCATGAATCCTAGATACTTGAGCTGATCCTTAAAGAAGTCACATTTCCAAGGCTTAATCTTCAGGTTGGCTGCTGCAAGACAACAAAAGACTTCTTCTAAGTGCTCCAAGTGTTCAGTGAATGTGCAAGAAAACACATTGATGTCATCCAGGTAAACCAGTACACAACTCAACTTAAGGTCATGAAGCATATTGTCCATAGCCTGTTGAAACATGGCTGGTGCATTACATAGTCCTTGAGGCATGTGGGTGGTTTGGTATAGCCCTTGGCTGGTAATGATTGCGCACTTCTCCTGTTCTTCAGGTGGGTGTTCAATCTGCCAGTAGCCTGAGATTAGGTCCATAGCAGAGAAGAACTTTGTGCCGCCCAGGCAATCAAGAGTGTTGTCAATGCGCAGAAGTGGGTAGAAATCCTTCTTTGTGATGTTGTTCAATTTCCGGTAGTCAATCACAATGTGGTTGGTCCTGTCCTTCTTTTTCACTATCAGCACTGGAGATGACCAAGGGCTCTTGGATGGTATCAACAATGCCAACTGTACCAGCTTCTCAATCTCTTCACCCACAGTGGCATCGGCCGCATGTGAGCATCTGATAGGGCAGAGTTGGATGGGCTGTCTGTCCCCTGTGTCAATGTAGTGGAGAGTGTTCTTGGCGCACCCCAGAGCAAAGTTGTCCTCTGCAAATATAGATTTATTTTTCTCAAAAAAGGCCATGTCTGTGTCCTGTTGTTCCATGGATAACCCTGCCAACTTTTTCCTGGGTATTACAGCACCAACTAGGGGTGGCTGACTGTCAGAGGAGCCTAGCCCAAACTCCTCCAGGGTACCAAATTTGTGTATCCCAGTAACCTCTTCCACTGGTATAAGGTGTAGGCAGGCTACTATCTGGTGTCTTTGGACTCTTATTGGGCTTTGGGTGATATTTGCCAAGAGCACCTTAACAGCACCATTCCCTGGTAGGATGAGGCCTGGGGCCACTAAGGGTTCTAAGTGGGAACGGTTGCAAGGTGATTACAACTCACTGTACAGTCCTTGGGGGACATCAATATCCAAGCCAGTCTCAATCAGTACTTGGTGGCCAGCTGGGATCTCAATAGGCAGATCAGCACAAAGTGGTAGCCCTTTGTATTCCTCCAGTTGGTTAGGTAGAGGCCTGACCTTACGGCTTAGCTTCTGGTACTGGATGGGTACCACTCTGTTATTGTATGCCAGATTGACACTAGGCATGGTCTGGTGGGTGCCAGCATCCTTGTTGCGGCAGTAATACAGTGGGATGGTCTGGCCTAAGATTTCAAAGGTATCAGCAGCCAGATCAGTCCTGACCCCGTATTGCCTCATGAATGAGGTGCCAATCAGGATATCATAGTTTTCATTTGGCAAGACAATGACAGGATCCAATACTGCAAGAGAGCCAAAATGCAAAGTTAAGGCGCTGTATGCCCCTTGTGCAGTGGTGACTGTCAGCCCAGCAGTACCATATTGCTTCTGGTGATCAATGTCTGGGGCTAGTCCCAGGCGTTTTACCAGACGTGTGGAGACAATATTGATAGGAGCACCTGTGTCAATGATGGCTCATACTTTGATTTTGTTCACAAATATATCTGCATAATTACATTCAGAGTAAGAGGAACTTATTTTGTTTACTAAGTGTATGTCAAGATCATCCACCATGGACAGAAGCTCAAGGATGCTATCACACAGCTCGGGGTGGTGAGCTTTCATGGTGTCCATGGGTATGGCAATGTTTACCCCTTTCAAGTGCAAGGTGTCAGTGGAAGGGCCAGGACCTTTATCAGGGGCTTTGTCTAGCAACTGGCGGGCATAGGGCTTAGAAACAACTGCTTGGGCTTTGCCTTTGGCCCTTGCTTGACTACGTGTTTGCACTATATGGACGTCCTCAACAATGACGCGGTGTAGGGCATTGCCTGAGTAGCTGACGTCTGGGACAAATAACTCAGCCTTATCTGGGGAGTAGTCAGCATCATAGGGTGGTGCTACCAGCCCTTCTGGAGCTTGTGGTAGGCGTTCAGGAGGAACGGTGGGGACATTGTTGGGGTTGTCTATAGTGGAGTGAGAGAGTCCTGTCTCTACTCCACTTGTGCTTTTCCCTGGGCGGTAATGTCCTGAGGTGGCAGTACGTGGACGCCTGTTTTAAAAGTGCAGGAGTTTGCGTAGTGCCCCTTACAATTACAGCAATGGCAAGTAATCTTGGACATGTTGGCCTTAGGGGCAAAGCGTTCACTTCCTTTTGTATGGACAGGAGGAGTGGGTAAGGGTCTAGGCTTAACCGGGGCATTGGGGGGCCCAAAGGTATCCCCACACTGATGAAGGTATTGCACCATGCCATCAATAGAACAGTTGTCTTGGAACGCTGGCATCAAGGTATGATACAATGCCTTGTAAGGTTTGACAGCAGAGCGCAGGGCTATGTGTGCATCATGCACTGTAAGAGATCCAGAGCCGGTAAGGGCCTGCGCCTCCAAATAGAATTAATCTGCAAATTCAGCTATGGATTTGTCCTTTTGGAATTGGATCATCAGGAATTCATTCTTTTGTTCTGTAACCCTGGCTATACTTCCAAATTCATATAACAGGGCTTGTTTAGCTGCGGCGTAAGACCAGTCATTCTGCGGCATGTGAGGGATGATGAGGTCAGTGCTAGCAGCGTCAAGCTGGTTCAGAAGCGTGGTTGCTTTGTCTTGATTGTTAGCTCCATACATTGACATTTTGAAGAGTCTGATGAATGTATGGACGTTCCTCTTTGGGTCAAACTTGGGGAGATTCATGGGTTTGAACCTGGGTGTGTTTTCTTCTGCGTTCTGGCATCTCAGAGGAGGAGGGGTGTCTTGTTGGGCATGTGCAAAGAAGTTCTGCCGTGATGCTCCTGCAGAAGACTCTGAGCGGTTAGGACAAGGAGTTTCTTCTGGGGTAGGAGGGACCACAAACACAGGTGGCAAGCTTTGTCTTCCCAAGGAAGATGAGATGGTGTCATCTTCATAGGCAGAGCTAGTTGGTTGATGTAGAGTAGTGCTCTCTCCAGATCCATCATGAGGCACACACAAGACAGAGAATTGCTCCTGGTTACAATGGCATCTTCCTTCCTGGACCTCTGATCTAACTTCAGCCAGTTGGGCTTCCAATTCTCTCATGGCTCCGTGGAGGCAATCAATAAGAGTTCCACAACGCACCACCCCTTCTCTATATTCTTCTAAAGTGAATTCTTGCGTGGTAGCATTCTCATTGACTTCCCGCACAGTGTTGTGGAGGTCACAAATCTTGGCTCAGAGGGCTGCCTGTTGTTGTTAGTGTCTCTCATTCACTTTGTTAATCTCTCGGAAGGTGTCGTTATTTGAGATGGTCAGGCTGTCAAGTTGGTGTCAAATCTCATCCATCTCAGGGACAACCGTAGTGGTACTTTGGGCTGCAGGGGTCTGACTGGCCAGGAGTAGTGCCTCTTCAGTATTCTTGCAGAACGTGGCCAATTTCTCTTCCAATGCCACTTGTAGGTGGTCATCATATTTCATGAAATTGTCCTTTAATTCAACAATCTTGGCCTCTGCAGTGTGGGCAAGGTCTTTAAGTCTATTGAGTTCTGGCTGGTTGGTCTTTGAGAGGTCATTGAATTCCTTTTTTAGTGCCTCCAGCTTGGAGTGTGTATCTGCCAGTTTGGACGTGCAGCGGCCTCTTTCTTCTAGATGGGCTGCTTCTTGATGGGTGCCATTCTCTACATAATGTTCCACTGCCAGAATATGGCAAGTTACATCTTGGCACCAGGTTTTCAAAGCCCCTCTTAGGTCCAGTATCTCGCCCACAATGTTGGGCAGCTGAGTATTTAGCTGCTCTAAGAGAGCATTGAGGCGCTGTGAAGTCCGCACATGGTGGGTGTAGTTCTGAACTTCAGCAAAGCTAAGGTCCAGGCGGTGGACCAAAGCTGCCTGGTATTCCTGTTGGTGGTTGGAGTAGACCACCAAATCTTGAACTTCCATATGGTGGCAAGCCTGTATACCTAGCAGGTAGTGGATTGCAGGGTGAATGTTGTGTTCTGAGGCGCGGCACAGACACACAACGGGGAATCCTAACCTTAGGATTGGATTTGTACTAAGTCTTGGTTAGATGACAGGGAAGGCTATGCGTTTACCTTGCGGCCCTGGAAGAATAATCTCTACTAGTTGTGGCTAGAGAGAGGCGCGGAAGTACAGAAGACACAAATACAAAAATGTGAATAGAACTTAATTTTATTGGTGAATGAGGAAAAGGAATATATAGTGGTTGTTGATACCACAAAACACTACCAGGACGGCAGGATCACTTGCCACAAGCATGAGTGGGGCAAGTGAGTTGCGCAGAGTCAAGAAACTGAACAATTGTATTTCCTGATTCAGTCATCAACTCACTTGAGAGACAAAAGCAAAAGCGAGAGATTTGTCTTAAAAATGGCCCACCAAAGGCAAAATTGACACATGGTGAATAGCGGCATTTACGACAGTGAACAAAGTTCTGGATGCAATCACTGACCCGTTTAATGTTGGGGAGTCAGTCTAGGCTTCCCGCTTCTGAATTGAGATAGCTCCAGTAGGACACCAGCAGCCTTTGGGCGTCAGGGTGGCAATGGAAGAACAAGAATTCCACACTGGCGGGTTCATGAGCCAGTTGGTAACTGGTGATTAAATTTGAGGCCACATCAGTAATAGTAGCCCACTCTACTTCTATAGGTCAATCAAGTGAAGCAATTGGCAGTTTGGCGCACTTGCTATCTAGGATGATTGGTAGGCCATTCATGTCAATGATTTCTTCTTCCTGGTGGAACCAGCAATCCCTTTTGATATCACTAGTTTCCATGGGGGTGCCTTCATAGCACTCATGGAACCCAGTGAGCAGAGGAGGGGAGATACACTGTCTTCTTCCACAGGCAAGTACATGGGCCCCCTGTAGTGAGCACCATTTGTTGCACTGGGAGTATGGGGGCAACTCATTTCTGTAATAGGGTACGGGGTACTTGGCTTGAATACTGTCATATGTGAGGATATGATTAGTATTGTGGCAGAAGAACATATAGGAATAGGAATCAATAATTACTTTTGCAGATTGGCTTCTGATCACACAGCAGCACTTTTAACAAGTCAAAGAGTATTTTATTATTATTAGGGGAAAAGTATTTATACCCTCTTGGGGAGCGTCTTCCTGAGCTGTTGGCAATATCTTCTAGGACATTCCAACACACTCTTATTTTGGGTAATTAGTGATTTAGGTTTGACTGTTTTGAACATGCCAACTAATGAGATTTAATTGCTTCACCCAGCACAGGTGTTCCTTGCTGGTGTGGGGGTTTGGTATATTTTGGAGCCATTCATCCTGCTTAATTTTTGTCCCACATTGACTGCTTAGAAATACAGTCAAATTAGGAAATCTTAGATTATGGGGAATCAAACCCAGCGCCTTGGCGCTTGATGTAAAAGTAGGGTGGCGCTTTGGCGCCTGCAATAATTTTAAGTTGGTGCAGTGGCACTTGACGTAAAAGTAGTTTGGCACTTTGGCGCTGTCGCGCTTTTTGCTTACAGCGCCACAATTATTTGAGATTATAGGGCACAGGACATTTGCCAGAATACAGTCATATGTGAGGATATGATTATTACTGTATAAGAAGGGCCAGGATAGAACAGAGCCATGATTATTGCCCAGCAATGGCTTTTGATCGCGCAGAAGCACTTAAGGATTGGGATAAAAGTCAACCAGATTAAGGATAAAATAAAGATGGTTCAAAGATGGTTTTATTGTAAATGATTAATTCTTTTTATACCTTCTGCAAGGATAATCTCTGGGCTGCTAGCAATGTCTTCTAGGACATTCTAACATACCCCAATTTTGGGTAATTATTAATCTAGGTTTGGCGCTTATTGCACGTCAACCAATAGAATATTTTCATCTTCACCCAGCACAGGTGATCCTTGCTGGCATGAAATAATTTAGTACTTCAGGATCGCTTCCTACTTCTCTGGCATACTGCAAGCTTAATGCTTATTAATGTGATAAATATGGGAATTTGAGATTATGAGGAATTAAACCCAGCACCTTGGCGCTCAATGTAAAAGTAAAGCAGCACCTGCAATATTTGCCAGGCAGCGCTTGCAATAATTTTCAGTTGGCGCGGAGGCGCTTGTGCATTTTTAAAGTGCCGCGGCGGCGCCTATCATTGGCTAGTTTAAGGCTCAGGTCATCAGACTACTGCTAATCTAATATGCATATAGTTTATACTACCAATTTATGTAGTTTGGTAGCTGCAATTCATATCTGTGAGCTCCGTCATAATTAGTATCATTTTATTTTTTTACTACTAATTTATGGATTTGATTGTAACAGTCTCAATCCGTGGGCTCTGTCATAATTGGCATTATTGCTTGGTCAAAATTCCCAACAGGCGCCTAATCCAATTGCTAGGCGGCGTTGCGGCGCTTGTGTATTTTTAAAGTGCCGCGGCAGCACTTATCATTGGCTAGTTTAAGGCTCAGGTCAGCAGACTACTGCTGATCCAATATGAATATAGTTTATACTACCAATTTATGTAGTTTGGTAGCTGCAATTCATATCTGTGAGCTCCGTCATAATTAGCATCATTGCTTGGTCAAAATTCCCAACAACAATCTATCTTTTATAGTGAATCCACAGCAATGATAGAATGTCCTTTTTAAGCTTTAAATTTGGTGGCACACTCTATTTTACACTCTTTCAATGTTACTCCTATTTATAGGGTGCTCATGTGGCCACATCATTGTGATGCAGGCAAGCTTCAGACAAAAAGCAGATGTTTTAAAATGCATGCTATCCTTTTTAGGCCATCATTTTCTATACTGTTATTGGTTATGGTTTGATGTTTTGAGGCCAATTCTTCAATAGTTGCTACCTGCTTGGGTGCAATTATGGTTGATCAGCTTTAAATTGCTAGGGGCACTTGTATTGGGTTTTGCAGTAAGTGTATTGATGTCTTTAACTTTCTGTTGCAACTGAACCAATGAGGATTCAGTATTTGAATTGGGGAAGACAACAGTCTAATAGAAAGGACAGGAATAATAAGAATAAGGGGTTGTTTATTATAGAATACTGTGAATATACTTTATGGGGAAAGCCACCGGGCCACAAGGGGGTGGCATGGTGGCATGTTCCATGTAGGGTTTGGGGTCAAAGAATAACTCATGCAGGATCAGTAGGTCAAATTGGCAGTGCTTCTAATTAGGAGAAAGTGCCCGCAGTTTGACATTGCCATCAGATTGGTTCATGTTGTTAGACATGTCAAGGGGCGACTCATTGAGCGCCCCCTGTGTATCGTAAGATATGTTGGCAGGCGATTCTGGAAACTTGGTTGCAACATTTCTGTAAGTGACATTGAACTAAAAGTTTGAGCTATCAGGGCACTAGTCTCAGGTATTATTTAAGTGCTGAGCTTATATTGATAAATTTCCCAAGCTCTTCACCAGCAGCTGCTGCTTACAGTGAGAGTTGATTCTCAAGCCAGGCTTGACCAAGCTCATCTTTTCTTTCAGTCCTTGGTATATAAAATTGTTTTAAAAGAGCCAAACTTGATTTCTTACAGGTCAGTATGCCATATTGATCCAGATGCTGCTCTGCCACTGAAACTGAATGGTAGTATTTTCCATGTAATATTTTACACCTGAGGTTACAACATCTTTAGCTGCTCTTTTTTGGTCAACCCTCTCATGAGGATTGATTCTAAACCCACCCAGGACAATGTTTCATTGTGATAATCCAAGTCTAGTGTATTACTAGGACAAAACCTAGTCTTTAAAGGAACCTTTTTTTGATACCACTAAGTCTATATATGAGCAAAAGCGTGGTATCATTATCAGCCATAAAAAGCACCCCCTTCTTCAATAAGATTATCTGTATTTTCTGATTTCTCCTTTTCTTATCTGATCTACCTTATCCAGAGGTATATTCACGTTATCTCAAACATTATATAATACTTTCCTTCAATAAAGTATGTTTAAGCTCCTCTGACCTATTTGGTACCCTCCCTAGCTCAAGCCTATTGAAGAGCATCTATTTCAGTCCCACTTCCCATGGCTTTAAGGCAGCATTTCCATGTTTATCCCTAGAGACAAATACAGGCTTTTTAAAAGCCTGGAACCAGGGGTAGAAGCTTCCACCGTATCATTACTTCCAAGCGAGGGGTTCCTTTACTAAAAAGTCTCACTGTCTTTCATACCAAGAGTTAATATGGAGCGCTTATACCGAGTTGTACTACCTTCTGGAGCGTCCTTGGGTAGTTATACTATAAATCACTTATCCCAGGAAATATCCATGGACCTTGCGCTGCCTTTCAATGTGCCGGGCCAAGCTGCACCTCCAGCGACCTACCGAATAGAAAGCATGGGAGACTCGGAAGGAGAGGCTGATAAGTTTCAAACTTAAGTTCTTTTAAGGAGTCCAGGGTTGGCGAAACCTGGTGATCTATAGAGGTACAGGGAAGCTATCGCATCGTCTAAAACTCCTGGTGGATACCAGCCAGAAGCCACGTTTTGCCTTTGAGATTTATCCTGGAAGAGGTTGAGGACTGGCGAGAAGGTTTGCATGGCGGGACCTCCATCTTAGCCATATCTGATAAGCTGCTGAATCATTTCTGGTGCCAGACACTTCAGTTTCATCAAGAGACACTCTTTTAAGTACTTGCTAGGATAAAAATGTTGCAAGAGTACATTGAATAAGGATGATAAACCTGTGGAGCAGAAAACTTAGATTAATTAGTCAAGGTTTATTTTTGTATAGCCTGAGCATTGCAGCGAGTTGACTTAGTATGATATTCGTCAGAAAATCAAGAGATATCCAAGTGCACGGGACAGAATATATTTTTGGTGAATACAGGCTATTTTTGAATCTGATATACAAGGCAGGTGGTGGGACAATAAATAAATCGGGTTAAAACGAGGCAAAGGAAAATTGGTATGATTTTGACTGCAGATTAAACTTGGAATCCGGGGAGGGAGTGGTGATTGAAGAGTTTGTTGAGCTAGAAAGCACGGAGTCAAGTGGCTTAGAGAAGCTATGCGGCGGCGAGAAGGGCTTGGAAGGGGTGGCCGTCCGATGGAAATTAAGGCTACGGTTGGGTCTAAGAAGCCCTGAATCTCCTCCCTTGCATGCCGTTATGATTTTAGTTGCTCGTTGAAGCTCACAAAAGGACTCATCCAAGCTTTTTGCCGACCCAGTATTGAAATCAAGGCTGATCTTCTTTACGAGGTTCTCTGAGGAAAAAGTGAGCAAGGCTTCAAGTGAAATAAAATAAAAGTGCACTAACCTTTTAGCATCCCACGGATATGGTCGTTGGCGGCCACGTCGCAGGGCGACTCATCATCTACATTCAAAGTGTGGATAACGATGCTAGGGACAGAAAGTAGCAATCGAACTACTGCTTCGTGTCCTTCTGCCGCAGCACAGTGGATCGGTGTCCAACCTTCGCGATCCTTGGGGTTGACAAAGGCACCATTCTCGACCAGATATTTACAAATAGAAAGATGGTTATAGCTGGAGGCCAGATGGAGAAGAGACAGCCGGAGATGTCTAGTGGCAATATCGAACACACTCTTTTCTCCATCAGAAAGAAGCGATTCACGATATTTTTCATTCTCCAGCGTGCGCTTCAATTCGATGTAATCCCCTGACTTGGCATAGTCCAAAGCAAGAGTTTTGGCGTCAAAGATGACCTTGCACTTTACTTTCTTGTCTGAAGAGCCACTCGTCGAAGAAACATTAATGGAATTGTAGTCAATTAGGTCCAAGCTATCATTGCTATCTGATTCAGAAAACCCCAGTGACTGCGCACGAGCTAGGTTAAGGGGCGAAAGGGACCCATCATCAAAGACGCAAGTGATGACATCCTCCCTTACAATAGATAGCTTCTTAGACGCATCATTGAAATTCCCCCTCCTGCTTTTGTATTCGGATGCCTTTTTGCCATGGCTAGCCTTGCCTCGCTGAAGGGTAAGAGTTTTATCCTGAAGCTTGGTAAAGACTGGCTCAAAGTTAACGCTCTCTCTTCTTCTTGGAGAATTGCCGTCCACCGACATTGTTCGTCGAACTGGATAGCGAACAACTATACTTGGCTGAGCGCTTGTTATTGGAAAAATATACCTTCTTTGATATTCAAAAACAAGGCCCGCGTAACGTCATCATCTGCACAATCAACCGCCTTATATTTGCGCTCGTTTTTCTTGTTGGTATTGGCCCCGAGATCAATTAGCCGCTTGACTAGGTTAGACATGCCCATAAAGCTGGCTAGATGTAGGATAGTATTTCCAGATCCCCAAACTTTAGACATGAATTCGTATAGGACCTTTTTGGTCGACATGATGTTGGATTGTTTAGCTACATAATCAATTATTAGGAGGGCCAACTCCTCTTCTCCAAGCATACAAGCGGACTGGAGCGCGTTAAGGTTGAGGACTGAGGGACCCAAAAGCTCAGCAGCATCTTTAAGAATATCATTGTCGTGGTGAAATAGTCCGTCGTGGTTTGGATAGGTAAAAGTAACCAGAACTTGTAGTATCAAACTTGGGTTGTGACAGAATAAAACGCTATCCAGCTGTTGTTTACTCTCAGCACAAATGGCTTCGAAAACTTTCTTTTGGAGGGTTTGGATTTCTTTCCACCGTTGGACCTCCTGTTCATCGATATCTGAGAGGGACTCCTCTTCCTCATCATCAGGCTGAAGATCCTTGGTAAAAAGGGGAGACTTGTAATGGTTGCGATTATCAGGCATCTAAAGAAGAAAATAGATCAGGGGAAGTTTCATATTTATTTTAGTGAGAAAGTGAAAGCGGATAAATTGTCCAGGGATTTAGGCACGATTAAGCAGGTGGTTAAGCTTACCTAGGAAAGAAGGAAGTGGATATTGGAGTTTGAGACGCTGAACCAGCTCGTCTTTTCCAAAGAAACTGCAATATCAAAGTAATTAGCTAGAATAGCAGATGGACTGGCATAACCAGCAAGTGAGTAAACTTTCACTTAAGGAACCCCACCTAATTTGATGAAATCAAACCAACCGAAAACTAGTCAAAGTGATCACTCAAGAGCCCACTTGATCAAGCTTGGCTTGGGTTTGCGAAACAACTCGACAGCCGTTATCCTCCCCCACTGTATGATTATCCGGCCTTTGATTTCCAGTCATTCTCAGCATGCAACTTTCGTTGTCTAGGATGGGTGACACTTTCAGTTGATTTAAAGCAGACTGCTGGCCATATTTGGATGATCCAGCACCAATTTGCCTCAAAGCCAGGGATAGAACCAAGCCCAAATCAATGCACCAAGCCAGGGGTGAAAACCCGAATTCGAAACGCGAGTATGTAACACGTTTGCTTTTCGAAAAGGCTCCTCAATTTGTTATTTAATTTTAATCACACTTTATAAACTTATTGCTTTAATAAAGTTCTATTTTAACCACACTCTATAAAACCATTGCTTTAATAAAGCTCTTTTTAATCACACTTAGTACAACTTATTCTTTACAACTAATAAATGTTGAAACCGGAGGATTAAACATGTGATTGCTGGTGCCCGCTTTTGATTGGATAATCATGAGAGAGCAGCAAAGCATTTCCAAGCTCAAGTAAAATCAAATATCTGCTGCTTGGATTTATAAACTGTCACCATTGGCTAGAAGGGATGATTTATATTGGCATTCCCTTGAAAATTGCTCCAGCTTAGCCTGCGATTTTCTGGGATCCAATCGGACCTTTAACTTATGTCCGCTCCAATCAGATTGTATGTATCCTTAAATCTCGGGTGGGAAATAATAGAAATTCCCAGCAGCTATCCACTCATGACCATCAATCCATTACGAGCCAGGGGCTTGGTTTAGGCGCTACATAACTGCGTTTTTAAAAAGGATCATTTGATATGGAGATGCAAAAAGGGACCTGCTGTGTACTGAGAGCTAGGGCTGCTTCGGCCAAGCCCGGGCAGCTGCGGCCAGTTTCTGGCTCCTGGCCACTCTTATCAAATATTTATTTAAAATAGATTAATTATTTACTAAATCCGTTTTAGATAAAGCGGCCTTGAGCCGAAAGCTAGCCGGGGCTGAGCCGAAGCATCCCTAGACAGAGCATAAGTCGGATCGTATCTAATTTTTAATAAGTATCGTCCGGCAAGATCAGGAACCCAGTATTCCAAAGTGTCAGGAGACTCCCTACCCCCAGACTTTCCATATGGCCATGCCTAACCCAATCACCATCCAACTTTACTGCCCCAACCCCCTTTCTCCTCTCATATAAAATGAAGATCAACTACCAATCAAGCAATTCGTTCCAGTCTGAAGAGCTCAGCTTAGCAATGCAGTCTGTACCCAGGGATTGTAAAGGGCTAGTAGGCGAAAGCCGAAAAAATAGCAAGTATAGGAAATCTGCCAGTTTGCCCAAGGACTGAGAAATACAAGGGATCTATCCATCAGTAGGGTGCTACATCCAAAGAAGCTATTTTATCATATTTAAACATCATAGATAACTTTTGACCAGGATTATCCAGAGCCAGAAGCTAGCTGGAGCTGAAGGATCCCTACATATGGGAGTTAGATCATGACTATACTTTGCAGGGTATACAGGCTAGTATTAGATCCACCTGTCACTCATAATGTCAAGAATATACTTCTGAAAAGTATATAAAACAAATAAAGAGGAAGTTTAAAGAAGAGTATTATATATAGTATCATGACCAGCCACATAGCATCCATGTAGATCCTGATAGTCATGGGCCTGTCTTAATCTTGTTTCTCATAGGACTCAAATGTCTGATCCAAGTGTTGAAGGTTTGGATGTAAGCTACTTTGGTTAGCACCCAACCAACTTAACATCCATAAATCACCCAATTTATACCACAGTAGTTCCTTCAATGCCAGGCATCATCTGTCCCAGTTGGAAACCACAAATATCAAGAAAGATGGTTTAGAAATTGAAAGATTTAACAGACTTGAATCAAACTGTTGATAGGAAATGGGTTATAGCAGCTCCCGCGCAAACTCAAGATCCAGGTATCCAAGCAAAGTAACCTTGATAATCTAATGTAATATTAAAGTCACTTAATACTACCTGTCAGGAAACCAACCCTGATTGGCCGGCTCACTAGTGTTTGGGAACTGGCAGGTTGCGGACTGGGTGGGCAGGGCCCACCAAAGGATTGGTGCTAACTTAATGAGGTAGGACATTGACTTACCCACCCACAACCACGGACCAGCAGCGGGAACAATAGTATCTATTACTCCCGTGAGAGTAATATATACAATTCCAAAAAGCTTGTTGGTATGGTCCAGAGGGAGCTTGGCGGCGGAGGCAGGTATTAGTTTGGGGGTAACAGGTGGCTCCATGTCCATTTGGTAGGCAGTAAAGAATTTATACTTATCTCTGAGCAGGCGGGGTTTGGTAACATACCAAGGGCCTTCTTGGTTGTATCTGGTTAACTCTGTAGTTCTGACCAAGGGATACCCAGCTAGGATGTTGTTGGCAGTGTAGTCCTTGTACTCAGGCTTTAAGGGGTACTCTGTGAAATGGACAGGACCAAAGGGAGCACCTGGCAGGTGGTATGTAGCTGGCAGGCTGGCAGGGGGGTCAGATGATTTTTTAAGTTAACTGGCAGATGACAAGAATAAAATACGGCAATAATTGGGGAAACCAATATCTCATAACCTTTATTTAAAAATGACAATAGGGGTTGATCTCGGCCTGGCAGGTATTTATACCACACTGCCAGGCTTCACGTCCTGGTTGGGTTTTCTGGGCTCGGGCGGGTTGGCATTGGGGGTCTCAGATGGCAGTGTGGGGCTTGGCACTGGCAGTTTGCCACTGGCCGCTTTGGGATGAGAAGACTTCAAATTCTTCTGTTTGTCAATTTGGGTATTGGGTGCCTCTTTAGGTTCAGTGCCTCCCCCAGGGCTTTGGAGGAGTTTGGAATAACTCTCATCAAGAAGCTTGTGCATTTTACCGAGCAAACCGCCAGTGTCAGGCGTTAGCACCTTGGGGAAATTCTTGGCATCTTGCACTGACAGTTTTCTTGCAGAATCCTGCAGGATGGCTAAGGGTTCAGGTCCTGACGGACTGGTAACAACTTTATCAATCAGTAGTGGGTTATTGGGTTCCCAGCCCATGGTTCTGGCGGTCTGTGAAGGGTTTTGTCCAGGGTTCAACTCTGGTTCCGTATTTTGAGATTTAGGAGCATCCAAATTGACATTCTTGACACTACTTATTAATCATACAGGTTATCAGAAGTTGAGCATTCAAGGGTTCTTTTTGTACTGGTCCAGTTATACATGGGAATAATAAACCATGAAACAGCCAAGGGATCAAAGATCCAGATTAAGATTGCTGAGCTGATAATCTTGATATGTAACAAAATTTTCTTATTGTTCAACTCTTAGGAGTTGAGCTCTCAAAAATTCTAAGCCCAAAATTTTACCCCCAATGAGAAAGTTCAGTTATATTTCAATTCTAAATCCACCTTCTCAATGTATCTAGTTCTGGGTCTACTCCAGTATGTCCCTTACAACTTGATTTTAAATTGAATTGTTACAGGAAGATGGGTTCTTGTTCCTGGCCTGCTTTCTTCTGACTGCAAAGATGTATCTATCATGCCTCTTAATGTTAGAATCTTTACTGTTGAGATTAAAGAAGAAGCCCCTCCCAGCTCTCAATGTCCTGAGTTTTACTCAGAAGACTCTTTGGTTCTGTTCCAAGCTATCTATCTTGGTTGCACTAGTTGGCTCTAATCTTTCTGTTGAGCCCTAGTGTATCTTTTAAATTTTTTACCAGGCGTTACTTAAAGCCACATTGGTGGCTTATCATCAACTCTATGTGGGTTTGGGTGTTTATCTCCCACTACTTAGAGACTGCTTCTAATTACCCTGCAATCCCTGTCACAACTTGATGCCTGTTACAGCTCATGTCAGAGTCCAGCTGGACTCCCACAGGAGAGGCAGGCCAGGCCTGGAAGGCCATGTAAACAATAGATGTGACTCTGACCAGGTAGTTTACTGCAGTAGCTAGGTGACACCAACTCTTAGTATGGGGCACAACCTGGTTGGCCAGCCCCAATACTGTGATATAGACAAACCCTAACTTACTGAAATCCTGAGCAGGAGGCACATTGGGCAGAGGGGGAGTAATAGGAATCTCCTTCATGCTGGGCAAGACGGTCACTCTTAGGTGGACAGAAAGGAGATCCAGGTTGTGGGGATGGAAGAACTCCAAGTCAAGAACTCTAGATGGTTTGAACAAAGTTCTGGGAGCTAAACCAGGAGGGAATAAATAGGCTTGTTTATAGTGTGTAGTAGATTCACAAATAGATGCACACAGAATAATTATATTAGAGCAAAAATAGATAATTTCTTCAAGAAAATAATGGGTTCTGGGCATATAAGCTGTTTATTTTATGATATCAACAGTGAGGAGGGCTTTTCCTTCTCACTAATTATACTTACTGGTGAAGGTGCAGCCTTTTGTGCCACCAGAGATCTGGTAGCATCATTTTCAGTCAAACTGGCGATTTTGCCCGGGAATTGCATACTAGAGCTTAGGGATGGATGGTTATTACTCAGCATAACAGGAACCTTGCTTTAGCTGCAGCATGCCAGGGCAACACAGCTATTATAAAACCCACAAGCAATTGAGCACCCAATCACACTCCAATGTATCATTTCCTGATAATTAAGTGGGCCAAATTCATTAATAGAATCAAATCCAGGGATTTGAGTCTTGTGTGCCTCTCAAATCCTGGGCCATTTGTTAATTAAAAGAGGTTTTTTTTGCTCTGGGAGAAAATTGGTAATAATTTCCAGGCTGTGGGTTTTTTGGCCTCTAGGAAGGCCAGCTGGTTGTCCAGGGCATTCTGGGCCCTGACATCATCCCCTATCATAGTTGAGCTTGCAGAGCGCAACTCTTTATTCTGATACTTGTATTCCTCCAGCAGAGTAGTGGCATTCTCCAGGTTAGATTCTGGTTCCCAAGTATTCTCTTCATTGGGGTACCCTTTCCATTTAAACAGGAAATCAAGTTTTTGGTATTGGAGTTTGTGTCCCAGGATGGCTTTGACCTCTTGTTCTGTGAAGCTTCCTACTTTGATGGGTGGAGGAGCCGTTCTCACTATCTGGTGCAGGAGAGAAGGTCATTTTTTTATAACAGGGATTGGTGGAATACATCATGAATCTTCAATCCAGGGGGTAGTTATAACCAGTACACTACAGAAAAAATACACTGTAAAACCTTGCAATGACCTGTTTGTCAGGGACTCAAGCTAGTGCACAGAGCAGTGGTTTTGATGTTCTTTGAACCGAGGTACACAAGGTCTTCTACTTTAATTGGGGGCCCAGGGCTTCATTTCTTGTTGGCAAAGTCCTTGTATACTTGTAATGCTCTTCTCAGGTTCTGGGCACATTTTTCTTGGCACACGTGGATATTGTTGAACCAATCACGTCCATCTGGGTTGTTGGCTTCCTCTGTGGGAGGAGCGTCCCATATAGGGTTGAATCCATAGTTAGCTTTGAAGAGGGACATACTGGTGGAGCTGTGGTCTTGATTGTTATACGCAAAATGAGCCATTGGCAGGTGTGTTACCCAGTTGTTTTTTTCCAAGTTTATGTAGCATGGTAAATACTGTTCAAGGACCTGAGTTACTCTCTCAGTCTGCCTGTTGCTCTGAGGATGATATGCAGTAGACAACAATCTTTTTATTCCCAAGTCCTTTAGGATCTGGGCCCAAAACTTGGAGGTGAATTGAGGGCCTCTGTCTGAGACCACTTCTTGTGAGAGCCTGTGGTTCATGAATAATTGGTTCCGGAATAGAGTGGCAGTTTCCTTTGCTGTTACTTTGGTTGTTGTTGGAATGAAGTGAGACATCTTGGTGAAAAAATTGACAATTACAAGGATGGCGTTAAATCCCTTTGAATTGTGCAGTTTCACAATGTAGTCCATGGAAACTGACTTCCAAGGGCCTTCTGCAATCTGGAAGGGTTGTAGTAATTCTTCTGGATTTCCTTGCTTAGGCTTGGTACGTTCACATGTATTGCAGCTGCTGAAGTATCCTTCAATCTCTGGCTTAATCCTGGGCCACATGTAGGTTCTCTGGATTCCTTTGAGAGTCTTTGTACGCCCAGGGTGTCCTGACATGGGGGAGTTGTGGTACTCCTTAAGTATCTCTAAGCACAGTAGACCTTCTGGTACATAGGTGCATCTGTGTAATTGTAGGGTGTTTTCATGTAAGAAGTAACCTGTTTGGTAGTATGACTGGTGATATCTTTCTTTAAGTCTTTTATGATGGTGATGCAGTGCTGGTATGAGGTCTGAGATAGTTGGATTTATTCCCTTCTACTGGCTAGTCCCAGGAAAGGAGAATTTGCTCAATCATGTTTGAAGACAGCAAGGATTTAGTGTTGAATTCCTCAATCTCTTTAGCGCTAGGAAAAAGGTCTTCTCTTTAGCTTAGGGCGTCAGGTACCATGTTGATCTTGTCAGGTTTGTAGCTGATTGATAAGTTGTAATCTGCTAGGAATAGGCCCCATCTAGCTTGGCGCTGCTTTAGTTGTTGCGGTTTGAAGAAGTATGTTAGGTTCTTATGATCAGTCATGATTCTCACTGGGTGGTTGGCATCACAAAAGTATCTTCTCCAATGTTTCAAGGAATGGATGATAGCAAGCATCTCTTTATTATAGATGGGGTAGTTCAACTCAGGCAGAGTGAACTTCCTTGAGTAGTAAGCTACAGGGTGTAGCTTACTATCCTGCCCCTTCTGAAGCAACACCCCCCAATGCAAAGTTGGAGGCGTCTGTCTTCACAATGAAGGGTTTATTGAACTTGGCATTTCCAAGATGGGGGTGGACACAAAGGCATTCTTTAGAAACTCAAAGGCAGATCTTGCAGCGCCATCCCTCTTTTGTAACTGTGCTGTTTTAGAAGAGTTACAAGGGGAAAATATTTGGAAAACTAGATAGTATTCTTTATTGAGAAATAATTATTATATAGTAACTGTAAATTGTGGATAACAGGAACATGATAGTGTTGTTCACACAGTGGGATGATGAAAGGGGTGGCCTGATCCTGGTAATGAGTCAAGCGTCAAAACAAGGTATCCACTGTAGGGGATCAGCTTCTGTTCATGTTGTTGTATTTGGAAATTTGAGTCAACTTCCTAACTTGGCTTTGAGTGACTGGATAATTGGATTGCAGGTCACAAACCTACTTACTTGGAACCTTGCTGGAAGGTCAAGACTGATTTTTTGACACCACACAAAGGGGTGTTTCTTGGAGGTTAGTGTCACGGTAGGTTCCATCATGCTGGGTATTATCTGTCCAAAAAAAGGCTCAAAAAGCTGGAAACCCTTTATCAAAATTGACCAAGTTAACGGATTTAAATCAAACGGTTGATTGGAAATGGGTTATGGCTGCTCCAGTCTGTCAGCTGAAACTGGTTCCCCTTTTCAAATTGACATTGATAAATTGGCGTAATATGAGGGTCACCTGATATGAGCTTGTTAATCAGCATGGTTGTCAGAAAATGGTCACTCAGGGGTTCTTTGCAACCTGGAACAGATACTTACTTGACAATGTGGAAGAAATAGGAGGTCAAGACTCAGGTGGTATTGCTTAGTCAATTTTTCTGAATTATATTGAATAATTTTCACTGTTTCAACTCTAAGAGTTGAGTCCTCCTAAATTTACTCAATAAAAGTCATTTATCCCAAGTTCTAATTTCTATTTTTAAAAAATGCATCCTGTGATTGGGTTGTTGCAGTATATTCTGTACAATCTGATTCTGAACCAAATCATTTCTGGAAGATGGGGTCCTGCAGTTGGAAATTTGTTGTTGGTGCCGCCCAATGTCAATTTCATGCCAGCCAATCTTGGAACTCCCCCCATTCTGGAAACTGAAAATTGTGCTACTTCCCAATGCCCAGAATTTTACGCTGAAGATGCATTGATGCTTTCTCAGGTCATTTATCTTGGACTACTTTGGTTAGGACTAATTGTTCTACTTAATCCTGGAGTTAAAATTGGAAATTTCACAAAAAAATATCTGAAGCCATGTTGGTGGTTAATCATTAATTCTATGTGGATTTGGGTGGTAATTCCCCATCACTTAGAAACGGCTTCTTACTATCCCGCAATTCCCTTCACATTACTCAACTCTTATACTTCTGAGTTTTTGGAAGCAGTTTGTCATGAAATTGTGTTTCTTTTCTCCTGCTCTGCCAAGATATCTGCGTTTACCATGTTTATTTGCATCAGTTCATTTCTGAGTTTTCAGTTTGGGCTTTTCTTTAATTTGTGTTTTCCATCTCTGGTTGCAGTTGTTGATACTAGATCCTCTGTTTCCTATTTCCGTTGTGTCATGACATTTTAGTGTCCAGATTACTTTCCTGCTCCACCCACAGATGAAATTTTGCGTAAAGTTTTGTCAGCATTATCATTTTATTCCGGCTTGAGCCTTAGTCACAAATCCCAAGTTTACCATGTGATGATGAAGGTTTCTGAAGATGCTTGTGAATGGTTGTTGTCCGTGGTGGAGCGCAATCCACGTGTTTTAACTGAGAGTGCATCTCTATACCCTTTGTTAAAAAATTTGTGTGTATCTATTGAGGAGCTCAAAGTATATTGTAAGCTGTACGCCTTCTATCATGGTACAACTCCGCTTTTGGTATTCCTTCCTCAGTTTCTTGCCTACTGCTGTACAATTAATGTTCCTGAGGTGAATAAACTCTCAGCGTTGTGGTTAGCAGTTGACCAGACTGCCCAGGATTTGGCGGTTTGGGATACCCTGTTAACCACAACTGAGGCCCTGGTAAGCCAAATTATTTCTCTGGTCTCAAATCTGTCTACTTCCAAGCAAGGTACATTGGTAATTGAAGATAAACCTGCTGCGCGCTCCTGGTTTTCTGGTCCTTGCTCCGCGGTAATTCCTTCCAACCAAAGCCAAGATTGTTCTCCCCCTAGCTTGTCTCAGCTACAATTGGCGGTGGTGAAAAAACCTGGCAATGTAAAGGAGGCCCCCATAGTTTCCGGTCCTGATAGTTCCTTGGCAATGCTTCAGCACGTTGTACCTGCCAAATCTTCTGTGGTTACGTCCAAAGAGGTGCCCCTCATTTCCATTGATAGTGATAACCCTGTTCTTCCAGCTGCTGTCCAAGAAATGATTGAGCGTTACTTCCAGGAGCATCCTGCCTCCTTAGCTGCTGTTTGTACTGCCAATGAAAAACAAGACCCTGTCAAGATTGCTACCTTTGCTGCAAATAAATCCACTTCTGGTTACTTCTTGTTCTATGGTAGCATTGATAATGGTCAGACTATCTATCAGCCAGCTATTTTGTTGGATACAGGTGCTTCCAAAAACTTCATGAGTGTGGAGACTGCCAACTTGCTACAACTCAAGTACCACCCGGGAATGCTTGTTAGGAGTGGGAACTGTCAAACGTTTCCCTCTTTTCAGCTGAAGAAGCCAGTTACTTTTGTAGTTGCAGGTCAGGTTTTTACTGCAAGGTTTTCCGTTTGCCCTACCCTTATGTATCCTATCCTTTTGGGAGTGAGTTGGTGGAGAGATCATAATGTATCAACCTTACTGGAGAAAAATGAGCTGCAGGTGGAACACTCTTTGGGTATAACTATTTGTATTCCACTGTTGGATATGTCTGAATTGGAGCAATCCTCTCAGACTATTCAATTGGTTCCTGTCCCTGTTCCTGCAAGTTTGGATTTACCCGCATGTTTAAAACCCTGGTCCATGGCATTTGACGCTACCAGAGGTGAGGTCCTTCCCAAGCACACTCAGTTTGACTTTGACTTTAAAGTTACCGTTGATCTGATTAGAATTGCATCTCCTATTTACCCTTTAACTTTGAAGGAAGACACATGTTTGGAGGAATGGACTCGTGACATGCTGGTAAAGGGCTATATATTTAAAAAGGCTTTGTCAATTTGCTCTCTGTTGTTGTTTTTCCAAAAGGCTGATGGTTCTCTTTGTCCTTGTGTTGGCTATGGGAACTTAAATAACACCACAATCCCTGATCCCTATCCTTTACCTCTTGAAGCACATATCTCTAGGTGTGTTGAGAAGGTGAAGGTATTTTTGAAGCTGTCGCGCTTTTTGCATGATAGCGCAACAATTATTAGAGATTATAGGGCACAGGACATTTGCCAGAATACAGTCATATGTGAGGATATGAGTAGTATTGTAGCAGAAGAGCCAGGATTGAGCAGGACCATGATTATTGCCCAGCAATGGCTTCTGATTGCGCAGAAGCACTTAGGGATTAGGATAAAGATCAACCAGATTAAGGATAGAATAAAGATAGTTCAAAAATTCAAGATTTATTTTATTGTAAATGATTAATTCTTCTTATACCTACTACAAGGGTAATCCCTGGGCTGCTAGCAATATCTTCTAGGACATTCTAACACACCCCTAATTTGGGTAATTACAGTAGTTTTAAAAGCTATGGTGACAAGCAAAAATTCTTCAGATTTAAACAAAATGATTTCAGATTTAAACAAAATCCAAGTCTCAGGTTAAAATATATACTCTGTTAACAGGGTTTATTGGCGTTAATGGGCAAAATGGGTCAACACAGCAACAAAAAGCTCACATGCAAAGAAAAAACATTCAAAATATAATCCAAAATACATCAATTCACAAACAAAATGGTGTGAGTTGACTTTTGGTGTACATATATTTACTATGTGAATTGGTGACAAAATACACCCAAGCAAGGTGTGTCAAAACTCAATCAAAAAAAACACAATAGCAACTCACAATGTAAATAAAATCACTCACACAATGTGTGCAATGGATTGTAATCATGAATGATACCAAGGTATCTAAAATAAGACACAAGATCTGAAACATAAATTTTAAAAATATTGTGTTGGGTGTTTGAATTTGGCAGTAAAATCTGGGAAAAAGGGTGGAAATTATTTCAGGTATTCTAAAATGGGCGTTGTAAAACCAAAAACAACTAATTAAGAAATAAAAAATCTATAATTGGGATATTGGGTGGGAAAAAAATAATAATTGAATTTCCATAAACAGATAAAAGCAAAAATTAAAATTAGAGAGTAACTTAATTAAGTTTTATTTAATATTTTATTAAATTCTAAAAATGGAAGGAACACAACAACAGACTACCATTGCACCTGTTGTGCGCCGCAGTTGCGGTTGCCCCCGCAGGTCAAAGAATAGACTTAGTACAACACAAGTGCCTACTCAGGAGGGAGGCAGGAGAGGAGAGTTCCATAGTGACGCTGCACTGACACAGCCGGTTCAAGGAGCACAAGCTGCTAGGGTGCGGAGCATCAACCCTCAGGTCCCAAAGCTGACCCAGAAGCTCACCAAGGTTACCACAACAAAAATGGTTAGAAACAAGGAGGTAGAACTTACTTTGTATGTGTTTGACGTTGTGTACCGGCAAGAGTCAGTCCCATCAGCCATGCTGGAGAAGGTGAAGCCTGTACTTGATACTAGCTATGAGCCCTACGTCAGTGATGGCAATCAGGAGGATGATGAGGAGCCCCAGTTCTACCAAACCAATGAGGGACAACTGGTGCTAAAGAAAGTTGTAGTTTTCTACACAAGGTGCCTATGCCTTGCAAGCCTGTCATCAATCAGGATCCTGGCTTGTCTGAACCCACAAAGCCCGCCCAGAAGCGCATCCCCAACATCAAACGCATCATCCTTCTTAAGCTAATGTGGGAATTGGGTGACTACAAGGCAGCCGCGGCCATTGTTGGAGTAGATCCCAAGTACGCCAGCAAGACCTTCAACAAGTTCATTGATACTGGCTGAGTCCTTGTCGCGGAGAAATCCTTGCGCGTTTCCACTATGCTCACCAAGGAGCACAAATGGGCAATCCACCAGTGGATCACCCAGGACTGCCATCTTGAACTGGCAAATATACAGGCTATGGTCAAGTCTGCTTTTGGGATTGAGGCCTCAATTTCCTTTTACTACCATCTGGTCAAGGGAATGTAATTTTCCTGGAAAAAACTTGGGGTATCCCCATACAATTGGAACAGCCCAGCCAATATCAAGACCTGGAAAAAATACACAGAGGTGTATACTGCCTTCAAAGCCAAGGGGACAGTCAAATTTTACTATATTGACAAATCAGCATTTGCCTTGTCAATGCACAATGAGTATGGGTATGTCCCCAGAGGCTCCAATGACAGGATGGCTTGGTGTGCTGCAGTCCGCGCCACAGCCTATTCAATGGTGGCTCTCCTTGGTCCAAAGGGGGTTGAGCTATACCAAATGATACTGGGCTCCCACAATAGCCAGACCTTCCTGTCATTTCTCTGATTGGTCCAGGAGCACCTGAGGCGCACAAGCCCGGGCTTCACCAACGTAATTGTGTCGGACAATGTTGGTCTCCACAAGGTGGCTGATATTCTTGAAGAATTTCCATCAATTGACACAAGCATTGCAGTGGGCCCCCAGCAATTGGCCACAGCAAATATGCGCCTTCTCTTCCTCCCCACCTATTTGCCCTTCCTAAATCCCATTGAGGAAGTCTTTGGGTGGCTCAAGCAAGTTGTCAAGCGAGGAACCCCAACTGGGACTGAGGACCTGTTTGATTTGCTGCAGGCTGGGATCCATACCCTCCCAGCTGAGACTGTGGCCAAATTCTATGACCACACTGATTTATTCATCCCTGCGTGCCTAGCCAAACAGCCAATCAATTAAAGGCTTAGCGTGTCCAACTTTTTTTATATTCTCTAATTTATTATTCATATTTATTAATTATCATTTTATATTTAGATGTTTCTACACCCAAAATCACATTCAGAAGATCTATCAATAGATGTAAGTTATTTATTTATTTTATTGTATATTATTTTATTATGCCATCTAAGGGTATCCCAAACGCTTGATACTGGATTACACAAACACATTAATATCACATTTGGAAAATAAATATAATAATCAAAAAAAGTTAATGTAATGTGTCCAAATCAGAAGTAGATTTTATTGAAATATATTATTTTGCTTTTATTAAGACCTTCTCTGGGATATATTCTGCAGATCTTGTTTGTTAAAATAAGAATTAGAAAAATTATTATACTAAAAATATTATAAATTTCAATGGAATTATTTGGAAGAGAGAATTTATTAAGATTGCCTATAGTGAGTTTGGCGGTATGTACCCACCTCACAATGGAGGTGGCACACAACCTCCACTGCCACACTGTAGATGGTAGATACACCCTGGTTAAAATATTCTTGCCTGCTGGTAAAAGGGAGGATGGTGAGGTGGGAATGGAGGAGCAGCCTTTCTGGTGGGGCTGCAAACCCAAAGATGCCAGCCAGGACCAAGGCGTCCTGGATGACGTGATCCACTGAGTTGTACCTGGGGGGGACCTTCTTCCCATCCAGGGATAGCCTGGTCTTGTTGATCCCCAGAAGGACCCTGTCCAGGTCCTTGACTAATGCTCCCATCCTGAAGTAAAAGAGGAACCCCAGGTAAACAATGAGGTGAAGCCTTTGCCCAGAAAAGTCTTCTGTAAACTCACACAGTTTGTTGTATACTGCGCTTATTTTTTTCTCATGTTTAGTTTTGCCAAAGGTAAGATCCATAGCTTCTGGGACCCCCGTCTTGTTGGTACTCCAGGCCAGCCCAAAGTCTGCCAGGAGAATTTTGGTCTTTTTCACGGCTGTTGCATCTACAACAGCCAGTTTTTATACCGCGTGCCTGAAGTTCTCCAGCAAGTAGGACAGGGTGTGCTCCACCAGGAAGCAGAAGCAAGCAGCCGCATGAGCCTGGCCTATCTCCGGTACATTCTTGAATGGGAGCGTCACCAGTACATCCCAAACAAGCTCAATGGAGTTTACACAGTAAACTCCACTGAGTGATACCGGGTCCAGGCAGACCAGTTGGGCATCCTTATAGGCAGTAACTGCCCACTCAGATGCCCCCTCTCCATGCGTAAGCCCAGCCAATGCCTCCTGCAACATTGGAAAAGACCCTTGGATACGGTCTTCAAGCTCCCAAAAGACAGGGGGATAGGAAAAGCTGCTTGGCCACATGAGTGGCGTAGTTGGCATAGAATGTGGTGGGGACAAAAGGGACTAGGACCCGGCAGAGTTCACCATCAACTTCTTCTAAAAAAAGGTAAGTATTTGGAAATTTTTATTAATTATTATTTTAAGTTACCTTCTGCAGTCTCCTCCTTGCCCGCAGCCTCGGCAGGCTTTGCTATTCTTGGTGTAACCAGTTGTGCTGGCTGCTCAGTGTCATCTCTTTGGGTACGTTTTGCGGGTCTTAGGTGGGCATACATTTCTGGGTCATCTGTCCAGACAGACGGCGCGGAGAGGGCAAAGGACTTGAATTGAAGGCCTTCCACAACGTGCTCCTGGACATTTAAAAGTTGCCCAATTGTTGTTTCAGGGGTGTATGGCATCTTGGTCATGAGTGCCTTAGCGGAAACCTTTTCAATTTTGTCTCCTGTAGGGACGGCAGCCTTGACTTTTGCTTTGACCTTGCGGTCAATCTCTTTAATTTTGGCAATCACCAAGTTGAGGTCTTTTAGCAGCTTCTCCAATTCTCTCATTTTATTTTTTTACTAACCTTTCCATATGTTTTTATAGCTTTTTCCCCAATAAATTCTGTATTATTTTGATACTGTTGCCTCTTTGTTTATTCCTTTTTGTTTTTCTGTTTATCACATTATCTCATCTTTTTACCCATTGTGTATATGTTTACGCTCATCTCAATATGCGTTGTTTGCTTTGTGTTGGCATTGTTTCCTTGATTATCATATTATTTTTAGCGCTTGACATAGCCCCTTGTAAAAAATTAACAACAATTTGGTGATCAGCTAAATTTGAATCAGAAAATTATAGTGTTAACTTTTTTTAGATAACATTGTTACTGATCCAAATTCAAAACCTTAATGATAAACTTTAAGCCAATCAGGAGCCAAGTGATAAAGTGATTGTTGTGATATAAAGGGTCATTAAATAATTCTTTGATGCATGTGCACTAATTAATATGATTGGCTGGATGTTTTGCCATTGTACGCCATTGCCGCTGTGGCAAGTTGTTGATGGACTAGTGTTAACTCAGCGGCTGATTGGGCACTAGTCCATCAACAACTTGCCACAGCAGCAATGGTGTACAATGGCAAAGCATCCAGCCAATCATATTAATTAGCGCACATGCATCAAAGAATTATTGAATGACCCTTTATGTCACAACAATCACTTTATCACTTGGCTCCTGATTGGCTTAAAGTTTATCATTAAGGTTTTGAATTTGGATCAGTAACAACTTTATCTAAAAAAAGTTAACCTATAATTTTCTAATTCAAATTTAGCTGATCACCAAATTGTTGTTAATGTTTTCACAAGGGGCTATGTCAAGCGCTAAAAATAACTGTGTTCAGGATCTAGATACACACCTTAGTAAATATATGATTTTATAGAAATAAGCTGAACATAAAAAATAAAACCAACTATAAACAAAGAGAACATGAACAATTGAAATTCAAAAAAAGATAATATAAATAGAAAATGTTTGGTGACAGGGGTTTATTGGAGTGGGGAAGAGTGATTTCTAGTAGGCAGAATGGCACAGGAAGGAGGACGTAGAGGTGGTGCTGGCCTGGGGAGTCTGGGATTGGATGGGTTGGGTTTGTGGGCGGGGGTGTTGATGGCAGGGGGGGAGGCAGGAGGATTGCGCATGATGGCTGCCATATACTGCTCATTGTACTCCTCATCAGTCATTGGCTGGATGGGTTAGTAGGTGGCTGTGGCACGGGGTGGGAGGCGCTTGTCCTTGCATGATTGGTTGCCCATGTTCACATGGAAAACCATTTGCGTGAACAAGTCAGCCACCATTTGGTGACCAAAGAGAAAATTGTGATCAAGGACCCCAAGATAGAGGTTGTTGAAAGCCTGAGGGCGGCACTCCTGTAGTGTATCTCCAATGTCAAAGAAGACAACATCAGCCAGATGGAAATCAGCATGGCCGGCAGGGTAGACTGAGGCCTGGTGCCTGCGTCCCTGGATGGCCTCAAGGGCGGTGGAGCTTCCCTCTATCTGGTGGCTCAAGAAAACCTGGTATTTGGAATTTGAGCCATCCCAGGAGTTGATCAATCCACCAAGGATGTGACTGTATGAGTAGCCATCAACGAAATCAGGATTTGCCCAATAGTAGACAAAACCCTTGGCTGAAACAGCCAGAAATGCACCAATGAAAGTCCCCTTCTTGACCTTCTTCCTTCCATTCTTAGTGGCGGCTTTTCCTTGGGTGCCAAAATCATCAAAAGCTATGGATAGCTTATAGTAAGATATGAACATGACATCATCTGACAGACTAGTAAGGCATCAGACCAGGGTGGATTAAATGTCAGGATCATACGGGGAATCCTCAGCGCCATCCCATTAGTTGTCGGCAAAATTGGTAAGAACCTGTATGGAAGCCATCTTCCCATACATCCAGAGCTACACCATGCGCTCAGAGACCCATATGTTATGGTGCGCAAGCTGCTTCCGGACCTGAGTCAAGGGAAGCTTGGGGTCCCGCTGGAGGAGGTCAAGCACTATTGGGTATGCCTCATTGATCTGGGACTCTGTGGCCTTCTTTGGCTTCTTGGCTGTCCCAATCAGATTTCCCTTATTCATCAGGTTGTTGAATTCCTGCATGACAGTAGCCCAGGTGAATTGTAATTGGCTGGCTATCTGATCCCAGGACAGACCCTGCAGGTTGAGTGCCACAATTTCCTGAAGAATTTGGGCGGTGATGATTTAAGCTTGGGGCGCTGGGCCAGGGGAGCTGAAGCCTGATTGGCTGTAGGGGGGCAGGTTGGCTGGTGGCAAAAGATGTTCCAAATCAGGGTTGCCATCCTGATTGGTTGATTAGTGGGCAGCTTGTGCGGGGGTGGGTATGGGAGCAGGGGCAGAGCTAGACGCTAAGTGACTCTCAAACAAGTCAAAGCCATAGGGGTCGGTGGTAAGGTACAGGTCAGCTTCCTTGTTACCCGCCTCAAAGGCTTGGGTGTAAATGGGTGCCTCTACGTTCTGAGCCTTGCCTCCATTGAAGCTGGCTTGGCTGCTGGCGCTGCTGGCGCTGTTGAAGATGTTGTTATTAAAAACCATTGTAAAAAGTTTAGGATAAAATCACTAAAAGTAGAAATTTTAAAATTTAATGAATTATTTTTATTGCAATCTCAAGTCCATATTCAGAAGGTTCTCAAAACCATTCCATACAAATCAGGAGCCATGAAAATGGATAAAATGCCTCTGTTCCTAAATTGGATAGCTGTTGATTGGCTGTTATACTGTTATTTTTCTATTTTAGGCTGCTCATACTACACATCTTGTGTGAGTTCATTTTGTTTTGTGCTTGTGTAATCTTGCTTCTAGATTGCTCCAATTTTGTTTCATTTTGGTCCTTCTGTTGGTGCCTCATATGAATCCTGATTGGATTATAATATACTCCGGAATAGCATCCATCCATTTCAGTTGTTGTGTCAGTTCATTTTGTTTGTGGTTTGAACTACACCGCTTGATGTTTGATATAATTTCATATGATGGGCTAGTGAAATCTTGTTTTTGGTTTGACAGTTCATTTATTAACCAAAAATATTTAAATTAATTGAATCCTGAATCTTGCGCAACTTGGATTTTGTTTAAATCTGAAATCATTTTGTTTAAATCTGAAGAATTTTTGCTTGTTGCCATAGCTTTTAAAACTACTGTATTAATCTAGGTTTGGCGCTTCTTGCATGTCAACCAATAGAATATCTTCATATTCACCCAGCACAGGTGATCCTTGCTGGCGTGGAATAATTTAGTTACTTCAGGATCACTTCCTGCTTTATTAGTGTACTGCAGCTTAATGCTTATTAATATGACAATTAAGGGAATTCAAGATTATGGGGAATTGAACCCCGCGCCTTGGCGCTCAATGTAAAGGTAAGGCAGCGCCTGTAATATTTGCCAGGCGGCGCGGCGGCGCTTGCAATAATTTTCAGTTGCTGCGGAAGCGCTTGACGTAAAAGTAGTTTGGCGCCTTGGTGCTTAATCCAATTGCTAGGCAGCGCCGCGGCGCTTTGTGTATTTATTAAGTGCTGCAGCGGCAAATCATGTGTCATTAATTGCTGCGGCAGCACTTGTCATTGGCTAGTATTAGGCTTAGGTCAGCAGACTACTGCTAATCCAATTTGCATATAGTTTATACTACCAATTTATGTAGTTTGGTAGCTGCAATTCATATCTGCAAGCTCTGTCATAATTAGTGTCATTGTATTTTTTACTACTAATTTATGGATTTGGTTGTAGAAATCCTAATCCGTGAGCTCCATCATAATTGGCATCATTGCTTGGTCAAAATTCCCAACATAAGCTTGATCTGTTGAATGCTTTCAATCAAATTAGGATTGCAGAAGGAATGGAATGGTTGACAGCATTCAGAACTAAGAAGGGTATCTTTCAGTTCCGGGTAATGCTGTTTGGATTAAAGAATGCTCCAGCTTGCTTTCAGCAACTAATTGATTCCGTCTTGGGGGATCTCCTGGATGTATGTGCCATTGTGTATATGGATGATATCTTAGTATTCTCTCCAGATGAAGAGTCACATAAAGCTCATCTGTCAGCAGTGGTAGAGCATATCCTCCAGGTCAACTTGATCATTAAAAGAAGCAAATGTGAATTCTTTAAACGTAAGGTTACCTTTCTGGGTAATATTATCTTTGAGGATGGCCACACCATTGCCCCTGACAAGGAAGCTGCGGTTCAAGAGTATGCTACACCTGTGACAGTATCCTAACTCCGTAGTTTCTTGGGTACCTGCACATTCTTGAAGAAGTTCACTCCACACCTGTCTGAAGTGGCCGCCCCGTTATATTTGGCTAGTGGTAAGACAACTTTGGTCTGGACACCTGAGTGTGCAAGTGCATTCTCAGCAGTCAAGGCTCTTTTATTGTTGTCAGCTGTTTTGAGACATATGGATACTGAGCTTCCTTTTGTGATTTTCACAGATGCATCCAAATGCGCTGTAGCTGGTGTGTTGTTGCAGACTGCTGGCAACAGGATTGAGAGATCAGTAGGGTATTTCTCCCAAAAGATGGAAGCTTGTGAACGTAATTACATGATTTACAACAAGGAATTGTTGGCTTTTGTAGAATTGTTAAAGCATTGGCATCACCATCTTATGTTGGCACGTCACCCCTTTGTAGTAAGAACTGACCACAAAGCTCTTCTATATTATTGACAACCCAGGGGTTTGTCAGGTTGTCAATCCAGATGGCATGGTGACCTGACAAGATACAAGTTCTGCCATAAGTTTATTAATGGATCAGACAATCACTTGGCTAATGCACTAAGCAGGAATCCTTCCCATCTTCCAGATGCTAGTATGGATGCCAAGTTCAACACACATACTATGATTCCAGATGAGGCTGTGGTGCCTTTTGTGTTGTCTCCACCTGCTACACTGGCTACCATGTCTCTAACTGAGGGTGCAGACCTGGACTTATATTCCAAAGTTAAGTTTCTGCAACCTTTGTCCAAAGGCTATGATAGGCTATTAAAGCTAGCATGTGCAAACCCAGTAGGTCAGCATCAGGGTTATCATAAGATAGGTCCTGTCCTATATCATCAAGGTCGCTTGTGAGTCCCAGAAGGAACTATTTGGGATGAAATCACAGAGACTCATCACACTTGTCCCACAGCAGGCCACCCAGGGAAAAACAAAACGGTGGAACTAATCCGCCGCCAGTTTTCCTGGAAAGGTTTGACAGTGCAGGTGGCAGCTTTTGTTTGCAATTGCTTGATATGCGTTTGATCTAAGGCAAGCTGGAACAAGACTACGGGTTTATTGGTTCCACTACAGCCTGCTGCAGGACCCTGGACGTCTGTATTGGTGGATTTCAATGGTAAACTTCCCAATTCCAATGGGTTTAACACAATCATGATGGTGGTAGATTGCTTCACAAAAATGGCACACTTTGTACCTTGCTCAACCACAATTACTTTGGTGGAAACGGCTAGGTTGTTTGTGAATAAAATCTTTTCCCTACATGACATCCCAATGGAGATTGTGAGTGACTGCGGGCCTCAATTCATTGCTCAGTTCTGGGAAGCTTTCACTGGGATTCTAGGTATCAAATTGTGTTGTTCCACGGCTTTCCACCCCCAATCCAATGGACAAACGGAGAGGGTAAACCAAAGTTTGGAGGTCTACCTACGTTGCTACACTAATGCGCAACAAGATGACTGGTGTGATAATTTACCTATAGCAGAGTTCACATATAATAACGCCCCTCACACGTCAACTCAAGTATCACCCTTCTATGCCAATGTGGGTTACAACCCTTCTTATAATATGGGTCCTTGTTTGGTTAGCAACATGGAAGCTGCAACTGATCAGGCTGCTGCATTGAAGCAGATTCATCAGGAGCTCTAGGTTACTCTTGCTGCTGCCGTGACAAGTTTCAAGGAATACACAGATTGCAAGCGCCAGGAAGGTCCAACTTACAGGCCAGGTGATCTAGCCTTGGCTGATGCTTACAATATGAAACTGAAGGTTCCCTGCCGTAAGTTAGGGCCTAAACAAGTTGGCCCCTTCAAAGTTGAACGTCAAATTGGTCCCTCTGCTTATTGGCTGGATTTACCTCCTGCTTTCAAGATTTTCCACACCTTCCATATATGTCTTCTTACTCCCTTCAAAGGAACAGAGACCCCCTCTTCCCAACCCATTCTTGTGGAAGGAGAACCTGAGTATGAGTTAAATTGTATTCTGGCTTCCTGCAAGAATTGCTGCTGGTTGGAATATTTGGTATCTTGGAAAGGTTATCCTGATTCTGAAAACTCTTGGGTTCCCCACTACAATTGTTCCAATTCCCCAAATCTGATTAATGAGTTCTACAAGCGCAATCCCACTGCTATTGGTCATCCCAAACTTACCTTGGCCACAATGAAACTCCCACCTGCCCATAAGAATTTCTCCTTATCCCATCTCCCGGATGGGGGTATTGTGCCCAGGGCTAAAGCAGAGGGTAATGTCACAGTAGGTTCCATCATGCTGGGTATTATCTGTCCAAAAAAAAGGCTCAAAAAGCTGGAAACCCTTTATCAAAATTGACCAAGTTAACGGATTTAAATCAAACGGTTGATTGGAAATGGGTTATGGCTGCTCCAGTCTGTCAGCTGAAACTGGTTCCCCTTTTCAAATTGACATTGATAAATTGGCGTAATATGAGGGTCACCTGATATGAGCTTGTTAATCAGCATGGTTGTATGAAAATGGTCACTCAAGGGTTCTTTGCAACCTGGAACAGATACTTACTTGATAATGTGGAAGGAATAGGAGGTCAAGACTCAGGTGGTATTGCTTAGTCAATTTTTCTGATATATATTGAATAATTTTCACTGTTTCAACTCTAAGAGTTGAGTCCTCCTAAATTTACTCAATAAAAGTCATTTATCCCAAGTTCTAATTTCTATTTTTAAAAAATGCATCCTGTGATTGGGTTGTTGCAGTATATTCCGTACAATCTGATTCTGAACCAAATCATTTCTGGAAGATGGGGTCCTGCAGTTGGAAATTTGTTGTTGGTGCTGACCAATGTCAATTTCATGCCAGCCAATCTTGGAGCTCCCCCCATTCTGGAAACTGAAAATTGTGCTACTTCCCAATGCCCAGAATTTTATGCTGATGATGCATTGATGCTTTCTCAGGTCATTTATCTTGGACTACTTTGGTTAGGACTAATTGTTCTACTTAATCCTGGAGTTAAAATAGGAAATTTCATAAAAAATATCTGAAGCCACATTAGTGGTTAATCATTAATTCTATGTGGATTTGGGTGGTAATTCCCCATCACTTAGAAACGGCTTCATACTATCCCGCAATTCCTGTCACAGTAAGGCAAATCAAGAGCAAGCAGATTGAAGAAAAATTTTGGACAAATTCCTGGCAGAATTTTGCCAGACCCAGGAAGCTTCTGACCTCCTTGTGGTTATTAGGTTCAGGCCATGACGTCACAGCCTCTATTATGTTGGGTGGCATAGCAAATCCTCCTTTCAGTAAATTGTATCCCAAGAACTCTACTTCATGAAAAACCTCACATTTCTGGAGTTTAACAAAGAGTCTGTTTCCTTGAAGTGTTGTAGGACAGCTTGAAGGTATTTGACATGTTCTTCAGGGGTGCAGCTGTAGATGAGGATGTCATCCAAGTAAGCTAAACAACACTGATACTTTAGTCATCCCAAGACCACGTCCACCATAGCTTGAAAGATGCTGGGTTTATTGCACAAACCAAAAAGGATGACCAGGTATTTGTAGAGGCCTTGTCTAGTCTTGAAGGCAGTCTTAGACTTGTCACCAGGCCTGATCCAGATCTGGTTAAAGGCATCCCTCAAATAAACCTTTGAGAAGATGTTGGCTCCTGAAAGCTGGTATTAGAGGTCTTTGGAATTAGGTTCAGGGTATCTGTTTTTCACAGTGATGCTGTTTAGGTCCTGGTAATTGACACAAGGATGTAGGTTGCTTCCCTTATTTTTAACTAACAGTGAAGGGGACAAATAAGGAGATTTTGAAACACATATATATTCCTTCTTCAACATTTTGTCCAAGTACTCTCTTAAAGCAGCTTGTTCCTTCATGTTAAAACTGTAAACAGGTCCATGCTTAGGTTGGGTTTCTGAGAGGAGGTCAATGGCGTGGTTGAACTGACTGTGTTTAGGCAAGGCAGTTGTTGTGAATGCTGCTATTCACCATTTTTTGATTTCGCCTTTGTTGGGTTATTTTGAGGACAAATCTCTATCTTTTTGCTTCCGCCCTTTGAAATGAGGCTGGCTCTGAATTGGGACATACAATTGTTCAGATTCCTGATCCTGTGCAACTCACTTGCCCCACTCATGCTTGTGGTGAGTGATCCTACCGTCCTGGTATTGTTTTGTGGTATTGCAAACCACTATATATTACATTTCTTATACACCAAAAAAATTAAGTTCTATTCACATTTTTGTCTTTGTGTCTCCATGTACTTTGGCGCCTCTCTAGTCATGTCTAGAAGATATTATTCATTCAGGGCCACAAGTTAATTGTATAGCCTTACCTGCCATTCTAACCAAGACTTAGCATGAATCCAATCCTAAGGTTAGGATTTCCTGTTGTGACTCTGTGCCGCGCCTCAGATCATGACAGCAGTGGCTTCTTCTTTTGAGAAGACGGACTCCCAAGGCTTCAAAAAATTTGGGATCTCAGCTTTGCAAGACTTCATGATGATATTGTTTAGCTCAGGGGTCTTCTGAGGGTTTAAGCAGGGAACCTCTAAGGTTTGGCTCTCATGAGTGACAGTCACCTGATGGTTCTTATAGTCTAAGTTCAATTGGTGGTCAACCCATCATTCAAAACCTATCACTACAGGTTTGAGAAGATTCTCTATGACGTAGAATCTGGTGGGCAGGATTTTCCCATTTAACTTCAGGGAGACAGACTCTTTGCATTTTTGGGACAGGTCTGTTGTCTTGCTGTCCAAGGTAGCCAGTTGGGAGTTCCCTGGATTGGTACACCCAGTTTCTCAGCTAGACTAAATTCATGTAGTTGAGGATTGCCCCACTATCTAGAAGTGCTACAGTGTTCACCTCATAGTCATTGTGGGGTTACTTTCCACCAGTTATAAAGTGTGTCCTGGGTCATAGCCAGGGACCGGCTGGAAGGAGTTGTCATTCTCTAGTATAGGAAAATGTATCTCAGAATATGTATAGGGGTCAAATAGGCTTTTATTCACTCTCATAAGGAAGATCCCCTTAGAAACCTTCTGATATATGGCCTGGGGGGTCAGGGAAACAATATAGATTTGCCAATACTTGGAGTACTCCAAGTATACCTTGGACTTCTTGTACTTGGTCTTGGACTCCTGCACCTTTGTTTTGAGCTCCTGCAGTCTGTTCCAGCTCAGGCTTTTTATCCTTAGCCCTGGCTGCTGTATCTTAGGCTTCTGCACCTTTAGCTTGGTCTTCAGCTCCTTTTGTAGTCCTAGTGGCCTTTTTAATCCACTTGATTCAGTCCCTGTTAAGCCTCAGATGGCTCCCCCTTTTATAGCTCCTTGTTTCAGTCCAAAATCTCTCTCAGAACTCTTCTTTTCCAAAGCTTAAACTATCCAGATTTTCTCTCTCTAAAATATATTAAACTTAATAACTTACTTCAGCCAATGAAAGCCCTGAATTTTCTGCTTCTGCTTCTCATTTTTAGGCTTTAACTCTTAAGTTAAAGCCCTCAAAACACTGATCAAATAAACTTTGGCTTGCAGCCAATCATACGCCTTGATTCAACTTTTTTACCAAACAGTTTACCCAAATGACTTGCTCTTGACTATGGTTTGAACTTGAAGCTGTCTTGCTCCAGGGAAACAACTTCTCTGTGCTTTGAACGGTTTTGCTGTGATTCCTGACACGTTCCTCCGGCAAATCTTGAGCGCTTTTGCCTATGTTTTTCATAGGGGATTTTCAAGCCCTTGATTCTTCAACGTTTCTCTGTATTTCCCTGCATTTTCTTCAACATTTTTTGCCATCAAACTCGCCTGTTGCTTGCCTCTCAACTCTCCTAGTTGTTCTTGGTAAAATCTGCATATTTGCATCACAGTGTCTCTGTTCTGTTTCTGGCCTCTCTTTCTGGATCCTTTCTCTTTCATCAAGTCTAAACAAATTCCAGTTTAAACACAGTAAATCATTTCTTTTTTTCTCTTTTTTTAACATAATATGATAATTAATTCTTCCTTCATATTATAATATTTGGCAGTATTAAATCCTTTGTGACTGCTTCTTTTCTTAATATTTCCTCTTCTAAGACACCAAAATAGCATTTTAGCTTCTGAATCCAGTCTGGCTAGTCCTTCTCAGTCATCTTTTAGTCTTGCACTATCATCTTCTGGTCATTTCACTAGTTTTTCAAACATATCTTCCAGCTCTTCAGCTTTAACCAGCAATCAGTCCATCTTAGTCCACAAACAGCTCCTTCTAGTCCTCAAACAGCTTCTTCATCATGATCAGCTACTCCTGCATCATGATCTATCAGTCCTTCAGCCTATCTTCACTAGGAACTACCTTGGTTTCACCTGCACAAAGAACCCTTTTTGGTTCCAAAATTTAACATGAACCAACAGTTCCTCAACTAGTCTTCACTGTGATCATACAGTCCTTCTTACTAGTCTTCTCTGCTGATCCCATGAACCACCTTGGTTCTTTATCTCAGTCCCTGTTACCAGAATCTATAGACCCAGGCATGAGTATATATTGAACTGGTATTTGACTGGGCCATTGCAAGTGGCATTCCACTTAGGCCATCCAACAATAGATCCTCAAAGCTTATGTTGTTGTTTTTACTCACCCAGGTGATTGTTGCAACTGAACCAATGAGGATTCAGTATTAGGAATTGGGGAAGACAACAGTCCAATAGAAAGGACAGAATAATAAGAGTAAGGTATTGCTTATTGTAGAATATTGTGACTAATATAATATATGGGGAAAGCCACAAGGCCACAAGGGGGTGGCATAATGGGAAGTTCCATGTAAGGTTCAAAGCCAAGGAATCCCTTGTGCAGGAATCAGCAAGTCAAATTGGCAGTGCTCCTAATTAGGATGAAGTACCCGCCATTTGATATTGCCATCAGATTAACCCATAACATTAGATGCGTCAAGGGGCGGCTCATCAAGCGCCCCCTGTATATTGTAAGATACATTAGCAGGCAAGTGTGGCAGCTTGGTTGCAACATGATTAAGTCTGGGCTTTCAGTTGCAAAGTAATTAGCTTTACTTCCCAGAGGCCTGATCACACCAAGTTCTGCAGCTGCTTCTCTGAGAAAACTGCCTTGATGACACCCCTGAGCATATCTATGCCCTCCAAGACTTAATTTGGGTTCTCCTCAAAGCTCTCATAGGGGCATAAACAAGGACACCCTATCAGTCCGTTAGGTAGGATGCTTGCTCACAGACCTCCTGTAAGCGTATCAGGGTACATAGAGCCCTCAGAGCTCTTCCCCTCCCTGGCAGCCCATTTTACCTGCCAGGGTCTAAATATCTTCCAGCCCAAGCATCACACACTACCCATAAGGCTGGATCACTCCCCACACCAAGCAGCTAAAGTTCCATGCTGAGCTATCTCATTCCTCACCCCTAGCAGCTACATTTCCCTGCTGGGTGAGGACCTCTAGCCCACAGCATCCAATATCTACTGACAGGTGGGGACAACATTTACCTCTAGTAGTCTTTTTCACCTACTAGCCAGGCTTTACCTTCCTTAGTAGCCATTATTCCCTACTAGGCCTCTACCTGCAAAAAACAACCAAACTTTTACTTGGCCAACATTAGCCTTGCCTGCAAACCATCAAACATGTGAACCATCACAGTCATGGTAACATAAAATAGTGTCAATGATAGGATAGAACTAAGAAGCATTTTTTAAGCTGAAAAGGTGGCTCCTTGGGTTTAATTGGAGCAGCTAGTACAGTCCTTGGATAAGTGGCCACTCTGGCGGCAACAGAAGCATAACCCACTTCTGACATGGTGTTGATACTCTTATGGGGTCATGTTCAAACAAGACCTACTAGCACCTGGAGTTTGGTTGTTCTGGGGCTGAACAGCATGGTATCCTTGTGGTTGGCTGAAGTCCATGCCTCTTGCAATAGCCAGGAGCTTGTATTTGGGGAGGTTGCATTGGTGGTTTCTCATTAGGCTGGGGTGATGTGGATTCAGACTGTTTCTGAAATTCAACCCTGATATGTCGTCAGGAATCTTGGCGGCCTCTTCCAGGCGTAGGAATTATTGTATGTAGGTCTCCAGATTGTCCCTTCCTTGAGTCAGGCATATGAGCCCCATGTAGGCTTGGATCTTGGCCCCTGCAGGAGTGATTGCAGAGTTCATTCTCTCCAGGAATTGGTTGTAGGAGAGTATGAGATACAGGTCTTCCTATAGGATAGTCAAGAAGGCTTCTCTGGCGTCATCCTTCAGTTAGGCAGCCACTATCATAACCTTCTGAGTGTTTTCTCTGAAACTCTTGGGGTGGGTATGGAACAGGGCGTTTATCATGATCATTCCTTTTCTGAAGCTAGCCAAATCCATCTTGGGTAGGTCAGAGAGGTTTGTGGGGGCAGGGGTATTCTGGTTAGAAGTGAATATTGTCACATTCTGGACTTGGGACGGCTTGGCAACAACTCCTTTTTGCTTTTGTTTGTTTCTTATTTCTTGGTTATATGCTGTCTTAGGTAAAAAGCTGAAGCCAAAAATTAAAGCATACAATATGCCCCTAAAATCACCAAAGAATAGGGGCCCAGGGTTACTAATTTTGTTAAGGTTGACATACTGTCACAGCCATGCCAGAGTCTGGCTGGACTCTCACAGGGGAGGCAGGATGGTCCTGGAAAGCCATGTACACAATAGGCAAAATTTGGGCCAGGTAGTTTACTGCAGTAGCTAGGGGACTCTAACTCCCAGTATGAGGAACAGCCTGATTGGCCAGCCCCAATACTATGATATATACAAACCCTAAATTACTGAAATCCTGAGCAGGAGGCGCGTTGGGCAGAGGAGGAGTAATATGAATCTCCTTCATGCTGGGCAGGACGTTCACTCTTGGGTAGACAGAAGGGAGATCCAGGTTGTGGGGATGGAAGAACTCCAAGTCAAGAACTCTAGATTGTTTGAGCAAAGTTCTGGGAGCTGAACCAGGAAGGCATAAATAGGCGTGTTTATAGTGTGTAGTAGATTCTTAAATAGATGAAAACAGAATCTTATATTAGAGCAAAAATAGATAATTACTGCAAGAAAATAATGAGTCCTGGGCATATAAGTTGTTTATTTTAAGTTGTCAACAGTGAGGAGGCTTTTTCTCCTCACTACTTATACTTACTGGTAATTTGAGGCTTTTAGGGCCACCAGAGAACTGATAGCATTAATTGCAGTTAAACTTACAATTTTCACTAAAATTTGCGTACTTGGACCAGGGGATGGGTGCTCATTGGTCGCTATAACATGAAACTTTCTTGAACTGCAGCATTCCAGGGTGCCAATCTATTTATAGAACCCATGAGCAATTGAGAGCCCAATTGCACTCCTGATGTATCATTTCCCAATAATTAAGTAGACCAAATTCATTAATAGAATCAAAGCCAGGGATTTGAGGCTTGTGTGCCTCTCAAATTCCAGGCCATTTGTTAATCAAAAGAGTTTTTTTGCTCTAGGAGACAATTGGTAATGATTTCCAGGCTGTGGGTTGTTTGGCCTCTAGGAAGGCCAGCTGGTTGTCCAGGGCATTCTGGGCCCTTACAGTGCCAGCTCAATTTTCCAATGGCTTATCTGATTTGACTTCAATCCAGTTTTCAGTTGGCGCGCCCACCTATCTAGCCATTCCTTATCTGAGTTGCCCTTATGATTCCTCTTCCATTGATCTAATGCATGTCCTTGCCATAATTCATTTAACTATAAAAGATTAACCTGCTATCCTAATAAAAGTCCTCTTCTCCAAAGTAATTCTTGAAGCTTCTCTAAAGTTGCCTCCTCATCACAGGTATAATATCTGGATGTGGCGTTAGTGCCATATTTTACTTGATGATTGAGTAATTTCTAAAGGAAACAATTTTGCAAAGGAGGGCAATCAAAGATGTTGCTGCATCCTTCTAATGTGGTGGAAATTTCCAGACAGTTGGAAGCTGTCTCCAAGTGATGGGGAATCACCACCCAAATTGTCAGGGATCCAGTCTTGGGAGGCCAGCCTGTCATTTTCAGGGGTAACTTGGGCCAGATTTTTTGCAGGTAGAGCCCACCGCAAGAGAGGAGCTAACTTAAAAAGATAGGAGACAAATTTGCCCACCAAGAACCACAGGCCAGTGGCTGTTATTATAGTGTCAATCACCCCTGTGAGGGTGATGTAAACAATCTCAAACAGCTTACCAGTGTGGTTGGTTGGAAGGTCAGTGAGGAAGCGGGCATAGGGTTGGGAGTCACAGGCGGTTCCATGGGGAGGTTGTAAGCAGGGAGATAGTTGAATTTCCCTCTGAAAAACTTGGATGTTGAGAATATCCACAGGCCTTGACAGTTGTATCTAACTGAAGATTGTATGCAGGCCAAAGGATCAAGTTCAAGTATCTTTTCTGGGGTGTAGTCCTTATATTTGGGTTTTAAAAGGTAGTCAGTGAAATAGACAGGCCCAAAGGGTACATCAGGAGGACAGAAAACTGCAGGTGGTGGGGCAGAAGGACCAGGAGATCTTGTACTGAATTGGTAGATAGAAAATATAAAATAAGGCAATGGCTGTGTGAGCCAAAATAACATAACCTTTATTCAAAAATGGCAATAAGGTTTGAGTGCAGAATCTATAGGCATATATAGCATCCCACCTCCAAACTTAGTATTTCTCATGATGGTTCCACCAAAATATTGGGAAAAATATAGGCGGGTGGCCAGAAGGCCCAGGTGTGGGAGCGGCAAAATGGCACCTTGACTGGGTGTTCTCTCATCGGTCAGACTGTCCAAATTAGTCACTTGATTTTTGGCTATGGTCACAGGGTCAGTCCTAAAGCTTGTGATTTCCCTTGGCAGGGGAATTTGATTGGTCATCTGAGAGGACTTCAGATTCATGAAGTTCAAAGAGGAACTTTCTATGCCTCCTTACGGCAATTTGAGAAACTCCTCCTCAGGAACCATCATAATTGAATCTACACTGGTATTCTGGCTTCAGGACTTAGCAGGGACTTCAGCTTGTGGAGGCTCAATCTTAAAAAAATACGGGTGGGCCCTTGGTCCATGGGGGCGGCGGCCCGCAGGAATTTAGATTCAGGGTTTAATTCCCGCCCTTGGGAACGGGTTTCCAGGAGTAAAGAATTGTCAATCCTGACACAAATCCACATGGAGCTAATTATTTACCACAAACACAGCTTCAGATTCCGCTTTGTGAAATTTCCAAATAAGATACTAGGGTTAAGTAAAATAATTACCCCCAACCAAAGTAGCCTGAGATAAATAGCCTGTGAAAGTATCAGAGTGTCTTCAGAATAAAATTCAGGACATTGAGATACAACCAGATTTTTAGTTTTTAAGGTAGGTGGAACAACTCCAAGATTGGCAGGTATGGGATTAACATTGGGCAGAGTTGACGCCAAAGTACCGACAGCAGGGCCCTATCTTCCAGTGATGATCTGGCTAAGAATCAGATTGTACGGAATATACTGCTACAACCCAATCACAGGATGCATTTTTTAAAAATAGAAATTAGAACTTGGGATATATGATTTTTATTGAGTAAAATTTGGGAAGACTCTACTCTTAAGAGTTGAAACAGTGAAAATTATTCAATATATATCAAAATTCAACTAAGCAATACTTCCTGGATCCTGGGCTCCTATTCCTTCCACATTGTCAAGTGACCAACTTCTGATGACCATACTGATAAATAAGATCATATTGGGTGACCCTCAAATTATGTCAATTTATCAACGTCACCTTGCAGGGGGAATCAGATTTAACCGGCAAACTGGAGCAGCTGTAGCCCATTTTTAATCAGCTTTTTGATTCAAGTCTGTTAAATCAGTCAGTTTTGCTAAAGGTTTCCTGGATTTTTGAGCTTTCCTACTCAGCCAAATAATCCCTGGCATTATGGAACTTACTGTGACATCTGGGGTGCTGGAAAGCAGAGTTTTAGGGATTTCCAAAAGACTATCTAGGATCCTAGCTTGACATTGATCCAGTGTCACAAGTGACACTCTTCTACTGACCATCAAAGGAATGTTGTCCTGCCTGTGTGACTTGAAGCTTGATCCTAATAATGGATTACTGCTGACCAGCAAAGAGACATCATATTGCCTGAGTTACGCCAACTTTCAGTAATTTCCTACGGCCCAGCATATCCCTCTGAGTATTCTCCCAAGTCAGCTAACTCCTTACAAATGACACTGTCAGTGACCTCCTGACCCAGTCATCCACAGGAACACAAGTCTGCCCCCAATACAATCTATACCCAGTTATTTGGTTTCCTCTATATCACTCTCACCAGCCTGGTTGATTCCATGGTTGTAAAGACCCAACAATTGGAGGAGTATTTTAGAAAAATAAGGTATCAAGTTGGCAACTTGGAACCTGGTTAGCGCGGTCACAATGGGATAGACCGTCATCATCCATCAAAAGACCTTTGTGTGTACGTTATAATGTCCAAAATTACCATCAAAATACGTTAGTATGTAGTATATGAAGGTGTATATAGCTACAGACTGTGTGGAGTGGAGCAAAACCAGTGTGGGCCAGGAGTTCTGATCAGAGGAGTTGAGCTGCGCTGGCTCCTTGTAGTAGTACTTGCCAGATGGATCTTTGAATGGCCCATGTGGTTGTTGATATTGGTGGCCCCCAATTCCTAGGCAGGCTGTAAGGACAGCTGAGAAGATCAGGTGGTTCATCTTCTAATCCTGGGGAAGGGCTGACAAAGCTTAGTGTCTTTAACTTTTCTAGAGGGTAAAGGTTGTGATTGATTTATGTGATAACAATTGAGGGGTAATTTTCTCAATGATAGCACAAACTATCATCAAGTGATTTGGCTTTATTATATACTATCATCCTTGTGGGGCATGAATAGTGCAAAACATTGGACAGGGAACCCCCAAACACTTAGTGTTGTCTGGAATTCCCTTTTGGGAGTGGGATGGGGATGGTTTGACAAGCAATTAATTGTTAATCTTGGCATTTCATGGCTTTTGAGCTTCTTCAGGCGCTTTCATGAATTCATATTCAACTTCTGCAGTTGATGCATTAATTGTCATGCTGGGCAGCTTGTAAACCCCCTTCAAATTTGGTAGGTTCCAAATTTGGGCAGCAGTTCCCCTCTTTTTGGGTTTGGGGAAATTGCCTTTTAGGGATTCTCAATTGGGCAATTTCCCCATCAAGAGGGGGTGGGCAGTCCCGCTGTGGGGGGTGTGCTGTCCCCTGCTGGCTGGCAGCTGGCAGCTGGCCGCACAGTCTGCGGCCGGGGTATAAAACCCGTTTTGGCAAAATTTAATTTTTGCTTCTTTTGCTGGGTGTTTTGCGGCAGTTCCCCCAATCAGGGGGAACTGCTGCAATTTTTATTTTGATCTTTGAGCCCAATTGTGCCCAAAAAATTATCTTGACAAATGGTGTTGTCAGGAATATTCCTGACAATGGTACCTGTCAACGGCCCTGGGCCCTACTAGGAAAATTGTTCTCCTAAATTGTGAATTTAGCACCCATCCTGTGGTGGAAACTCCCCCTATGACCGTGGGGTGTCCTCCTGCCAACTGGCCCAAGCCCACTACAGGCTGGCTCACTGACATCTAGCTTGGTAATGGGAACAGGTAGCTGGGAACTATCCTGGGCATCCCTTGCCTTTAAGGGGCAGCATCAGCCATGATTTATAAGTTTCAATACTGTGCAGGTGCTGATCACCTTGACAGGGTAGGTGTTGTTAGGCTAGAATTCTGTCCCAGCAACAGGCCTGCTAGTCTGGGTTTCAACGGTGTAGTTTGTGATTTGCTGCCCAGATTCTGTCTCTTGCTTGAAATTGTTTCTCTTGACAAGGTATTGATTCCCTGTGGGGTTCCTGTCCACCAGTCCCCAAAGTGTGTCCTGGATTGTATCCAGGGACCAGCTGGAAGAGGTTGTCATTTTTTAGTAAGGGAAAATGTATCTCAGAAATATGTATATGGGTCAAAATGGTCTTTTATTCACTATCAGAAGGAAGATCTCCTTAGAAACCTTCTGGTATATGACCCAGGGGGTCAAGGAAACAATATGAGTTTGTCAATCCTTGGAGACCTCCAACAATATATTGGTATCCTTGTACTTGGTCTTGGACTCCTGCACCTTAGTCTTGGACTTCTTCACCTTAGACTTGGGCTTCTGCTCCTTAAACTTGGACTTCTGCGCCTTAGAATCAGACTCCTGCACCGCGCTTAGGATCCAGCTCCTTATTCTTGGGCTCCTGCTCTGATATCTTGGGCTTCAGCTCTCTGTATATCTTTGGTGGCCTTGGTATTCCACTTGTATCAGTCCAATCAAGCTCCTGCTGGTGATCAAAAGGTTTCCAAAACCTCTTGGCAGAAACTCAAAAGGCCTTGGAAAGACCCCATCAAAGACCCGGAAAGATCCTGTAACTTTCCATCCCAACCACCTTCTTATAGTGTCCTTTTCCTAATGGTTCCGCCTTCAAAATAGCTTTCTTCAGAAGCTTAAACCATTGCTGCTCACTTTTTTCTATAATAAAATAAGCTTACATCCTTACTTTCTCAAAAGCTTAAAGTGTTAATTCACTATTTCCTTGCTTATACTTTAAGCTTTTGGCTTCCAACCAATCATTTTCATCAGGAAACCTGCCAGAACTTAACCAATGAATGCAGAGCGCAGAAATAGACCATTTCTGAAGTTCCACTGGGATCCAACTAGGAAAATAATTTCCACAGCTCAAACTGCTCAAAGTGACAACTCTTTGCACACCAAAGCGTTAACCAGTCCATTATTCCGGCACCAGTCTTCCCTGCATTCAACCTAAACCAATTTAAATATAGAATACTATTTAAACTGTTCTTTCTGTACCTCTTTAATGTTTCCCCCATATATTTACAAATCTTGTAAAACCCAAGGAAAACGTCCCACCAAAAGAACTTTATATCCAGCTCTCATAGCAACATACCTTCATCTATCCTAGGAAATTAATAAATAAATATCTTACCCACACTTCTATCCACATTCCTTCTTGATTTTACTACTAAACCAAGGCAAAACATTCTACATTTTTCCACTTTGGCAAATTAATTCAGTAAAATCTTGGCTCATTTCTTTGGACCACTAGTTCTTCACCATCATCTTTGGGTTCTTCAGCCAGCTCTTCAACCACATCTTCCAGCTCTTCAGATTAACCAACAAACAGTGCATCTTAGTTCACAGAACAGCTCCTTTCCAGTCTTTAAACAGCCTATCAGTCCTCTGGCTACTTTTTTATCATGACCAGCTACTTCTGCATCATGATATTTGAGCCCTTCCACTCATCCTCACTAGGAACCATCTTGATTCCACCTGCACAATGAACTATTTTGGTTCTAAACTTCATTATGAACCAACAGTCCTTCAACTAAGCTTCTCTGTGATCAAACAGTCCTTCCTACTAGTCTTCTCTGCCAATTCTGTGAACCACCTTGGCTCTTTATCTCAGTCCCCATTACCAGAACCTATAGACCCAGGCATGAGTCTACATTGAACTGGCATTTGAATGGGCCCTTGCAAGTGGCATTCCACTTAGGTCATCCAACCATAGATCCCCACAGCCTATGTTGTTGTTTTTACTCACCCAGGTGATTAATTCTGGGCTTTTAGTTGAAGAGTAAGCAGCTCTACTTCCCAGAGGCCTGATCACACCAAGTTCTGCAGCTGCTTCCCTGAGAAAACCGCTTTGATGACACCTCCAAGCAAATCTATGCCCTCCAATGCTCACTTTGGGTTCCCCTCAAAGCTCCCATAGGGGCATAAACAAGGACACCCTACCAGTCTGTTAGGTAGGATGCTTGCTCACAGACTTCCTGTAAGTGTATCAGGGTTCATAGAGCCCTCAAAGCTCTTCCTCTCCCTGGTAGCCCGCGCTACCTGCCAGGGGTCCAAAACCTTCTCCACCTCAAATAGACAAAGTTTCCTGCTAGCTATCTCATTATTTGCCCTTTTGCAGCCACAGTTCCTTGCTAGGTGAAGAACTCTAGCCCATAGCAGCCAATATATTTTTCTGGGTGGAGGCAACATCTGCCTCTAGTAGTCTTTACACCTACTAGCTAGGCCTTACCGTCCCTAGTAGTCATCATTCCCTACTAGGCCTCTACCTGCAACAAACAACCAAACTTTTGCTTGGCCAACATTAGCCCTGCCTGCAAACCACCAAACATGTGGACTGTCACATTCCCTTTCTATTCTTTCTTTTCTTTGGATTACTGGCCTTGTCTGTCTTGTTGTACAGAAGGGCCATCATTTCCAGGTAAATTTTTAGGTAAGGGTAGATGTGGCCTTAGAGTAGTACTAATGTGAGAGAGGGGGTTAAAAAATATAATTTTGGCTCCCATCCCAGTGAGACAAACTGTCAGGATGCCATCCAGTGAAGCACTGGGACAGCCACTCTAAAAGGGGACCAAAGGGAGGACACCAGGGACAGCCACAAGAAATAAGTGTTCAACCCCACACCAGCAAGTAACCAGGGGGTACACGTGGGGATACTCTCTGGGGCTTCTGGCTCCTTAGAGGGGGCTCCCACCTTTTATTCTAACAGTAGGAGGGAGGCACAAGAGAGTCATCAGAAAAAGAAATGCCAGGATCTGGGCTGAAGGGATATAACTCCAGGTTGTCACAAGTGATACTTTTCACTAGGGTTTCTCCAGAGGAAAGGAGACCATTTGCTGTACCAGGGATATCCTGCAGAAGATGTAGAACCCTAGAGAGAGCATCCCCCATTATTCAGGCAGAGAAAAAAATCTGATGCCAGAGGTCTGGGGAGGTGGTCCAGATGAATAGAAGAACTGGAGACATAGAGAGCACAACAAATTGGAGGAGTGGATAGTATCATAGTAACATTCACCAGAAAATTTGGAATTTTCAGGTGCAATTCTAATCCTCAAGGGTATGAAAATATAATTGCCTGGGGTAGCTTCTTCAAGTAGAAGCCAAATAGATCTAACAGGTCTTGGAATTCCTTTGGAAGCAATGTGGATGGCTTTAATAGTGATAAAACAGAAGCTGGGCCTAAAGTCAAGCAAAAACAGTGAAATTTCAGAATAAACACAAGAAATTATACTGATTTTAACTAAAGTTAGTTCTTTAAACTCAGACTTTGAAAGCATATCAGGTAAACAACCACTTATACGCTAACACTAATCTTAGATGATTCAGGAAAGCAACTGAAAACCAGGGGACCAAGATTAAGGTAAATATATAAAGAATGATTAGTAACAATTTACAATACAGAGAGCCCAAACTGAGCTCAATAATGACTGCACATAATTTTAAATCATAAAACTTTGTTGTGAGTAAAGAATGAACAAGCAGGGGACCAAAAGTCTCCTTGCTTGACTTTAAGGAAATAATTTCAGGTTTAATTGGTCAGCTGACAAGACCATGTTGTCTGATTGGTTGGAGAAGGAAATTTTCAGGGCCAATTCAGGAGAGCTGGATGGTTTTGCAACAGTTTACAGCTTGCACTTTGCTTGGATGGCAGGAGCTTGAGGCTCAAGGAATTCATTTGTATTTGTGAGCATCAATGCGGGCTGCTTTGATTAGCTGGTTCTAATGGTTTTCAACAACAGTTGTCACCAAGCCAATAAATAATCTAAATTAACCAGTGTTTTCTCCCAAGGCGGTGCAGTGAAAGCAGGAAAACCTACAGGGTATTTCAATACAAATCTTTCATTAAAATTGTGGGCTAAATTCTCAAAGAATCAAGTGGTTTGGCTGGACTGTGGGAGGTTTTCTTTGTACAGCAGGGGAAGATTGTCCTATTAAGGGCCAAAGGGGGGGGTAACTTTACAACTAAAAATGATTGATTTGTTCCCATATACAAGTTCATACAGGCCTTTTCCTGTACTGCAGTTGACACAGGTGCAACATACCATCAAAGCTGTTAATAACATATCTGCTCAGAGGCAAGGTTGTTGGCAGATAGTTTACTTAATGCTTCTACTAGCAAGCCATTTATTCTCTCAATCCTATCATTGTCCTGGGGGTGATATAGGCTATTGATCATGTGCTTTATGCCATCCTTGTAAATGTAAACCTTGATGTTATTGGTGGTGAGCTCTATTTCTCTATCTTCTATTGGGAGATCAGGGTTTCTAAACTTGGGAATGATTTACTTGCCTATGAACTGTCTCATATTTTTTCCTTTGTGTTCTTTTGTTGTTTACGCTGCAGGGAATCTTGTTTCATAATAAATGACTATAATTTTAAGGAAGCCAGGCATAATTAGAGGCATTGAGTGACTCAGATGGAGTAAACTATGGGCCAGAGGGTAATGCTCATCATATGATGGGTGCCAACTTGATAACATAAGATAGGGACCACCCAAGTAAGGATCAGGGACCAGAGTTGGGCACCATTGTGTCTATCATTCCTGTCAAAGTAATGTAGAGTACTCCAAACAGTTGGGTGGATGTGGTCTTGGTGGCAGTGGGGGGATCTATTGCACGGTTGGGTTGCAGGTTTAAGGGCAGAGTCATGGGGACAAAGTAGGCAGGCAGATAATTGTACCTGTCTTTGAACAATCTTGGCAGCCTCTTGTACCACTTTCCTTTGAGTCCTATGTTTTCAGTCTCCTAGTTTTTGCCAAGGGGTTGGCAATAATGATGGTCTCCAAACTGTACTCTGAGTAGGCAAGGTTGGGCAGGTATTCAGTAAAATGCACAGGTATAAAGGGGGCCCCAGGGGGACGGTATAGTGCCTGATGTGGGTTGGCGGGTTGATCTCTAGAACAAGTGGGTGTCTTGTTGTCTACTGGAATAGAGAAGAGACAGAAGATAATTAAAAATAAATAGGATAGGATTTTCTGAAACCAACCTTTCATAAACCTTTATTATAAAAAATGACAATATGGTCATCCCTATACTGCCAAGGCTTTATACTATATAATTTTGCTTCTTCAATTTTTCTGGACTTCAGGTCTGCAGGTGGTTTGCTGGTAGGGCGTGGGCATTGAGGAAGGTTGTTGAGGGTAACAAATTCTGGGTTGGCTAGCTCTGGTGAACAGAAGTGGTGATACTTTGTTCCACCCCTTCTTTCCTCTAGGTTGCCTAAGCCGGCCAATTGTATTGCTAATTTTAGGGTGAGAACTGGCAGCAGCTAGTGTTCATTGGCAGATTCAATATCAGGTCTTGTCTTAACCTTCTTTTGACAATCCACAACCTCTGCATAGGTCTGGGTTCTCAGTGGCACACAACTGGTGGCAATCTGGTGACCATTCAGGGAATCTCTTTTATTAAGCCAATGGGTTGCAGATTAATTCACCAACTTGAGTCTGTGACCCTGCAGGTTGGTTGGGCCTAATCTATACTGTCTGGTGAGAGGCATATCTTGAGAGCCAGGGTTTGACTCCTGGGTTTTCAATACTGGTATTAAAATGTCATTCTTGACAACAATTATGTAAAATGTGCTTTTTTTGTCTCCTTAAATAGATCCCACAATTTCTATTACCCAAACCTTGAATTGTTGGGTATAGAAACAGGGAGCACATACTTGGGGGGTGCCTTGTAATAAACATACTTTACACACACTTCACATTGATCAAGGACTTCTTAAATGTTGTCCAACATGTTTGACCATCAGTAGCAGGTCTTGAGATACTCATGTAGATTCTGGCTACAGGTGTGCCCTAAGTCTTTATAATAAAAAATAATTGTGTCAATCTTTTGTGTCAATGGGACATGTTATACAGTGCCTTCACTATGAAGTATGTGGTGAAGAGTACATAGACGTTTTTGTACAGATGTTTGTTATTGAGGACCTTCTATTGAGTGTCCTTTGAGTATCAGGTGGAAAGCCTTCTTGAAGATTCATCATGTGTTATGATCTAATCAGGGTCTTCATTAATGATTCAGAGCAGGTGCTTATGATATAGCCTTAAAAGAGTGTTGTGTAAGTAGCTCTTTTACTGGCTTGTATTTTATAGTTATTAGATATTTTGTACAAGACTCACCACTATCTTGCCTTTTTGAGAGGTGCTGTTGTTTATAAAAAGAATTCTAGTAATTTGTAATTTTTTAGAGCTTTGAACATGTTTACTAATTATAGATAGCAGCAATATTTCATTAGATAATAAAAATAGCTATTAACTCTTTTTCATGGATGAGATATCTGCATTTGCCATCTAAGAGTTTTTGGGAATTTTTATGCAATATAGAGTAATATTTTGTCTATTATCTGTATTCTGAGCACACTTATAATAGTGTTGTTGGAGATGTATTTTTTATTTAGATTTTTCATTGTTTGAGGTACTGTAATATGGGTGTTTTTATCATATGTTCCTTGAGTTTTCTGAAGTGTTGGTCTCTTAGTGTGTCAGAGATGGTTTCATCTTGGTTGTAATTGCCCACTCTCAATTCAAGCATCAATGAACCAGGCCCAAGAAGGAGCTACTAAAAGTTATATCAAAATTAACCAAGAGATTGTTCAGAGGTGAGATGTGGCCAAACAGGTGAGTATTTTGAGAAAATTCAGAAAAGCTATTTAAAGCCTTAAAACTCAGAAATCAGGTAATTTTGTGTTTTTTGACCCCAAAATTAAAATGTGACATCATGAATTTTTTTGGTCAATTTAGATAGCACAGTTGAAAAAATTCCCCATTATGATGTCAGCATTCCATCCCAAGAACTCATATGAGCTGGGTTGGAGCTCTGAAATACCCCAGTAGTTCAATAAAACCTTAAGTATTTGAAAGTCTCAGTTTCAGTTTTTGGCCAATAAACTCCATGAAAATATAGCATTTGTTAACCTACATGTCCATACAGCTTTTCCTGAGCTGTGGCATCAATTTTAAAGCGTTTGTAGCCTCTGCACTGCTTGCTACAACTCCTGAACCCAAAATTGAGGATATTATTGAACCAATTTGCCAAAACATTTATTTGCAAAATCCTGTCTCATTTTTTAAATTACCACCTTCTTTATTTTTGCCTTATTTTTTATTGGTTTCTTTTTCTAATGACTCTAATTAGATTTTACTATTTGTGAATTTTGATGCTGTTAATTTTATTTTTGCTGAATGTTTCATCATTTGAATTTTTATTCACCATTTTAGAAACACTTCAGAATTTTAATAAGGCTCTACTATTAAAAAAGGAGTCCAGATGTTTTTTGTCTTGTCTGTAATTTTAGATACAGAGACAGTAAGTGCTTTCTTGTCGGGGATGAATATTCTATTATATGTGATCATTTACAGAAAGATATAAAGTTTACTTTTATTCTGGGGTGATGATGTGATAAAGAGGGGCTAAAATTAAAAATTCAGGCCCTCATCCCAGGGAATTAGGGAAAGTGCCTAAAGTCAACATACAGAGATCAAAATCTCAAAATCGATCAATTTTTGATACCTGAACTTTTTTCAATAAAATTGTCTGTCAAAAAACTTAATATTTTTCTTAAATTTGACTTTTTTAAATATCTTTACTAGTTTTGTAAATTCAGAACCTGAACGTAAAAATTCAGGATTGTCAAATCCTTGGTCCAAATTTCAAATCACTTTTGCGGGATAGCCTTTTTTTCTTAAATTGAATTCTTTGTATTTTTATTTGTATTTTTAAAAATGCGGAAACTCATAGACACTTTACAAAGTTCAAGTCAAACTGCATATTTCCAATGGACGAAATGAATTAACTGGAATCAGATTTAAAGTGTTCAAATCCATCAACCATTTTCATTAAGTTTACTATGTTTTTTGAAATTGCGGGATTGTCAAATCCAAGAACCAAATTTCAAATCACTTTTTAATGCCACTAGTAAACTCAGATATTAATTGCAGGAACTGGAATCCAAATTGAATGTACAGTAAGTAACTAGGACAAATCAACCCAAATCAAGAAGCTCCACTCTGGATAAAATCAAATGGAAAATACAATCTCAACAACCATTTTTAGACATGAAATTAAGCAAAATGTAAAATTGTCTAAACTGGAAATGATGCAATATTCTGCACGCTAAATCACTAATATAGCAACTATAAACCCATATAATGATTTATGAGCTACTCTCCTGATGACGCAGAAATTTTTTAAAGTTTTTTGGCCCCTGGCGTAGCCAAGGGGCCAAAAAACTTCTTTTCAAGGAAGAAGGAGAGGTGGGAAAGATAAATCATCAGTTTACTACATTATGTATTCATGTACTGCTATTAAGGATACCTGATTACAGTAGATTTCAGAAAATACTAATAATAAAATAGAATTATATATTACAATCTATTTTTACCATGTTGCCTTTTCCTTGGTGTGTTGATAGTTCATTTGCTGTTGATAAGGTGTTTGCATTTAATTGGATGCTTTCACCTCCAGTTACCTTGGCGATAGGAAATCAAGTTGCCTCCGCAACCACAGTTGGTCTTGGGGAGGCAACTTGATTTCCTATTGCCAAGGCAACTGGAGGTGAAACTATCCAATTAAATGCAAACACCTTATCAACATCAAATGAACTATCAATACACCAAGGAAAAGGCAACATGGTAAAAATAGATTGTAATATATAATTCTATTTTATTATTAGCGTTTTTTAAAATCTACTGTAATCAAGAATCTAAATTTTAGCTGTCCTAAAATGGAATAGGGTGATTTTTGCAAATGCCTATGATTCCTAAAAGAATTAGCACAAATCCACTCTAGATCCTTAAGCATCCTTTTTGAGAAACCCATAAATTATATTTATTTTGAATTCACTTCATTTTTGATTTGAAATTTGCCAATTTAAATAAATCAAAAAGTCAAATTAAATGGTTGGTTTTATTAGATATTTTAATTTTTGCTCAACTGAGTTGCCTGCAAAAGTGATTTGAAATTTGGACCAAGGATTTAACAATCCCGCATTTTTATGTTTAGGTCCTGAATTTACAGTAGCTAAAATCAAAAAACCAAGTTCAAAGTGCCCAAATTGATGCAATTTAAAACACACCTTAATTTAATTTGGAGTTAAAATAGATTTTATTTACCTCTTTAGATATAGGGGACAAAATTGAAAGTGCAAAAAACAAAGTGCAAAAAAATCTTCAATTTAATATTTGATACAGTAGTTTTCAAACCTGCTGAGATAAACAAAAAAACCTCAGTCTAAAAACAAATATAACTCAGTCTAAAAGCAAAATCAAGTTAGATCCAAATCTATTGTAATTTAATATAAATTCTTTAATTTTTTATTTTGTTTTTAGACTGAGTTGTATTTGTTTCTGGACTGAGATTTTTTGTTTATCTCAACAGGTTTGAAAACTACGGTACATCAAAATTAAAAAGAAATTAAGAGTTGAAATTTTTCTGTAAAAAAAACAAAATCAAGAGTTGAAACCATTTTAACTTTAGGCAAATTAATTGATTGGTTTTATTTAAATCTTGACATAAATTACTAGCATAAGCCCTTTATTTTTTTAAAAAATTATCTCAGTTAAATTTAGATAAAAATTTACATATAGAAAAATTGGTGCGTTTTGGAGGGAATTTCAAAAATATTAAATTAATATAATATTGTACCATGTTTTCCTATGTTATTTCAGGGGATAAAATCAAAGTACAAAAAACAAAGTGCAATAAACTCCTGTTTTTTTTCTTTGATTTTTCCCTTTCCACCTCTCCTTTCCCACCTCTCATTCCTCCTCAAAAAGAAGTTTGTTTGGCCCCTGGCTGTGCTGGGGGCCAAAAAACTTTTAAAAAATTTCTGCACTGTCAGGAGGGTGGATCATATAAAATCTGATACCAAGTAGGGAAACCTTTCTTTTTCTCCCTCTTTTTCTTTCTTCTCTTCTCTCCTTTCTATACTCAATCATCTAATATTTTATCTTCTACTGTATATATTAGAGCAAAAAAAGATGTACATAAAGCTAATTTTATAAAAAGATATCTATTTGGTATACAACTTTGAACTATTTTCATAGTGTTTTGATAGAAATAAATTGTTCTTAATATAAAACTATTCAAGTC
>QTSX02000735.1:576380-604753 GCA_014839935.2 Entomophthora muscae | reverse complement strand
CGCCAATAACTTACCACAGCAACAATGTTGCTCAATGGAAAAACATCCAGCCAATCATATTAATTAATGCACATGCATCAAAGAATTATTGAATGACCCTTTATATCATAACAATCACTTTATCACTTGGCTCCTGATTGGCTTAAAGTTTATCATTAAGGTTTTGAATTTGGATCAGCAACAACTTTATCTAAACACAATTACCTATAATTTTCTAATTCAAATTTAGCTGATCACCAAATTTTTGTTAATATTTTCACAAGGGGCTTTATAAAGTGCCAAAAATAATATGGTGATTCTGGAAGCAATGGCAACACAAAGCAAACAACAAATTTTGAGATAAGCGTAAAACATATACACAATGGGTAAAAAGATGAGATATTGTAGAAAATTGGAAAACAAACAGTGATAAACAAAGAGGCAATTGTGTCATAATAACACAGAGCTATTGTGATGAAAGCTATAAAAACATATGGAAATGTTAGTAAAAAATCAATGAGAGAATTGGAGAAGCTGCTTAAAGATCTTGACTCAGCAATAGCTGAAATCAAGGAAATTGACCACAAGGTCAAAACCAGAGTGAAGTCCGCTGTCCTTGAAGGCAAGAAAATAGACAAAGTATCCAAAAAAAAGCCCTAATGACCAAAATTCCTGACACATCAGAGAAGCCCATTGAGCGCCTGCTCAATATTCAAAAGACAGTGATTGAGGGCCTCCAGTTTAAGTCCTTTGCCCTCTCTGCACTGTCTTTCTGGACGGATGACCCTGAAATGTATGCCCACCTGAAACCTATCAAGCAGGCAAGAGCAGAGGATAAAGATTTGCCTTCAAAACTGCTTGCACCAATAATGGCCAAGCCAGCCAAGGCTGCAGGCAAGGAGGAAATCCAAGAAGTTAATCCAAAGAAAAATAATAAAAATTTGTAAATATTCACCTTTTTTTAGAAAAAACAGACAAAAAGATCTACAAGGTCCTGGTCCCTTTTGTCCCCCCACCTTCTACGCCAACTACGCTACTCACGTGGCCAAGCAGCTGTTTCTGTCCCCCCTATCTTGCGGGAGCTCAAAGACAGAATCCATGGTACCTTTCTGACGTCCCAGGAGGCATTAGCTAGGCTGACACATATCAAGGGGGAATCCAAGTGGGCATTTACTGCCTACAAGGATGCTCAATTGGTCTGTCTTGACCTGGTGGTCCTCAATGGGGTTTACTGTGTAAACTTTATTGAGCTTTTTTGGGATGTCTTGGTGATGCTCCCATTCAAGAATGTACTGGAGATGAGCCAGGCCCATGTGGCTGCTTGCTTCTGCTTCCTGGTGGAGCACACCCTATTTTACCTTCTGGAAAACTTTGGGCATGCAGTAAGAAAATTGGCTGTTGCAGATGCAACAGCCATGAAGAAGACCAAAATTCTCCTGGTGGACTTTGGGCTGGCTTGGAGTGCCAATGAGACAGGAGTTCCTGCATCCACAGAGCTGATCTTCTTGAAAACAAAGCACAAAAAGAAAATTAGTGCTGTGTATAATAAACTCTGTGATTTTACAGAAGCCTTTGCTGGACAAAGGCTTCATCTGGTGGTTTACCTTGAGTATCTCTTTTACTTTGGGATGAGTGTTTTTGTTGAGAACCTGGACGGGGTCCTTCTTGGGATCAACAATACCAGGGTCTCCCTGGACAACAAGAAGTTCCCCCTGGGCTACAACTCAGTGGATCATGCTATCCAGGACGCCCTGGTCCTGGCTGGCATCTACAGGTTTGCAGCCCTGGCAGAAAAGCTGCTCCTGAACTCCCACCTCACCATACTCCTTTTTACTAGCTGCTGAGAATATTTTAATCAGGGTGTATCCACTGTCTACAGTGTGGTAGTGGAGGTTGTGCACCAACCCCATCACTGGGTGGGTACATACTGAAGAACCCACTACAAGCGCCCTCAATAAAAATCTCTTTCCTCAATATAAGCTGCACTTTTAAATTTTACTTTTCAAAATAATTAATTTTTCTAATTATTTTTTTAGCAAATAAGTTCTGTAAAAAAACTCCCATATAAGGTCTCTATAAAAGCATAATAACATGTGTTAATTAAATTTACTTCTAAATTGTACACTTTACATTTAATTTTTTAATTACATTTTTATATTTATTTGATAATAGTGATATAAATATATATATATGTAATTCAGTATCAAGTGTTTGGGATAGCCTCAGAGGCCATAATAAAATAAAATAATTTAATATAAAATAAGTACATTATGAACCTTCATTGATGGTCCCACTGAATGTGATTGTGGGCTTGGAAGATTCTAAATATAAAATTATAATTAATAAATCTTAAATAGCAAATTAGAAAAAATAAAAAAGTTGGACACATTAAGCCTTTAATTGATGGAAATTCAACAAGAATATCTGCCACCTTGTGGATACTGACGTTTTCCAGCACTATTACATTGGTGAAGCCAGGGCTTGTGCGCCTCATGTGCTCCTGGACCAATTGGAGGAATGACAAGAAGGTATGGCTGTTGTGAGAACCCAATATCATTTGATAAAGCTTGTTCTCATTTGGACCAAGGAGAGCCACAGATGAATAGGCTGTGGCGTGGACTGCAGCACGCCAAGCTACACTGTCATGGGAGCCTTTTGGGACATACTCATATGCACTGTGCATAGAGGAGAGGAAAATGCCAATTTGTCAATATAGTAGAATTTCACTTTCACTTTGTTTTTGAGTGCAGTGTAGGCCTCAGTGTATTTTTTCTGGGTCTTGATGTTGGTTGGGCTATTACAATTGTAGGGGGATACCCCAAGCTTTTTCCAGAAAAAGTGCATTCCCTTCACTAGATGATAGTAAAAGGAAATTGAGGCCTCAACCCCAAAAGCAGACTTGACCATGGCCTGTATTTGACAGTTCAAGATGACAGTCTCGGGTTATCCATTGGCTAATTGCTCATTTGTGCTCCTTGGTGAGCATAGTGGAAACGTGCAAGGATTTCTCCATGGCCAGGACTCGGCCAGTCTCAATGAAGGTGTTGAATGTCTTGGAGGCATACTTGGGATCTGCTCCAACAAGGGCCGTGGCTGCCTTGTAGTCACCAGATTCATGCATAAGTCTGAGCAGTATGATGTGTTTGATATCAGGCAACTGTGGTAAGTTTGACTCCCTGGTGATCAACTCCCTGGTGATTGACTCCCTTAAACTCAACTCCCTGGTAGTTGACACTATAGTAAAGTGAGAATTCAGCTTTTGCCCTGATTGACAACTGGAAATTGACACTTTTTTAATTAACAGATCTTGATGTACTGAAAAATTTTAATATAAAGAATTAAGCTTTACAGCTGTGGTATACTAAAGTAACCTCAGAGAACTCGGAAATGCAATAAAACAGTGCCTTAATGAATGAAAATAAGGAGAAATAAGCAATTATCTCTCATTTTACTATGTAATTTACACTCTTCATTATAAAAATATTTTTTATTACAATAAAAATTAAAATTTCAATGTAACAAAAATAAACACAAACACAACAAATAAATTTATGCAAAATATTAAGAAATATTAATGTTTATTTAATATAGTTTATATAAGCACACCTGTGAATATCATATGTTTTATTTGGAAATTAACAAAAATTAAGATATTTCTCTTACTTTCAACTATAAATATTCATCTCAAACTTACCATGCATACATAGAACAATCACTGCTATCTAATTAAGTTAAAAAAACTTAAAAATTAAAACTAAAAGCTAAATGATCAAAGCTAATAAGTAAAAATTAAAGTTAAAAAGTTAAAAGTAAAAATCATATAACTGAGCAAGCAAGCAATTTTATTCCTCATCATTTTTTCCCTGTTTCATTTTGGCCCCTTCCAGGAAGGCAGTGGCAATAAGCTCAAGCTGCTGCTTAAGCTCAGAGGCCTTGTATTTGTGCTTGGCTACACCCTGGATGGCCTTGGTGAAGAGGGTACAGCTGGTGGTTGGCTTGGTGGGGGGGACACAGTTGGAGAGATCCCAGAGCTTTGAGATTGTTTTCTCTTACTTGTGCTGCAGGAGGGAGAAAAAATTATTGAATTTTGGGTGGAGCCCAAAGTTGGCCTTGAGGTGTTTGTGGTAAGCCTCTAGCGCTGAGGTGGTCTTGAGCTCACCATTCACTGTGGCCTGGTACACATTCCAGCTGGCCTTGGCACGGGCCTTGCCTTGCCTCTGCGTGACAACCTTCCCAATCCACTGGGGCTTGAAGTACTTGAGGAAAGGTTTGAACTACGGGTGCTTCACTATGTAGGGATCTTTTGAGAGCACCTCAAACCCCTGCGCAGTGTGCTCTGGCTTTAAAAAAGCCAAGGCACTAAATTGTGCCAGCACAAATCTGCAGGTGTCCAAAGTATCCCTCCAGCTCAACCTACTAAGCTTGATGCGGGCCTGTACGTTACAAGCAACTGCTTGGAGGAAGTGGAAGTGGCACTCCTGCACCTCCCTGCTAAACAGCTGCTTGAATGCATTGAACTGAGCAGGCTCAGAGTCCATAATGCACACACAAGGCCCAAGAACTCTTAGCCTTGCCTTTTTCTCCAAGTCCAGGGTGGCCTGGTCCTTGTCAGAGGCAGGTGGGTTGGCGCAGGTGTGGGGGGAGTCTTCTTGGATTCATCATTGTCAGAGGGAGGAAGGAGGGCAATTTCTTGGCAGAGGATGGAGAACGCACAGGTATAGATGGCCTTAGTGGCCCCAGGAAGAAGAAAGAACGCGAGTGGAATCACCTGGATGTCAATCTGGGCATGGACCATCCAGAGCTGCTTGAACATCTGGTGGCAAGCGGCAAAGGTACCATCAACTAGCCAGATTGACGTCCTTTTCAACTCCATCAGGTTCTGCTGAGTTGAGTAGCAGATTATGTGGTCCTTGGCTGCAGGCCCGTCATCATGGAGCAGGAAGCGCTCCCCACTTGGAAGCTGCTTAAGCTCATGAGTGAACGTGAGCTCAGAGAGGATGTCAGAAGCCTTGGGGGAGGGGGATTGGCAGTGATACGCTTATTGCTGATGAATTTGATCAACTGCTCCTGTGTTGGTACCAACTTAAGATTGTTGGGTTTGAGATGTTGCAAAGCCTTTATGGCCAGATCAGAAGCCCAGAGATGAGAGGATGTGGGTATTACTTGCACAAGGTACCACTTTAACATCCAAGTGATTAGATGATTGGGGGGCTCACAAGTGTGCTCCCCCTTCTCCAACATTACTTGCTCCCAGCCCTTGGTGTTCAACCAGGCCCCGCAAGTCTTATCATTGCAGACAAAGTGCTTGCTTTTGGTCTGCTGCTTTTGGTTGTTGCAATTAAAGATGTAATTGTCGGCAACATAACCAGGGCCGCCCTTTACGGACATGATCAGGAAGTAACAGGGGAAGCGCTTGGGAACTTTAAACTCTCTGTCCACATTGCAAATGTTGTGGATGGCCAGTGGATCCCAAGCCACATGGCCAGAAGCTTTAAACTTCTTGGAGTAATCCTCCGGCTCATCTTGGGGGTCAGATGAAGAAGGAGGGGAAGAGCCATTGGGAGGGAGAGGGGAAGGGGAAGGGTTCTTTGAGGCCTGCTTGGATGCCTCCTTTTTCTTACCATAAGAAGAGGTGGGCTCCTTGGCAGCCTTTGAATTCTTGGTATTCCGCTCCTTGGTGGGCTTGGAGTTGGCCTCTGAGTGGTAAAATGAGTGGTCAGTAAGATCACCATAAGATTTATTGGGGGAGAATTTTTGGGGGGAGGTGAAGGGGATGTAGAAGATGAGGGTGGAGGGGGGAGGAGTAGGAGGAGATGGAGTGGGAGGAGATGGGGTTGGAGACTTTGCCTTTGCAGGCTTCTTGGCACACTTGGGAGTGGAGGCAGTTTTTTTGGAGCCCTTGGAGGCTTGGCACTTGGGCTGTTGGCTGTTCTTGTTTGATTTTGTCTAAAGAAAAGTTTAGCATTGTAAATAATAGAAGTATGAAAGATATAAAACACAGAGATAAAACAAAGTAAAAGTTAAGTGAAAAGTATGCAAATAAAGTTTTATTTATCAAGAAAAAACATAAAAAAGTAAATAGAAGCAAAATAGAAACTCAAAGTATAGATATAAAGGTTAAAACATAGAAAATAGGTGAATTTATGATGAAGCATCAAAGATGTTAGGTTCAGCATAACATCTTAGTGTTAGATCAATGTAAAAGTTTAATTGAAAATCAAAAATATATATATGAAAAATATATGGGGAGCAGAAGAAAAAGTAGTAGATTATAATAGCAAAAAAAATTATTACTGTAAATTCAGAACCTGAACGTAAAAATGCGGGATTGTCAAATCCTTGGTCCAAATTTTGAATCACTTTTGCGGGCAACTCAGCTGAGTGAAAAATAAAATATTTAATAAAATCAACCATTTATTTTGATTTTTTTGGTTTATTTAAATTGGCAAATTTCAAATCTCTTGAGCAGATAACTCAACTAACAAAAGACAAAACTCAGCAAACAAATGTGGGATACATGAATCAGAAATGCGGGATTCTTATGTACAATTTGAGATTTCCTGTATTTCAATCAAATCATGGACATCATGTAAAAATTAACAAATCTGAAATTGCGGAATTGTCAAATACAAGAACCAAGTTTCAAATCATAATTGCAAGGAATTTGAAATAAATATAATTTATTGGTGTCTCAAAAAGGATGCTAAAGGATATAGAGTGGATTTGTGCTAATTCTTTTAGGAATCATAGGCATTCTCAAAAATCACCCTATTCCATTTTAGGACGGCTAAAATTTAGATGCTTGATTACAGTAGATTTCAGAAGACGCTAATAATAAAGTAGAATTATAGATTGTAATATATAATTCTACTTTATTATTAGCATTTTTTAAAATCTACTGTAATCAAGTATCCTTAGTAGCAACACATGAATACATAGTTAGTAAACTAATGGTTTATCTTTTTCCCCTCTCCTTCTTTTCTTGAAAATAAATTTTTTTGGCCTCTGGCTATGCCAGGGCCAAAAACCTTTTAAAAAATTTCTGCATCATCAGGAGAGTAGCTCATAAATCATTATATGGTCTTATGGTTGCTATATTAGTGATTTAAAGTGCGGAATATTGCATCATTTCCGGTTTAGATAATTTTTCATTTCACTTGATTTCATGTCTAAACATGGGTGTTTAGATTGGATTTTTCATTTGATTTTATCCAGAGTGGAGCTTCTTGATTTGGGTTGATTTGTCCTAGTTACTTACTGTACATTCAATTTGGATTCCAGTTCCTGCAATTATTATTTGAGTTTACTAGTGGCATTTAAAAGCAATTTGAAATTTGGTCCTTGGATTTGACAATCCTGCAATTCCAAAAAACATAGTAAACTTAATGGAAATGGTTGATGGATTTGAACGCTTCAAATCTGATTCCAGTTAATTCATTTTGTCCATTGGAAATATGCAGTTTGACTTGAACTTTGCAAAGTGTCTATGAGTTCCCGCATTTTTAAAAATTCAAATAAATACTCAAAAAAATCAATTTAATTAAAAAAAGGCTATCCTGCAAAAGTGATTCAAAATTTGGACCAAGGATTTGACAATCCCGCATTTTTACGTTCAGGTTCTGAATTTACAGTATGTGGAATTTTTTATTGAGAGTTGAAAATTCAAAACATAGTAAAGTGTCAAGTTTGGCACTGTTGATCAGCCAGAAAAAGCTGAATTCTCACTGTCAAGTATGCCGGAGTCTAGCAGAAACATCAAATTTACTATGTTTTTTACATATAAAACTTGCTTAAATTTAAACCGGGTTTGAAAGCTAACCCAGAAGCAAAGCAGTTTTGTATGCTCAAAAAAAATACAACATAAGTTAAAAAAGTAAATGAATGGGAATGTGTTTATTAGTGATTAAGGTATGCTGGGAGGTGCTGGGAGTGAATTATTTACCATAGTGTTGGTTAAAACTTTAAGAAGCTCTCTTTACTAATCCCCAAGTTAAAGTGTCAAGTGGGTGAGTGTCAAGTGGCGCTCATAGTGTGTCATATAATAATTTAGCCTTAATTCTGAGTCTTTGATTAGTTAAATCCAAAACTGATTGGGTTTCAAGTGGATAGAGTCAAACAAAGAAAGTGTCAAGTTTCAGTTTTTTTATAAATTACATATGAAATCTCTTGATAAATTGGGCTTAATTTATGTGGCACCACTTAATCCAAAAACCTGGGAATGACATAATGTAAAACAAGTGGGGTATTTGATTAATGTCTATACCACTAAATCCAGTATAGTGGTGCTTGTGAGCCTAATCAACGACTATGGACACTAATAATAAAAATATAATAGTAAATAACAAATTTTATATAAGCGCATATGTATTTTATTAATAAAATTAAAATTTGGCTTAAAAAGTGTCAAACTGGTCACTTTTGGGTTTAGAGTGTTGAATACAGGTTTTTTATTTCTATTAGTAAATTTACTTATAAATTGCCCCTTAAATTGGTATTTTAGCTAACCAATTTATTAAACAGAGTCAAGTTTGAGTAAATTTAACCTTGGTTTTTGGTTTTGAACCCCTAAATTACTAGTAAAAATTATCTAAAAATCAGTTAAGCCAAGAATACTAATAGATTTACATATGCGGCACTTGACTCCCTGGTACTTGACAAAGTGTTGAGTATCAGGGAGTCAAGTTTAAGGGAGTCAACCTTACCACAGTTGCCAATATCAGGGATGTGCTTCTGAGCGGGCTTCACAGGAGTTAATGAATCTAGATCCTGATTGGAGACTGGCTTGCAAGGCATAGGCACCTTGGTGTAGAATGCAGCAACTTTCTTTAACACTAACTGCCCCTCTGTGGTTCTATAGAACTCAGACTTGTTTTTGTCTTCCTGGTTGCCATCACTGGTGTAGAGCTTATAGCTAGTATCAATAACAGGCTTAACCTTCTTCATCATGGCTGATGGGACCAACTCTTGGCGGTACACAGTGTCAAACACAAACAAAGTAAGCTTGATATCTTTGTTACTGACTGTTTTTGTTGTGATAACCTTAGTGTTCTTCTGGGTCAGCTTGGGGACCCAAGGGTTGATGCTCTGCACCCTAGCAGCTTGTGCTCCTTAAACTGGCTGTGTCAGTGCAATGTCACTATTGAACTCTCCTCTCCCATCTCCTATCTGAGTAGGCACTTGGGTTGCACTAACTTTGTTCTTTGACATGCGGGGGCAACCACAACTGCAGTGCACAACAGGTGCATTGTCACTCTGTTGTTGTGTACCTTCCATTTTAAAATTTAATAAAACATTAATTAAAACTTAATTAAGTTATACACTGGTTTTTAATTTTTGCTTTTTACCTGGATATAAATATTTAATTAGAGTTTTCCCCACCCAACTACCCAATTATAGATTTTTTATTTCTTAATTGGTTATTTTTGGTTTTACAACGTCCATTTTAGAATACTCAAAAAAATTCCACCCTTTTTTCCAGATTTTACGCAAAATTAAGCACCCAACACAATATTTTTAAAATTTATGCTTCATATATTGTGTCTTATTTTAGATACCTTTGTATCATTCTTGATTAAAATCCATTGCACACAAAGACTGAGTGGTTTTGTTTACATAGTAAGTTGCTATTGTATTTTGGTTTTGGTTTGAGTTTTGACTCTCTGCGCTTGGGTATATTTTTTCACAAATTCACATAGTAAACATATGTACACCAAAAATCAACTCACACCATTTTTTATTAATCCATGTATTTTGGATACTATTTTGAATAGTCTTGCTTTGCGCGTGAGCCTTTTGTTGCTGTGTTGACCCATTTTGCCCATTAACACCAAAAATCCCTGTTAACAGAGTGTATATTTTAACCTGATAGTTGGAATTTGTTCAAATCTGAAATAATTCTGTTTAAATCTGAGGTATTTTTGGTTGTTGCCATAGCTTTTAAAACTACTGTAACTGCTGGAGCTGTTTAGATCATATTTGAATTCTTATTTCAAAGCTAGTTCCAATAAACTAGTCACAATATTTTAAATTAACATTCACTCCAAGCAACAAACAATAAGCTTTACGGGTAAAAATGCCATACTGAGCATTTTAAAGGTTTAATCCTTGCCATGGAAAAAATATAGGTAGACTTTTCACCTGAGTAAAATGTTAGAAAGCCTCTCAAAAAGACTAATTCTGAAAGGCATTTACAGTAGACCCAAAGTGGAAAAGAGTGTCCCAACAGGCTTTACATGGTGGCTTATATAGCAACTGCATCATTTTTCTAAAGATCTGGCTTTTAGCACTCTGCAATATATGTGTACCAATGATTGTTCTTTCTTAAAAAGACATTTAGTAGCTGCAAATTTACTGGCTAGTTCTTATTTTTGGTTAAATTTCTTGATAGATATACTTTCATACCCTAAATTTTATGCCATGTTGTTGAAGTGAGGCTAGAATCACTTCTCAGCAATATTCATATATAAATGCACCTTAAGATTCCATCCATTCCCACTGATTTTGGTTGACAACTGTTATTTATAAAAGATGATGGTAACTCTTTCAAATAACTTGAATTAGATTGCAACTATATTATTGACTATTTGATCATGCCTTCCTTGATCTTTGATAAGTTTGGCTTAAGGATCCCCTCCCATGCTTATAAAGCTTTCTGATCCATTTGCAACTGAAGATCAATCCCACCATGGTTATGATGGTAGGTTCTAGCATGCATTTGCCCTCAAATAAGTTATCTACCCAAAACCAGGCCAGCACATGAAAGGTTTGACTAACCTTATAGTCTCAATCAAAGTTCTGTATGTAGCACATAGGTCAGGATTTGAAAAGCTTGTATATGATCTTTGTGAGAGTCTTTTTCCTTTGTTTAAGATCCTATACAGTAGTTTTCACAGCTTGGAGGACAAAAAGAAAGCCACCTGTAAACAGAGTGGGAGTGACCTTAAGAAAACACCCAGTACAGATGTAAAACATGCTATTTTTACAGAGATCTGGTACATCAACAGAAAAATGGCTCAGCAGTATAGAAAGCAGCCCAAACCATGGAATAGGCTGGTTAGGACATGGTAAAAAGCCTAAATCCACAAACAAAACAGTTTCAGTAATCTTTCAATGTACATAGGCTTAGCATTAAAATCAATAACAAGATATACTAAGTTGTAGTAGGTTGAAACCCAAAACATAAAAGAAGAAGATTACCCACCTAACTCACAAACATAATCAATCAGCTGCTGGTTAAATAAAATGGGTGCAGAGAGGTATCCATCTATCTAAAATATTATACATGGGCAGAAACCCCCTATACAACCTGTCCAGAGTGTGTAAATTTGACACAAGATCTGGAAAAGTTAAATAAAATCAATTAGCTCTAGAAGAGTTTGTGCACAATCAAATATGTCTGCTTTAGAAACAAATCTTATAACCAGGCAGCCAAAGCAGTGCATGATAATCCAAGGACCATATACAGATAAAGAGCAAACTGCAAAATTAGAGCTTTAATCTGATACATCTTTACTTAAATCTTATTCTACAATAAAAATAGAAGGAAACTAACCAATTGACAGTGAAAAAGCCACACATTGTGGTCAAGGATATTCCAGCATCAATAAAAAGGGTTGCAACAACATAAGTGACCAACCCAAGTGAGAAATGATGAGACAGGAAGCAACATTGAGTGCGCACAGAGGCAGCAGCCAGCTTCAGCCATTAAAACAGGAATAAAGCAGAGTAAAATTATCAGGGTATCCAAGCTATCCAAGAAGGCTGTCAAAGCTTTCACCTGTAAATCAGTAAACAATAATACCATCAAGATTATGTATTTTTATATAGAGCTATTTACAGGTAGAATTTAGTTCTGAACAGTATTTTTTAGAAGATTCAATCAGTATTTGATACCAGCTATGAGCCTTATGTAAGCAACAGCAATTAAGATACAAAAAAGAGTTCCTATGCTATATAACATTAGCAGGGCAGCAGGCGTTGAAAAGTAATGCTTTTTACAATAAAGCCCCTGAGTGGTGTGCCCCAGTTGCCTGAAATAACCCCGGTTCTACCTTAACTAAAAAACACAGAAGTTTTACCTGACATAATTTACTTTACCCTTATCAAATTACTACAGATACTAAGGACTTCAAGAAGGCTGCAGCTATTGACAAAGTTTATCCTAAAACTCCCATAATCTTTACAACTAATACCCAGCACTGGTTCAATTCTCCTAATAGAGAAACAAAAGCACCCCTATACTCTTCTAAATAAGGAGTACAACTGGGCCATTTTCCAGCAGATGAACCAGCCTTGCCATCTTGAGCTGGAAAATATACAGGCCACTGTTTAATCTACATTTAGTATATAAACACCTTGCTCCTAATTTTATTGATTTATTAGAGGGGTCTGCTTCCTGTGAAAACCTCAGGTATCTCTATACAGCCAAGGCAGCCCAACTAAATCTCAGGCTTGCTGGAGATACACCAAGAGGTATACTACACTTAGGACCAATAAAAGTCTTGAATTTTTACACTGCCTAATATCTTTCACCCCTCTCACTGTAGCTCATATGGGTATATAGAGAAAGGCGTCTGCAACCAGGCATCTGATTGATCATTGATCTGTACCATATATATTCTATGGTGACACTCCTAAGTTCAAAGGGCATTGGAGTACAGCCAATGACTAAGGGCTTTCACATCAGCAGCATGTTTCTGACCTCTCTCTGGTATGAGAAGGATCATCTCCAAGAGCCTGGCAATAATTTATCAATATAGTTATTCTGGATAATGTGGGGCTCCCCATATTAATTGGGGCTGTCAATGAATTCCCCATGATTAGCACTGGTACTCCAATATGCCAAGCTGATTGGGTAAAGATCCCAAGCATCTCTTATCCCTCTTGGCCTATCTGCCTTTCCTTGACTGGATTGAGGAGGTCTTTAGATGGGCCAAGTGGGTTTTCCAGTGCAGCAATCCAGATGGACCTGTGGCTGGGTCTGGTTTTCTAGGTGTAGGATCATAAAATCACCTGATCAAGGCAGAGGGTGAATTCTATGCCCAGCTCTCTATCAATAGTTGTCCAGCATTTATCCTCATCAGATAAATCTGCTGGGCTTATAACCTCATTTTTGCTACTCTGGATTCTACAAAGCACCAATAATATACAGCCCCCACTAAAACTAGACATTGTGCAGTATTGCTGTACTGCTTATTCCTTAACTTGGTTGGACTGAAAAGCGGTATATATTTATATTTGGTTTATTTTTAAATTAAGTTTGCAGCAGTGAATTCCAGCCTAGAAATCTGATAGAATATGTGGACTGATGCATTCATTCAACTTTATATCTGCCCTTAGACAGGCAGCCACCTATTTTAATCCATAGCTATCTGAACGCTGACCAGAGGATGCTTTGCACTGAATCTAACCCCAAAAAAACATTCAAAAGAGAGTTTTTGAAATAGGCAAACAATGGAGGTAAAAACTACTAAAAATATATAAACAAGAAAATATGCTTATTGCAAGTAGGATTATCATTACAAGTGCAATAATCAGAATGAAAAGAGAGGCCATCTCGATGAATCTTCTGGGAGATTCTTGCAGCCACCGCTAGGATACTACTGGCCCTGCTACCCCAGGCCATCCTCCAATATATGAAAAAATTTGCGCTGACCTGCTAGTTAGAAATAGCTTCTTTAGTGGCGCCAAAAACCTGTATAGACCAGCCAGTATCATAGTGTCCTGGATGAGTTTCTCAGTTGGGAAGCACCTATCTAGGACCTTCTTCCCCTCTGGAAAGTGCCTGATCTTAATGATGACTGGTGCAACTTTTTCCTGGTCATCTGTATTATCCCTGATTCTGATATATAAAAGCCATCCCAAGTAGACCACCAAATGTAGCCTCAAACCTTGATAAGCTGCAGAGAGCTTGTAGAGTTTGTTATGGGCTTTTCTTATTTTTTATAGGGAGTCTGACCAAATTAATATACCATTCTGGAAGAGATCCTATCCCTGCCATGATCCCAAGTAGACCCAAAATCACAAAACAGCCTTTTTAAACAATCACAAAACCAGACACATGCTTTAGGTAAGTTAGGAATCATCAAATTCAGGTTTCAAATGAGATTGTTGCATATCCCCAATGGATTAAGAGTAATCTTATGTTTATCTATACTGCAAACAATGTAGCGCTTGTGCAATTGCTCAATTATTCTGTTGTGTTATTACTTAGTGCACATAAAACCTGTTTAAAACGCCCTAAAAACAGGCAGTTCATTTGGCTTTCCATTGCGCGCAAAGTACAGGCTTCACTTTTAAAAATTTAAATATAACAACACAACTAGTGCCACTTGCCCCCATTAGGTAAGGTGTGTGAAACCAGTCATTTTAAGTGTGGGCATTTTTAGTGTGTTGCTTCTCTTTCCTCATTTTGGTAAGTCCTTTTGCTGGTGCCTTCTTCCCTCTGGTGGCAATTCTCCTGCCTTATATTATACAAAAACTCCCTGTCTAATAAAGTAATTAGTTTTCATAATATCTTTTATTCTTCTGTCCTAATTAAGGCTGCAACTATACCCACAATAGATATAGTTTTCATAGTAAAGAGCATCTGATTAACTATTATAAAAATTAGCACCCTAAGCTGCTATAAATACAACAGAGATATCATTTTTTCAGGCAAGTAATTGAACCAGACCTACTCTTTCCCCTGTTTGAGAGCAGTAATTGTTGTGTGGGAGTAGTTTTTTATCACATCATTTATAAAGGCTTCAATTTTGCACATGAAATCAGAAGGAAACAGCTTATCAGTCCAAGGAACCCTATGGGGCCTATTGTAACCAAGAAGATCCAGGGTGAAGTGTTTTATGATACATCAAACTAATCTAGCTTGGCAAGTGGCTTCAGATATTGCCTAGAAATTTCTAGGGCAAACGACTCATGTTTGTCCCCATTGAAATATAGTTCCCCAACAAATTTAGTAAAAATTTCATAGATACTGGGGCACATATAGGACAAGCACATTATCTCCCTTTAATCTACTGACACTGAAAGACTGTTTTTTTTTCTACTTTCAATTTAAATATTCCTTGTACTTGTTTTTTTGTTTGCTGTTTCAGTTAGCTCATGTTGTGAATGCAGCTATTCACAGTATTTTAATTTTGCCTTTGGTGGGCCATTTTGAGGACAAATCTCTTGCTTTTGCTTTTGCTACTCAAAATGAGTTGATGACCAATTCAGGAAATACAATTGTTTATTTTCCTGATCCCTGCGCAACTCACTCGCCCCACTAATGCTGGTGGCAAGTGATCCTACTGTCCTGGTAGTGCTTTGTGGTATTTTCAACCACTATATATTCCATTTTCCTATTCACCAATAAAATCAAGTTCTATTCACATTTTTGTCTTTGTGTCTTCTGTACTTCTGCGCCTCTCTCTAGCCACAACTAGTAGAGATTATTCTTCCAGGGCTGCAAGGTAAACGTATTTGCCTTCCCTGTCATCTAACCAAGACTTAGTACAAATCTAATCCTAAGGTTAGGATTTCCTGTTGTGTGTCTGTGCTGCACCTCAGAACACAACAAAAATGGTGCTCACTACAGGGGCTATAAGCCCCTCAGTTATCCCCTTTGCATCCACGTTTTCATGTCCTTTGCCTCCGCCTATACAAGAGTCAACTTCACCTGAAATTACCTGTCCTCCTATTGAAGAGAACATTGCCAACCAGCCTATTACCCCCACAATACTGAACCTTGGGAATGGTCCCGCCTAGTTGCTTACCCCATGGGTACTCCTGACTTAGATCAAGTCATGCCAATAGCCCTTGGGATAGCCTGTGAAGGAGCCATCCCTTGCATTCAGTTGCAGTTCATTTGGGCTAAATACTATAAATTAATTGTGGCTCCTTAATTTCCACAACATCTCCTCTCGGCGGCTGGCTCTGCTGAGCACTTACTATCATCCTTTGTGCAGCCTGCCTTGGCCCACCATTAAATGGTGTTGGGGCTCCACATCCAAGAAATCTTGTCTCTGCAAGCTGTGATTACTCATCACTGGGACCAGTTTGCTGCCTATCAACAGTGGATTTATTCTCTGTTCTCATTGGTATCTGACAATCAACACAACTCTGTCACCTCCCAGGCCTGTTTGGTTAATTATATTGAATAAATGCGCCGGACTATCCCTGAATACATGAGAGAATGTCTACATGAGTTTCACCAGCTAGAACAATCCTGGCAAGCTCAGGTGGATTCCACCTTAAACGCTTATCTCACTGACTTTGAGCAAATTGTGCAACAGCTCAATGCCTTTAGTACATATTCCTATGAGCAGCTACAGAAGGTAGCAGATTTTGCTGCTAGCAGCCTTAATGAACTCAGTACCGCATTTGAGCAAGAAAGAGCGGCCACTGCTGCTATCATAGCCAAACTCCAGAGTCAAGTAAATGAGCTATCTATGCCCACGCCAGATGTTCCACCCTCTCCCCCTTCTGACAACTTGGTGGATAGGGAGCAGAGAATATGGGACGCCTTTCAAGAACTATGTTTGACTACTCACAGTCAGGGACGTCCTGCTGAGGCGCCTCAACCTGACCCCCAGATTCTTGAACTGACTACCCAAGTTGCAGAGCTACAGCAAGAACTTGCCGCCCTACGTGAAATGATGGCAACTGCTGTTAGTCCAGTTGGGGATGTCAATGAAGATGACTGCTGCCCTGGTTTATCTGGAGCCCCTCAAATCCAATGCGCTAGGGAATTAATTGCCCTAGCTAACAAGGTGGATCAATTGAAGCGGGACCCCACTGAGCTGGATAGAGACGTACAAGAAATGAATGAAGTCATCAAATCTGTAAATGATAGATTTGCCCCTTGCCTCTAAGTGGGGCCATCCCTTACTTCATGTCTGGCTGAAATCTCCATAATAGTGACCACCCAAGGCCACCACTTAGATACTACTGCACAACAGACCACTCAAGCTGTCAATACTGGGGCCTGTGCTGTTGAGACTCTTAACACCCTTGAAGAAAGTGTTTGCCAGCTATGGGCTAGACAACCCCCCTTGGAATCTGAGGCAGAGTTTTCCCTGCGTATCAACGTACTTGATAGCAACAATGGTGGTCCAACTCCAAAAACTCACTTCAAGCCTACCTTTAAGCAATTCTTTGACCCCAGAACCTCGATCATTTCAGCTTTCCTAACTATCTATAAAACTGCCATGTGAAGAGCCTCAGATGACGTCAAGAAGGAACACATTCTGACCTGTCTACACCCAACCTGCCAAGAGGTAGTTGTGCCAGAACTACCCTCCATTGAGACGTGGGAAGATATGAAGCAGCTTCTGATTGATGAGTTTGGTGGTGACCTTAGCCTGGAAGTAAAGAAGGATGCCTTCATGCATATTGCTTTTAAGCCTAAAGAGACACTAGCCAAGTTCACAGACAGATTCTACATGGAAGGACAGCAACTGATTACAAGCAGACATTTGACAGCCCATGAAGCCTACATGGCTTGCGCTCAAGCCCTCAAGGTTAACCAACTTCTGTGCCTTCACTTCAAAGCCCATAAGGCTATGCTCTCTTCCATGAAGAGCATAAAGACGTTGTTGCAAGATATGCACCTCACCCACTCTGGTTCTGTTGTTAGGGTAAGTTGATCTGCTTCTAACTCTGGTTCATCTTCCAGTGGTCCTCAAATTCTTACCATGAACTTGCAGAATCCTCCTCAACGTCAAGGTTGCCACAACTGTGGTCAGATAGGTCATCATTCTTGAGTCTGCACCAATCCGGGGGTTGAAGGAGCTGATCCAAAGGAACAGGCAGGAAAAGAGCAGTCAACCTAGAGGCAGAGACGCTCTTGATTGATAATTCTTCCCAGTCTCTTCCAATCCCTCCCTCTATGGCTGAATCTGAGCCTGCTGATAATGAGGCTCCTCCTATCCTCCTCCTGTTTCACAATATCTCTGATGACTCTGACCTGGAAGACTCTGATATTGACAACACTGATGCATATGGGTACTCTGTTCTGGCCGTTCCCAAAACCATTGCAGTTCCCTATAATTTACGCTCAGGAAAGACTACAACTACTGCTAAGCCTCTGCCTGAGGCTAAAGATATTGTTTTGCGCCCTTATCTTACTCAGGCCAAGAGGTCCCCCGTGCTAGTGGAGTTGCCAGAAAAAGCTGCTGAGGTTGCTGATGCTGTCTTCAAGAATGTATCTGTTTTTCTCCCCCTCCAGACTGTTTATAAGGAGTTTCCAGGGTTAAGATGCATGATTGAGAAGTGGGATAAGGAACTAGTAGAGGCTCAAGATATCCTGGCTGTCCTTCCCCCTTTTGGTTGTACTAACACTTGAGTAGAGATAGCCATTTAAAAAGTGAAGATTAAGGCTGTTATAGACACTGGCTAACCAGTCAACGTTGTATCCTCCAAGCTTGTGAAGAAACTCACACTTGCCCCTGACCTTAATTATCACCAGTTGCATGGCACGGCTAGACTGTCTATGACCCGCGCCATTAGGGCTTACTCCACTCTGCCCATGCAGTTTGGCAAGCTTCTTCTAGCCACGCCAGCAGTTGTCTTGGAGAATGAGAGTTACAATCTCCTAGTTGGCACCCAGTTCCTTAGGGAATATAATGGGACAATCAACCTGAAAGATGGCTACCTCTCTATTCTAGGCTATGAAGTCCCCTTAATCTTTGAAGAGCCAGTTAAAGTTCCTGGGAAACACCTCAAGACTTGTGCCTTGGAATATCCCACTGGGGTTTTCAACCTCAAGTATTGCATCCACTCTTCAGACATGAAGTTTCCACCCATGGCTTGTCCTGCGTCTGAAGGGATCCCTCTCCTAGCCACAGCTGCTGTCACCATTACCCCTGGCTCCCAGGCTATCTTAGACTCCCAGACATCCTATGAACTACCTGAACACACCTTCTTGGAGTTGTACTCTCCCCCTCCTTAGGACGCAACAAATCTTACCTCTGTCCTGGAATCCTAGATGTCTCTCATTAAGACCCTGTTCAGTTGTTGGTAGCCACCCTGACTTCAATTCCTATGACCGTATCTAGGGGGCAGGTTGTTGGATATGGCAGGTTGTTGAGCGCTCCTGACGTCCTGTCTCTTCATCCCTTTGGTACGTTTCAAGACTTTAACCTACCTGAGGATGAGCCCCAAGTCTTATCTTTGTTTACTGCATAAGACTTCCCACAGCTGTCCCTGGTTCAACAGAAAGAGGTGCTAGATTTAATAGATCAATTTTCTGATATCTTTGCTAAGGACAGTACCAATTATGGTCTAGCCAAAGGCGTTATCCATCATAGTGACACTGACAATGCTCCCCCCTTCTGTGCTAAAAAATATTGCTGCAGTTGTTTAGAAGACGCCCAGGTATCTAAAGAGCTCAAACAACTGTTGGATGCTGGGCTGCTGGCGCCTTCCCAAAGTCCTTGGGCATCCCCACTACTCATCCTAAAGAAGAAGGATGGGGGTCATTGTATTGTGATGGACTACTGCCAATTGAACTCTTTAACCAAGAAGGACTTATACCCATTGCCGCGTATTGATGATGCTCTCTGACGTCTTGGAGGCTCTAAGTTCTTCTCTGCCATGGATCTGGTGTCTGGATACTGGCAAGTTGACCTATCACCTGAGGATTGTCAGAAAGCCGCGCTCATTACTTCTGAAGGGCTTTTTGAGCCTACTTGCATGCCATAAAAACTTTGCAACGCCCTGGCCACCTTCCAAAGGGCCATGGTCTCCATCCTTTGTGACTTGAAGTTGTCGTGTGTCCTAGTATACTTGGATGATATAACAGTTTTCAGCGCTACCTTCACCAATCACCTGGCTCATCTCAAAGAGGTGTTCATAAAGATTCAAGAAGCTGGCCTCAAACTGAAGCCTTCCAAGTGCGCCTTCTTCAAAGAATGTCTTGAGCTCTTGGGCCACAAAGTAACCCAGACAGAGATTTGCCCAATGACTAAGAAGTTTGAGGCCATCAACAAAATGCTTCCTCCCACCAACTTGCAAGAAGAACAAGTCTTCTTGGGGATGATGGGCTACTACAGACAGTTTATCCCTGACTTTGCCAATACTAGTGAACCTTTAGTCCAGCTGTTACGTAATGTTCCTTTTGAATGGACCGCCAGTCAGCAGCAAGCCTTTGAGACACTTAAGCAAAAACTCAAAGAGGCGCCAATCTTAGTGTATCCTGAATATGATAAGGAGTTCATCCTGTACACTGATGCTAGCAATCTAGCTATTGGAGACATTCTGGCCCAACTGGACAACAAGGGTGTAGACCATCTTGTGGCTTACACTTCCTGTGTGCTAAACAAGCATGAGAAGAACTGTAGTGTCACAGAGAAGGAGTGACTTGCCGTGTTACATGCAGTCAAGCAGTTTTGTCATTGCATATACGGCACCCACTTTACAGTTGTCACTGACCACGCTTCTCTTAAATGGTTACAGCAGCTTAAGGAACCTGAAGGACACCTGGATAGATGGGCTCTATGTTTGCAGGGATACAACTTCACAGTGCTCCATTGCCCTGGAATTCAACATCAGAACACTGATGGGCTCTCAAGAATGCCTATTCTTGCTTTGCATCCTGCAGAGGCTGACTAATTATATGAACTAATTGAGTATCCTTCTTCTTGGGAAAGTGAGACAGAAGTACAACTGGCCTTGTCCAAGCTATCCAATGATACCCTTATACACAACAATCAGCTCTTTAAAAAGGTACAAGACCAGTATCTGCCTTATGTATGGCCCAGCCTTTGCCTCTCGTTGGTGTCACAAGCTCATAAAGAAACTGGGCATGGAGGCATTGCCAAGACCTTTGATTGGCTTCAGAAGAACTACTTTTGGGAGAACCTTTGCCTGCTGATCCCAGACGTCATTGCTAGCTGCCACAACTTCCAGCTACAGAGGCCTTGAGCTGCTGTCCATGAGTTCAAATTAGTTCCCCCTCAACATGCCTTTCACACTTTTAGCATTGACGCGGTAGGTCCTCTTCCCTGCTCTTGTTCTGGGTGTTGCTTTATTATGGTTGCTGTCAATCACTTCAGCAAGTGTGTAGAGGCGCGCCCTACAAAGGACATCACGGCTAAGACAACTGCTGCCTTCCTGTTGCAAGACATTTTCTACCGCCATGGCTGTCCTCAAGTGTTGCTCTCCAATAATGGGACTAACTTTAATGACAAGCTAATAACCTCTGTCATCAAAGCTTTGGGATTGCACCAGTCCTTCTCTGCCCCCTACAATCCTTCCACTAATGGGGCAGTTGAACGTGCTAACTTGACACTGGTCTCCATCATGAGGAAGCTCACCTACTCAGTTGCTTCCAACTGGGACAAGTACTTACCTGCCGCCCTCTTTGCATACCTCCTTAGCAAACATTGTGTCACTGGGTACTCCCCTTTGCTATGCTGTATGGGCAAGAGGATACTACCCCATCGCTCTTGGGGCCCCCCTGCTTACCTCTGATAAGGCCATGAATCCTGACAACCACATCAAGGATTTAGTCAACTGAATAATTGATATTCAAGCCACTGCTTACACTTCCGCATATAAGACTAAGATGCTTGAGCTCTCTCCCAATAATGCTGGACGCTCCCCTCTGCCTGAGTTTGATGTTGGCAACCATGTCCTTTACTATCAACACAGAGTAGGTGGTTGCGCACACAAGTTGGACTCTCTGTGGATTGGCCCTCTAGAAGTAACCTTTAAGCGAGGGTCCAAATACACTGTAAAGCTCCTGTCTAGTGGCTGTCTTTTTGCTCAAGTGCACACAAAGTTCCTTTGTAAATACCACCCCATAAGGCCAATCTAGAGGAGGGCAATGTCGTGAATGCAGCTATTCACAGTATTTTGATTTTGCCTTCAGTGGGCCATTTGAGGATGAATCTCTTGCTTTTGCTTTTGCTTTTGCTACTCAAAATGAGTTGATGACTAATTCAGGAAATACAATTGTTTGGTTTCCTGATCCCTGCGCAACTCACTTGCCCCACTAATGCTGGTGGCAAGTGATCCTACCGTCCTGGTAGTGTTTTGTGGTATCATCAACCACTATATATTACATTTTCCTATTCACCAATAAAATTAAGTTCTATTCACATTTTTATCTTTGTGTCTTCTGTACTTCCGCGCCTCTCTCTAGCCACGGCTAGTAGAGATTATTCTTCCAGGGCCGCAAGGTAAACGCATTTGCCTTCCCTGTCATCTAACCAAGACTTAGTACAAATCCAATCATAAGGTTAAGATTTCACATTGTGTGTCTGTGCCGCGCCTCAGAACACAACAGCTCATCTGCTATAAAGTCTTTTAGATCAGATTAAACATCCTTAACTAAGAAAATAGCCTGCCACAGAGCCTGTCAAAGGATGTTTAATCAGGGCAATCCTCTTTCCAAAGTTTGAATGTAGAAAATAAGATAGCTTTTGTTCAAGCCACCCAATTATCTTGCTTGTGAGTTTGACAGCCTATTAGTTATGTCTTCTGGTGGGTTGTTTAATCCAGGCCTGAGGACATGACGTTTAACCTACATCTCTTCTTTCACCCATATTTTTCTGTGTGTGTGATGCCTTGAACCTTTTCTATCCATGTATTCAGCCTGTTGACCGCAGCAATAATGCCTTCAAATATTTCAGTATGACCTCTTGAATGATCCATGACAATGGACAGTTCAATGCTACTTTCACTGTAGAACCCATTATTTTTATATCTTTTTGATCTTATCTCAGATACGCTTGAGTATATACTTTCCAAACTCTCTTTTGTCACTTTATCTTCGGTGCTTATTTCCCCTTATTCACTACTTATGTTGCTTTATCTTGTATACTTTTTCACTAGTATTTGTGATTTGGTGTTTTTTAGTGTCATTATTGAATTTTATTCTAATTGACTGGCCAGCAAGTAAACTAGACCCTACTTGGATTTAATGATCTCACATTGTCTAAAAAAACCCGCTAACCAACTCTCCCTACAATGATATTGCACTTGAAGCAACTTTTATTAAGAGTTATAGAGAGCCCTCCAAAACTCAATCCATTTGGTACTGAAAAAGCCAGATCAATACCAAATCCAGAACCAATATAGAAGCCAAAATTGCATCAGGCCGCCTTTATTCCAGCCTTTATATTGGTTCATGATCTGGTTTCATCAGTTTTTTTGCTGTTGAGGGGATCATGATGGGAAGGGTTTGGGGACACCTGCTATAGCTGTCAGAACAACTGGCTCCCAGTGCAGTGGTGCCCAGAGATTGTTGGCCGGTTGGATCCAATCCCCACAAGTTTAGGATTAATCCATTCCGGATGATAATCATGGAAGGACAAGAGAACCTAAGCTAAATGCCATTCCTGGTATGCATTCAGCTGGCTACAGAAGACAAATGGGAACCAGGGGCAGCAGAAGCTCTGGATGCAAACCAAGGATTATCTGGTTCTTGAAATATATTTTTGGTTAGCTGTGGGAGTCTTGTGTTCAATTATGGCTATTAGAATCAACTGAGGAGGGGCTGAATGGTGTGAGTTGGACGTGAGGGAGATTTAGTTATGTAAATGCAAAGCTAAAAGCCCATTTCTAGTAGCGCTTGCTGCATCATACAACACTTTGTACTTCTTCTCTGCACAATTGAAGTCGGCATAAGGAGGGTAGAGGGGCAAGGGAACATGTCAGGATCATGGCACCACTCCCTGGCTATGACTATACTACCAATACTGTAAAACATAGTATCAGCAAGATGTCAGTCTTCATGGCCTGGAAGAGATATGGAGCACTGAGCCCCACCTCTTGGAAGATGTCCTTTGAAACTTGGTTGTTATAAATTAGGGGCTGAAGTAGACTGTATAGTTGACTCTTTTTGACTTTTATATCTCCAGCACAGGCTTCAAGGCAGCTATGTACTCCTACCCGCAAACATAGCTATCCAAGATCTGATAGAGTACAGCCCCTTTGTGGGAAGATGCTAAAGATGCCCCCAAAATATTGGCTTGGGTTTCCTTTTACCACTTGCATCCTTATGGCCTTTTTATGCCATAGCCCTGGCAAGCTATAGCAAGCTTGTAACACAATGCAGAAATCTATATCCTTACCAGTTGATGTGAGGAGCCTTCTGGGAAGCGCCAGCAAGCCTGGGCTGTACAGAAGATTCTATGGCTTGAACCACCCATCCCCACAATGGCTGGAGAGCAGTTGCACCAAGACAGCACCATGCATTTACACCTGGACCATCCAATTAGATACCCAGATACTGTGATGGCCCAGTTGGTATCTGGCCTGGGTGAGATTGATTTCAGGGTTGCTTTTGTAGTAGTGATAGTATGATAGGATAAGCCTCTGCGCTCTGGGATGCCTTTTTGGGATGTGTAGGCTTGACCTTGAGGGTGTTTTCTCATCTGCATACCCAGTGAAACTCCCTTGTAATTGTTGCCTATTTGAACCCAAGGTGTTCAGAGATTGTCTGAAAGTCCACCCTGCCTGTGATTGTGGCCATAATCTCCTGGACAATCAGATTGTTTACAATTTATTGCATTTCCTTGGTGCTGTGCTTGAGTCTGCTTCCTGAGAAAGGGCTGGTGCTGATTGGCTGGCTTCAGCCAGTGCTACAGGGGTCTCACTGGTCAAAGGTAGATTGGTTCTAGTGCCTTCTTGCACATAGGCTTGGTGATTGCCCTGGTCAGCGGTGGTCCCTGTTTGGCAACCAAGCAACAGGTCACTAGCCTCATTAGCAGGAATATCCAGCTCTTCATCCTCCTGTGTGTATATACCAGCTTTATCTGTCCCTTGATCTTGGCTGGTATCTGCCATAAGCTCTTGGCATTGAGTGTCAACAAGGGCAAACTCATTATTGCTTGAACCCTGTTTTTAGAAGCTTGATAGGTTTTTGATAAGGACAGAAGAGATGTATTTTTGACCCAGGTTAGGTATGTGTTGAGCTTTATTGACGGATTGCTAGCAGATGTTTGGCAAATCTAATTGGGAAGCTGGGCTTTGAATCCTAATAGCTTGGTCTTGGGAATAAAATTGGTGGGGTGGCAGTGGATATATCTCCTTCCCTTTTGGAGCTTACTTCTGGCCAAACAGGGTGATGGTTCAACACTGTTTGGTTTGGTTTGCTGGGTGTGCAACTCTTGTGTGCTTTCTATTTGAAGATTTTGTTTTTAGCATGCTTCTTCTGTAGAAGAATATGCATCCAGGTGGTGTTTAGGATCTGGGATACCCATGTGTGAGTCTGATTGTTCTATGAGTCAGTGGTGTATTGTTGGCTTTGAGAGTGGTAATATTCTTTACTGGTGTTTGATGTGGTTGATGTGTTGGATCAAGAATATTGCTGGCTTTTAGTCCCCTGCCCTCACTGAAAAGAACTTGTAATGTTCATGGTTTTTTCTAGGTGTGGCTTGAGTTTTCTCTAACCTGACTTTGATGTGTCCATCTCAACAGCTGTGAAAAGTACAGTATGCATACTGAAGTACAGCTGAACCCATTTTGTTTGTCTTCTAGACTTCATACCAAACCTCATGTACTTTCTTTTGCATGTTGATATGTATGTAGTACAGTTGAGGCATGTTACTAATATTTGACCCAGACCCCTGTTAGCCGAGTGCATATTCAATGCCAGTGTCTGGAATCTGTTCAAGTTTGAGTTCTTTCTGCTTACAGATAGCTTGATCTTGGTCATCCTGCCAGGGGTGCTGTGGGGTTCCTGGTCACCATTCCCCATAGTGTGTCCTGGGTCGTAGCCAGGGACCGGCTTGGAGGAGCCGTCATTCTCCAACAGGGGTGAAGGGTTGGTGAGAAGCTTATACTTGGCTTGCATAAGGGCAAACTCCTCCAGTACCTTCCCAATCACCAAGCAAGCGTCTCCACTGTATACCTGGACTTCAGCAGGCGCCAGCCCTTCTGTAGGCTAATACCAATCCTGTAATAGTCTCACAAACTCTTCTCTGATGAACTCTCTCCCTCTATTTGTTATCTCCAAATGCCTCGTCACCTTCTCCCACTCCTCCTGGGCCAATTTACTAGAGGCAAACTTCCTGCACCCTAGGCAATAGGATTTCTCATCCCCTGGGCTAGGATAGAAAATATGGGGCTAATTGACTCATGAGACTTATATACTCTTTTTACACAGAAAATTCAGATAGGGGTTGTAATAGGCGCTTTATTCTCTGTCAGAAGGAAGATCCCCTTAGAAACCTTCTGAGATATAGCCTTACGGTAGGGAATAAGAAAGGGTTTGTGCCACTACTTGGAGTCCTTTAACAATATCTTGGACTCCTTGTACTTGGTCTTTGACTCCTGCTCCTTGGTCTTGGGCTCCTGCACTTTAGTTGTGGGCTCTGTTGTTTTAATCTTAAGCTCCTGTGGTCTGACCCAGCTCTGGCTTCCTATCCTTGGGCTTCTGCTCCTTCTGTAGCTTTGGTGGCCTTTGTAATCTACTTGATCCAGTCCTTGAAGAGTCTCAGGTAGCTCTCCCTTTTATAGCCCCTTGTTTCAGACCAAAAACCTCTCTTAGAACTCTGGTTCTTCAAAGCTTAAACTGTCCTGTTTTTCTTCTTCTATAATATATTAAACTTTTAAACTTACTTCAGCCAATGACAGCCCTGAATTTTCTGCTTCTGCTCCCCATTTTTTAGGCTTTAACTCTTAAGTTAAAGCCCTTAAAAAACTGATTAAGTAGGCTCTGGTTTGCAGCCAATCAAATGCCTTGCTTCAATGGTTTTGCCAAAACAGTTTACCCGGATGACCCATCCCTGACCCTGGTTCAAACTTGAAGCTGTCTTTCTCCGGGTAAACAACTGCTCCTTGTTTCAAACGGTTTCACTGTAATTCCTGTCACGTTTCCCCAGCAAATCTCGAGCGCTTCCACATATGTTTTACTTAGGCGATTTTTGACCCTTCAAAATTTTCAATGTTTCTCCGTGTTTCTCTGTGTTTCTTTCGACGTTTTGCACCTTTGAACCTGCCTGTTGCTTGTCCTTTCGCCTTTCCTAGTCATTCTTGGCAAAATTCACTCTTTCACCCTCACAGTTTCTCCGCTCTTCTTCCAGCTTCTTTCTGGTACATTTCCTCTTTAATCTCTTTTCTAAAAATAACATATAGTTCTAACAAACTATAGGTTATTTTTTCTTCTCTTTCTTTTTACTTATATGATTTTTAATTCTTTTTTAATCATAATCAGGCAGTATTTAATTATTCTTTAACTGCTTTTTTATATCCAAATTTCTTCTGAAAAGTCACTAAACCAGCTCTTCCAGCCTCTGCCTTTAGTCCAGCTAGGTCATCCTCTCAGCTCTTCAATTCTTCAGCACTAACTTCTAGTTCTTTGGCCATCCTACACTATGATCTGCTAGTCCTTCATCATGTCTTCTTGTCCTTCTGCTTATCCTTAACCAGTTTCTCACCAAATCCTCACTAGGAACCTCCTTTGTTCCTTTAACACACTAAACCATATTGGTCCATTCCATTCAATATGAATTAATAGTTCATCAACTGGCCTTCACTGTGATCAAACAGTCCCTCTTGCTAGTTTTCTCTGCTAATTCCGTGAACCACCTCGGTTCTTTATCTCAGCCCCCATTACCAGAACTCGTAGACCCAGGCATGAGTCTACATTGACCTGGCGTTTGACTGGGCCCTTGCAAGTGGCAATCCACTTAGGCCATTCAACTATAAATCTATGTCTATGTGTTGTCTTTACTATCTCAGGTGATGAAGTCTGGGCTTTCAGTCGCAGAGTAATAAGCTCTACTTCCCAGAGGCCTGATCACACCAAGTTCTGCAGCTTGCTTCCCCAAGCAAGCCACCTTGGTGACACCTCTGAGCATGCCTATACCCTCCAATGCTTGCTTTGGGTTTCCCCAAAGCTCCCATAGGGGCATAAACAAGGACACCCTACCAGTCCGTTAGGCAGGGTGCTTGCTCACAGACCTTCCGTAAGCGTATTAGGGTATGTTTAGCCCTCAGAGCTCTTCCCCTCCCTGACAGCCCGCGTTACCCGCCAGGGGTCCAAACCTACTCCCCTCCAGACAGACAAAGTTCCCTGCCTGCTATTTCAGTCTTCACCCTCCCGCAGCCATGATTTCCTGCTAGGTGAAGCACTATAGCCCAAAGCAGCCAACATCTTCTTCTGGGTGGAGGCAACATCTGCCTCTGGTAGTCCTTTGTTACCTACCAGCCAGGCCTTACTTACCCTAGTAGACCATGTTACCTACTAGGCTTACCTCACTTCTCCTAGTAGACCAGGTTACCTACTAGGCTCCCCTTACTTACCCCTAGCAGCCCTATGTTACCTACTAGTTTACAGCGTCGCCAGCTAACCACACATTGTCACTCTTCAGCATATCATCTTTATTTGAAGCCAAATCAACCCTCGCCTGCAAAACAGCACACATGTGGATCACCACAGGTGCAAACTGCTGTATAATTTA